>OY292489.1:5289620-5627119 GCA_958496325.1 Nomophila noctuella
GATGTTAAAGAATCGTACAGTAGCATTCTCAATATGTACTCGTAAATGTTTACACCGACAGAGACATTCCAAAAATGCGTATTTTATAGTAAGAAGATATTATATCGTCCAGGTCGGAGGGGCCAGGCCGCGCCGGAGCGTCGGTGGCGGGATTATCTCCCGACACGAGATACGCACTCCGGCTCGCCGCCTTCAACGACGTCGGCGCGTCGCCTTACACGACGAAATCATATCTATTAAATAATATAACAAAAAAATTACTTTAATATAAAGTCAATTATTTTAGTGCAAGGACATTTTGCATAAAATTCAATTTACAAAAACAACGATGAATCTTAAAATCATTTTGTGTAGATTCTAAAAAAAATGTAGTAACGAAGTTAATTTCGATGCCTCTTGTAAAATATTGAATCAGATGTAACCTACGAGTATTAATAGGATGTTAATCAATCATACAATATGAATCTCAAAACATGCTTACACTAATAGAGACATTGCAAAAATACGTATTTAACTGCAATATACGCATTTTTGGAATTTCTTCATACGAAAAATTTCCAGGTCGCAAGGGCCGGGCCACGCTGGAGTGTCAGTGGCGGGATTATCTCCCGACACGGGACACTAATCTACGAGTATTAATAAGATGTTAAATAATCATACAATAGCATTCTCAATAATCGCAAATGCTCACACTAATAGAGCCATTCCAAAATGCGTATTATATAGTAAGTAAATATTTCGTCCAGGTCGGAAGGACCGGGCCGCGCCGGAGCGTCGGTGGCGGGATTATCTCCCGACACGAGATACGCACTCCGGCTCGCCGCTATCAACGACGTCGGCGCGTCGCCTTACACGACGCCCCTGCATTTCACGACGAGAGAGGAAGGTAAATACGAGCACTCCGAAGAAGGACCGGCGCGTGACAATCAACTCGCTTTGTTAAGTCCTGTTGTAACCGCTAAATGTGTGTAAAGCAGCAAATATGGATTTGTTAAATTATACTCGTACCTATACATAATTTGAATAAGGTTTAGTAGCGATGCTATGTTATACATAGGTGGACGTAATTGTAAAATGTCTTTTATTTCAAATAGTGACGCACGCAACGGATAAAGTCTAAAAAGAAAAAAACATGGTATTTACGTACAGTTAGATAAGAACTTATATGTTTGTTTACTTTTCTATCCGACCTCTAGCAAGATTCTCATTTGTTGCATACGCCACAAACATATTGATAACTTTCAATAAGTTCCCAAGTAGGTAATAAAGTTGTGAAGCCCAGTCAACCAAAATTAAACCATGTACCGTGTCAAATTCCCCAGTTTTTACGTCTTAACTCTTCTAGAGTTTGATTCTACTCGTAGATACGTAGCTGAAAGTTAGAACGAATATAACCGTAAGCTCTGCAACTTTCTATTATTCGGCAGACCTGTACTTATTGAATGAACTAAGTTTCCAGATAGTGGAATAAACTGAATTCGCAACTCGGGCCAACACCTTCCAAGTTGGCTTTGCATTGAATGCAATGTGTAGACGTCAGCAACTATGCTTTGTGTAAGTTGAGATGAATCGTTGTTTGGGCCTTTCTAAACTAGATCATTTGCTATTCTCTGCTAGCGCCCGGTGGAGCTCCAAGAGATATCACGGTACGGGCACTGAGGGCTCGTGAGCTTCACGTCACTTGGTTGGTAAGTACCTTTTACTATTTTTATATTCCTAGCGTCAATTCTGTAGCCACAAACTTTGAGATAATCTTCATCTGCATTGTTTAAGTAACAAGTATTTATTCACATTAAAATTGTAGGTTTAAAGTCAGACCTAAAAAATACAACCGCAATTTCCGTTGTAACATTTTTGTTTACCAAGTTTAATTGCTATAACAGTTATTTGCACTTTATAGCCGCCGCCGAGAGAAACTTGGCACGGAACGTTGCTAGGCTACACGATCCGTTGGTGGGAGATTTCTGAGGACGGGAAAGGCGCCGTTGGGGAGGGCCCAGGATCAGAGAGTGGGGCCAGTGCTGATGCTACTAGTACTACTCTGAGAGGGCTGAAGGCTGCAACGCGGTACGGGGTCACTGTGAGAGCGTATAATGCGGCCGGCACCGGACCACTCTCGCCGCCTCACTATAGACACACATTGGAATCACGTAAGTTTTTTGAATCTCTTAGTAAAGCCACACATAAATCCAGTACGCTTGTGACCACGGCTGTAGCATCACAGCCGAAACGTCAAGTAGTAAGTACTCAGATACTTATAAAAAACAATATCGCCTTTAGTCTCGTTGTAATGTTATAATCACAAATAAATCGCTCATAAAATGCAAAAGGGCCGCAAAATCAATTTTGGCTCTCCTGTAAAAACATGATATTACGGTATTTGTTATCATTAAAATAAATACGTAATCCGTTTTTTTGCTATTTTTGTAAAGGGCTCCGTGGAAACTGATCTTGATTTCCAAATGGTCCGTGGGCTGAAAAGGCTGGGAAACGCTGGTATAGTCCATATACTGCCCTCATCTTGAAATCATGTTGTCGTTACAAAGATGAAGTGTTGGCATTCTTGCTAGTCGGATTGGTTATTACAAATCCAATCCATGTGAACCGACACAGCTTTTCCTGACCTGATTTTCCAGAAATCTAATCCAGAAACCCGAGATTAAGGACCTCTGTTAGAATACTAGTCATCCGTGGTTCAATGAGATGCGACGTGATGAATGCATTTGCGGGTTTGATCCAGCGACGGCTTTGGCATCTGTCAACCTAATCTCCCTTTGGCACAGCTCCATTATTTGCATTGTTATGGACAGAGTAGATTTTGACACGTTTTGAATGCAAAATGTTTTGATTTTTACTTGTTATGTAAGTCTTGTTAAAGATTCGTAATAAACATAATTATACTTTTCCACTTATTGTCAAGTCGCAAGAAAAGTGTCAATAGTTTAACTTAAGTGTTTTTGATCACATGAGTTATGTGTAACTTACGCGTTCGTCCATGCTCTAGACATGTTGATATATTAGGATTAAAACATTTTATTCACAAGAGTTAGACTACGATTGAGTTTCAATAATTTTGATATCATTGGGTTCATCAGACGCAAACTCTGAACTTTTATAAATATTAACAACCCTTTCGACGAAACTTGAAAGGCGCCGGCAAGTTTTGTCACTGTTCCGCGTAAATAAATCGCTATCGAACGTGAAGCGACGATCGTAAATTTTCCCATCAAAATGCAAAATGGCTTAATTGGACTGTGGCCTTTCCGATCTAGGTCAAACGATTCAGAACAAATTGATAGCACTTTTGTTCACTGCCTTTGTTGCATTTTTATTGGTCGAAATAATTCGAGAATCGCAGTTGCCAATAAACAATGCGAATCGAGTTCTATCTGAATTATTTTGAAATAGTGTTTCACAGATAATTATTACAATTCTACGAAATTTCACAATGAATTTGGTTAATTATACTTTAATGAATTGCAACTGATTGTCATGTGCATAAATGGCACTGTTACGTTATTGCAAAAATAATTGTTAAATTAACCTACAGCAAAAATAAACCCGTGTAACACGACAACATTATAAAATGACAGATGTCACAACTCCCGCCATAGGAATAGCACGTGCCTACGTAGTTCCGCCGCTTGTCAATAGATGGCAGCCCCAGTCCTCTATATAACGGTATCGTTTCGATTCTCCGGTCATATAAGGTCTCTCCATACATTGATGTGGAGCAGTACTAACATGCCTCCCTGGCATTACATCTGCCTAGCTTTGTGGTTGCTTCCATGAATATGGAACTCCCGCGAACTAGCAGATAGTATTATCATGTAGTACTCAAGTAATTGTAGGCACACGGCCTAGTGCATCCACATGGGTTGGAACACTTTGCCGGGTCCACTCTTGTAACATTCGTCACTCGGACCCCCGGACCCTACCTCGTCGGGACACCCTCCTACACCCGTAATAATTAGGTACATGTTGATGTAGTGAATACAGCTTAAACTTTAGGCCTTACGCCGTGGCCTTACGCAACAAAAAAGGTTTTTGTTTTGATAGTTACCCACCCAACTGTCAACAGTGATACTTACAATCTGTAATAAGCAAGGCTCACAGCTGATCCGCTGGGATTGTACTAATGAACCGATGTTTTCTTAGGCAACTACTGGCAGACGCGTGAGTTGTATGCCGGATTAGTTCACGTCAGAATGTCATTGTGACCCTCAGCTGTTGACACTGGGGTCTTATTACGTGGTTTGATGAAATCGTATTGAATTTACGAGTACTGCTAAACTAAGACAAATCTTAGCATTCTTTACGTAATGTTAATCCATTTCAGAATAATATATTTCGTATTGAAAATGGCAACGCATTTTGAATGATATAGTATCAGAGTTCAAATTGTCTTGGAATCAACATCGTTCTTGAAGTTCCGAAAGGTCAAAAGTTGGGATGATTCGGAAAGTTTTCAGATAGATGAGTTGCAATTTAGTTAACATTAACAAATTCAAAATAAGGACAATAGTACGTATCAATCATACTAATATTTACATGAAGGTAATTGGGTGACTTAGGTGATAGATAAATGCTCCCGTGGGATAAACCAAAATCCACGCGAACGAAGTCAGCCAGGTAGTTATAAAATGTACCTATTTCAAACAATGATAGCAACAACTCTGTAGAACTGCAACTACACGTTTTCTTACACAGCTCCAACGGCCGGTCCTGACGGTGTCTCGTGCATATCTAGCGGGTCAACATCAATAAGGGTATCATGGCGGCCGCCTTCACCCGACTCCAGGGGCGGACTCATCACACACTACACCCTGCAGTATACAAGACGGGATGCTGACCCGCTGATCCCGACGCAAGATGCTCATTTGCGGATAGAGGTAAGGACAAGTAGCCGAACTTAATTTTTAAGGACTAAAGACGGTAAATTACAAAACTGTCGTACCAGTATGTATGTGGGTATATCTTTTTACTTGTAGAGAACTAAGAAATTAGCAGGTGCGGTTAACTTGATAAATGACTCGTACATCATTTGTCTTAATGATGTTTTCTTGTCAGAGAAATATGCACACGTAAATTTTTATTTCATCATTTTTCTTAATGAGTTTTTCTGGTCAGTTAAACATACACAATGTAAATTATTGCAACTTTTATTTTAAAGTCAGTAATGCATTGATCATGTTGGTAGTTGAAGCTGTAACAGTATGTGATGGATATAGTTTACAATCTATGCAAGAAAAGCGATGCCAATACGCTGGCGCCATTCGGTTCATGTCAGAAAACAAGCCTCGTATTACAAAAAGACAAAAAACAAAGCATTATAATATTTAAACCAACACACGCAGCGCGAGATCACCGATAAATATTCAAGCAGACCAGCATGCATGCTACATTTTATAGTAAAATTCTGAGTACCTACGTGAAATAAAGTTATAATGGTCCATAAGCGGTACCGGTACCCTTTTCCCCGAAGTTGCCTGAAGTGGCATTACTTACATTATAAGCGTACGTGTATCAAATAACCAAAATAGATACACCTTGGTAAAGGTCATAGTTTATTGGGAGGATATTATATCATCCTGATTACGTCCATTGTAAACGTTTCCACTATGATCCTGATTTTACCAGTAGGTTATTGGAGCGCTGCCATTTGACCTCCCAAACTCTAAAATAAATAAATAAATAAATAAATATTTCACAACATCACATACATTGATCTGACCCCGTGTTAAGTAGCTTAAGCACTTGTGTTACAGACATCAGAATCAACAGTGGTATTACAAATATACATAAATAGATACATATAACACCCAGACCAGGACAAACAGACATGTTCATGCACACAAATTTTTGTCCTGTGCGGGGATCGAACCCGCGACCTCTTGCGTAATAGGCAACATCTTGACCATTACACATAGCGGGTCGTCAAACAAGAGGAAACCAGTCAATTTTTTGAATTATAATCACAAACCAACAGCTAAACGTGCCTTCCGAGCACAATTTATTCTTATCAGAGTGATTCAAGAATGTAATTTTCTAACCATACGGGGAAAACCTTCAAAAAGTGAAAGTGTCCCCTCAGAGTTTGCACCCATGACCTCCAAGGTGTTTGAACTCAACACTTTAACCACCACACCCAGGAGGCAGCTATTTATATTTCGTGGATATTGACACTGCTTAATACTCCGTAGGGCGAAGAAGCAACGGTGTCGAGATTGACCTCGTATGCGGAATACGAAATCAGAGTCCGCGCCCATAACGCAGCAGGGGACGGGCCATTGTCGCCACCGCAAATTTGTAGGACGGATGAAGATGGTGCGTATACACACAACGTGTTTTACACGGTTCGATCTATTAATTAAGTGGCTGGCTTTATACCAAGAGTTTAAATAAGAGCAAACGATACAGCAACGCATTTATGACTTCACTCGGGTTGTGAATGTGTTGCCTGCTTTGAACTCTTTCCTAACTTTCCATTACTCTGTCTTGCTATCTAGGTCTTGTTGCTGAGTCATTAGAATTTCTTGATTAAATAAAAGTTTATAAAGAATACTATTAGTGAAAACATTAACAAGAGTTTCAGATGTATCGTCGTCATGCTTCCGCGCCAAATCTGCCTTATGCATTGAATAACAATGCATCACAATTACAACGGACGTGTTTGGTTCTCCCCGTTGCGTTGCACGATCACGCACAAAAGTTTGCCATATACTAAAATCGAACCGTGTAACGTCCCATAACTTTCTTCTAAGTTCTTAGTGTTTTACAATGTTCACTTTGCTTTTAGTCCCGAGCGCTCCAGGTGGTATGAAATTGATCGCCCTCAGCGAACGGTCTCTACGGGCGTCGTGGCTGCCGCCGCCGGAACCTAATGGCAAATTAACGCATTACACACTTTACGTGAAGGATTTATCAGGGTGAGTGGGCTGCTCATTAAGTATTCTTGAATGAGGAAAGAAATGGTCTAGTCGATTCAGACATTCTCTTTGTTCAATATGTATGGAAAAAGTTCAGATTTGCGTCGCTCGGTTACTTTTCGCTAAGATACGAGTATATAAAATAGCGATGTCGCAGTGAACGAACTTTTTTTAGAGTATACTTTTTGGATATACTTTGAGCGCATTACACACACTTTACGTGAAGGATTTATCAGGGTGAGTGGGCTGCTCATTAAGTATTCTTGAATGAGGAAAGAAATGGTCTAGTCGATTGAGGTAGCTTTGGGCTTTTTCTTTGTTCAATATGTATGGGGAAAGTTCAGATTTTCGCCGCTCAAGTTATATTTAGTTCAGGTACGAGTATTTAGCTAGCGATGACGCAGTAAACAAACTTTATTGAGAGTTACGCTTTTTCGGATATACGTTTAGCTGATTTCACACTTTACGTGAAGGATTCATCCGAGTAAATAGGAGTAGAGTCTATTACTGATTAAGTATTTTTGAAAAAGGAATGAAATCATCTAGTGACTAGATTCTAGTCGATTGAGGTAGCTTCGGGTTTTTTCTTTGTTCAATATGCATGAACTGAGAAAAAAGTTTTGTCGCACAATTTTCGTTTACTGTAACTAGATTGCGATGTGTGACAAACATCCCACTCATGTGTTAAAAATAAAATCGGCAGTGTCTTATATTTTTTTAACAAATTCGGTTAATACATTTGGTACCCTTTTTGTTGAAAGTTCTAACGCCAAAATCGTTTTAACAATAACATAAATGTTTGTTAGGTCCCAAGAGCCCAATGCGACAAGAGTGAACGCGTGCATAGAAAGTGAGGGAAACTCTGTGGAGTGCATGAGATCTCTCAGAGGTCTGCGAGCTGGTAGAACTTATGAGGCCTGGGTGAGAGCGTCCACAGCGGCGGGAGAGGGACCGCCTTCGGTCGCAGTTGCTTGTCAGACAAGCGCTTTGGGTAAGTTTAGTTTTAATAATGTTATATGCACGTTACATTATTTTCAATTCTTTGGACTAACATACAAATGGCCTAGTTACCCCAAACTTAGCTTCATAGCATCGTAGATTAAAGTGTCGATGCAAGGACACGGATAGACATACTCAAATACTTTTCTAAACATCCATGAATCGAGTGCAAATACCGATGTCATGACACAAACATTTGCCCCTAGCCGGATTCGAACCCGCGGTCCTTGGTTTTGTAGCTAGGGTCTCAGACCACTAGACCAACGGTCCAGTCAAATAAAGAACATTTCTAGTTCTTACTTTCACTCTCTCAACGTTTTTAATGTCAAGAACAAAGGGTCCAAAAATAAAACGTTATCCCGAGGCCTACTGTAAATTAAATTTTCCAGCTAGGAATTTTCCTCAGAAAAAAACTCGGTTGCATTACAAAGTCTGCTTATTGGCGATTTTATTAAACTTTTATTCCTCAAAAGTCCATAAGCCACTCGTCTGATTTCTCTTAATGATATCAATTTGCCTATCATAGAAGTAGGTAATAATATTTTTTTTTGTAATTAACACAAATTCGACCTCCCACTTTCTTTAGCTCCCGCACGAATATCCTCCTTCGGAGGCCTAGCCATGGGCGCAGCGGGAGGCTCCTTATCCTTACGCTGTGTGGTCGGAGGAGCCCCACCTCCAGCTAAGCGTTGGCTGCGAGGAGGCATCCCATTGCACACACGACCACCTTTCCATCTGGATGGAGACGCTTTGCTTATACGCAGTAAGTAGCTTGTAGTACGTATTGATTGTTTGAAGAATATTAAAAAGTCTAAATAACTAAAATTAAATGTAGAATATGTATAAATACATGTCATAAAGTCACTATGGTCCATTTCATCTGAGATGATCCAGTTGACAGTTCAAAGGAAAATCGACACTATTCCAAAGCATTATACTTGTGGAAAATCATATAAACAGCTTGTGATGCGGGCTTATTGCCTTGAAATAAAGCTTAATTTTGTATAAGAAGTATAGGAACCTGTCGTGGAGGTCATCTTAACTGAAAGGGACTAAAGTTACACAAACATAAGTATGTCATGATCAAAGTTACAAAGGATTTATGTTCTAGTAAGTATGTAAATAGAAGTTTATTTTGTTCCACAAGCATACAGTGACATAATCATGTTACAAACAACTTTACGGGATATGTATACGTTACTCTGCTCTTCAATTTCTAGTTCCGGTAGTAACTTAATGTGAGTAATAAATAAAATGGCACATCACGAAGCTTAAGAGCTCTCGTGAATGTATTCTCGTGTTTGTGGTTTTACTTTGGGAACGTATATTTTGATTCAAGTTGAGTCATTTTAGCTTTAAATTTTAGGTATGCGTAATAATGTATTTTACCCTTTTCTGACAATATTTGTTTAATGTAATTTAAAAATTGATATATCTACCTATTAAACTATAAATAAAATATTCATGCACCGTATTGACGTCAATGTAGGTATATATTTAACAAATACAAAATATAAAATAAGAGTCAGCGAGATATTATATCGTACATACGTGCTGTATCTTTTATAACTTACTTGCGCATCTAATAAAATTCACAAAAATATTTTTTAAATTCTTCTCTGGAAATAAAGTTACATTAAATACTAAAATCCGGCACGAACTGATAAAACCCAAGTTGCCGCTGGAAATCTACGGTCGAGCACGTAAATGAATGTTGTTGCGAGAATTCGCTCCAACTTTAAAACTTTCACGTATTTTCACATCATATTGCTTTGTTCAACGTTTTTACGTATGAAATTTTTATCCCAGCACAGATTTTATTGTCTATGCTCACGTTTAAATACTTTTTAGCCTCCGTTTCTGTCGAAGTAACTAGCAAACGTTTTTAATTGAGTTGCCTGAAAATATTCTTTCCATTTTACCTAAAGGTACCTGAAATCTGGATTTGAGTATTAACTAGTTGTTTCATCGAAAAAACCTAGTAGGTGACGACTAGTAGAACTTTGATACGAAAAACTAATCTCGATAAAAACCTCGCATAAAAGGCTTTTATAATAATGAAAGTCAATCTAACTAAAGGTGAAGCGTTAGTGATACAAAACCCCTATTTATAGTTTTTCATCCCATTCTCATACACATTCAAAGAGATTTTAATGATTAAAATTATTTGTAGATTTAGACTTAATCCACGCGGACAACTACACATGCGTAGCGGAGAACCCTCACGGGTCGGACTCGGTGACATGGCGTGTGGTAGTACTGCGACCGCCCGCTCCACCTACCCTGGCGCTCATAGAGGCACGCCCCAGGGAACTGGAGCTCGAGCTACGACCAGCTCCAAGAGCTCCCGGACATGCCTTGCTCAAGACTTTCACGTTGCATTGGAGAATTGCTACTCCTGAGGTAAGAAATATGATTATCATCTTCAAATCCCTCGCACGATCAGTTAACAATCTCCGGTTACTTTACTCTCAGTCTTCGTCTTTTGATATTTTTATTGTGGTGTTTATGTTAAATGGATAAAGGTTATCTATAACTTTTTAAAATATAAACAAAGAACAATTATTCAGATCTTAGGTGGCTCAGGCGGAAATCGAACCCAGCGACTCCTGCAATCCGGGCAAGCCTAGTTTCTAAAGCGCTATCTTATCAATCAATGGGTATTCCATCATCGATTTCAACAAAATGTATATCAAATCTTATTCATATTAGTAGCTTCTAGTTATATGAGTATGAAGTTTTAGTTTTGGATAAAAAAGAAAAGCATATTACAGGGAGAATGGCGTATCCAAGCAGCCAACCCGGGCCCAGTGACCCTCTCAGGCTTACGTTGCGGCTCCTCATACAAAGCATACGGCACAGCGGGAGGCCCGCCTGGGTCCGAACTAGCCGTCAGAACTTCTGGTGGTCCACCAACCGCACCTCCTGACTCACGATGGATCAGGACGAATGCCACTCACGCGAGGTTTGATACGAGCGTGTGGAGTGATGGCGGTTGCGCCCCGGTCACTCTGAAGCTGGAGTGGGCCGGCTCCGGCGTGGCTGGGGCCAGAGATGTGCCTGTTGGCGGCGAAGTTATATTAGGGGGTGAGTTTGTTTTAATCTTTCTTTTTTTTGTGATTGGGAGGCAAACGAACAAGCGTGTCATGCTGGTGGTAAGTGACCGCTGCCCCATGGACATCAACAACCAACAAGCCTCGCAGATGCGTTACCTGCCGTTAAAAACCCCATACCCTACCCCCAACTGAGCTTTTAATTCAACGCTTGTTTTGGAATTCATATTGTTTATGCAAAGATAAGTAGCAACGTCAATCTGATAGTAATACTTCGCTAGACGAGCTCAAATAAGAATTTGAGCTCGTCTCTCTCGAAAGACTAAAACTTCAAGCTTGGCAGAGCAATTTCTACCCGTCACTAATATTTTTTATTTATACCACCTATAAAATCCAATAACGCTCAATTCAATCGAAACTCACGTGTGACCAGCGTTTGAATTTATGCACACGAGTGCAATCATAAATTGACAATTGAGATCGCAATCGAAATTGCTGAACTGTATTAAGTGACAATCCAAACTGTGCAATGCAAATTGTTAAACTCAATTGCGGTCCAATTTCAGCGACGATTAGAACGAATGAGTCGGCGTTTAGGCACGTTTCAAACCATAAATTTCAATCGTATTTTGTGACGAGATGACAAATTTAAGGCCTCTATTTTAAAGGAATTACACCGCGGTTGCGGTTTTGCTGGAAATTCTAAACATTAACAAGTCTATAAATCTTGGAAAATCACTTCATTAAGTCAGGCTAAAGACACTGAATTCATGTACTAGAGGACTTGATTTTTGTTTCATACTTACATATAATATAATCAAAACTGTAAACGAATTGGAAACACAGCCACGTAATACATGAGCAAAATAGTAGTATTTAAATATCGAACAACATTCAAATGTCACCATTTATAGGTCTAACCCCCGGCTCAAGATACCGCGTCGCCGCCCGCGCGACGAACGAAGCCGGTCTAACCAGAGAAGTGTACGAGTTCACCACCATGCCTGCTGAGGGCGGTTTTGCTGAAGAAGTGGACGCGCCCTTCCCTGCCACGGCGGGGGAGCTGGCTCTCTTGTTAGCCCTCTGCGCGGCGCTGTCAGTCGCCGCGCTGACAATACTAGCTATTCTGCTAAGACGGAAGAGGTAAGATTATTGAAGACACTGGTCTGACATGAGAAGTGTATTAGTTTTCCACCATGCCTGCTGACGTGGGGATCGCCGAAGAAGTGGACGCGCCCTTCCCGGCCACAGCGGGGGAGCTGGGTCTGCTGTTAACCCTCTGTGCGGCGCTGTCAGTCGCCGCGCTGACAATACTAGCTATTCTGCTAAGACGGAAGAGGTAAGATTATTGAAGACACTGGTCTGACATGAGAAGTGTATTAGTTTTCCACCATGCCTGCTGACGTGGGGATCGCCGAAGAAGTGGACGCGCCCTTCCCGGCCACAGCGGGGGAGCTGGCTCTCCTGTTAGCCCTCTGTGCGGCGCTGTCAGTCGCCGCGCTGACAATACTAGCAATTCTGCTAAGACGGAAGAGGTAAGATTATTGAAGACGAAGCTGGTCTGTCATGAGAAGTGTATGAGTTAACCACCATGCCTGCTGAAGGCGGGTTCGCTGAAGAAGTGGATGCACCCTTCCCGGCCACGGCGGGGGAGCTGGCTCTCCTGCTAGCCCTCTGTGCGGCGCTGTCAGTCGCCGCGCTGACAATACTAGCAATTCTGCTAAGACGGAAAAGGTAAGATTATTGGAGACAAAACTGGTCTGACATGAGAAGTGTATGAGTTCACCACCATGCCTGCTGAAGGCGGGTTCGCTGAAGAAGTGGACGCGCCCTTCCCGGCTACGGCAGGGGAGCTGGCTCTCCTGTTAGCCCTCTGTGCGGCGCTGTCAGTCGCCGCGTTGACAATACTAGCTATTCTGCTAAGACGGAAGAGGTAAGATTATTGAAGACAAAACTGGTCTGACATGAGACGTGTATGAGTTCACCACCATGCCAGCTAAAAGCGGGTTCGCCGATGAAGTGGACGCGCCCTTCCCGGCCACAGCAGGGGAGCTGGCTCTCCTGCTAGCCCTCTGTGCGGCGCTGTCAGTCGCCGCGCTGACAATACTAGCTATTCTGCTAAGACGCAAGAGGTAAGATTATTGAAGACGAAGCCGGTCAAACTAGGGAGATGTATGAGTTCACCACCATGCCTGCTGAAGGCGGGTTCGCTGAAGAAGTGGACGCGCCCTTCCCTGCCACGGCGGGGGAGCTGGCTCTCCTGTTAGCCCTCTGTGCGGCGCTGTCAGTCGCCGCGCTGACTATACTAGCTATTCTGCTAAGACGGAAGAGGTAAGATTATTGAAGACGAAGCTGGTCTAACTAGGGAGATGTATGAGTTCACCACCATGCCTTCTGAAGGCGTGTTCGCTGAAGAAGTGGACGCGGCTTCCCGGCTACGGCGGGGGAACTGGCTCTCCTGCTAGCCCTATGTGCGGCGCTGTCAGTCGCCGCGTTGACAATACTAGCTATTCTGCTAAGACGGAAGAGGTATTATAATTTATTTATTGAATCCTACTACTATTATAAAGGCGAAAGTTTGTATGTGTGGATGTATGGATGTATGGATGTATGGATGTTTGTTACTCTTTCACGTAAAAACTACTGAATGGATTTGAATGAAACTTTACCACAATATAGCTTATACATCAGAATAACACATAGGATATTGGAAATCGAAATCCACGCGGACGGAGTCGCGGGCGGCCGCTAGTTATTCATAAATAAATGTATTGATATGAAGAGATCTAACTTTTAAAAAAGATATGTTCTTGAAACCCTTCTTCCATATACACACACATTCGTAAACAACCCTTATCAAATCAGTTTATAAAAATAAACTCAAAGAAAATTCCCCTGGAACGTCTTAACAAGTGCTGACACAGTACTTAGTCTGCGTCCAGCGAGCGACCCTCATCACGCGTGCCCCACACGACACTGACACTCGAAGCGCCTCGCTGACTGCGCGTTCCATTATAAATATCTTTATTTGCTAAATCATGAAATAAATCAAAACAGGTCGGTGACAATAAAACTTCATAAAGGGTCCCGTACCCATCGGAGACGAGCTGACGCGGGCCGTCCATCGACCCTCGTCACATTCCGTTTAATGCGTGTCGTGCGCATGAACACAGTGCCACTTCACAATATACGCTCGTTTGAGAATTAAACCAATGACGATCGGTATTTTATTGGATTAGCTTTCTGATGAGGACTCAGTTTGCGAGACTATACTGACCTTTATAAAAGACTATGTAAAGAGCAAAATATGGGTTAAAACTGAACCCAACCAGAGAATACTCAAAGATCAAAGAAGCCATGTTAACACTAGAAGTGTCGAAACTCAATACCCCCCTCAAATTGCCGCTGTGACAATTTTGTCCCCTAACAACATTCCTTACCATAAAAACATGAAATTTAAATTTCAACAATATGTGAGTTACTTGAAACTATATTTATTTGTTTTTAATTAAATTATAAATCTTTTAACAACTAAAATGTATCAATTTCTCTTTGCATTTCTGATTATCAACTAAGTAAGTAATTTTTTAATGTAATAAATCTGACTATACTAACAAAATTATTTTTCACCTGTGCATTTACTACACACAGTTTTTTTACACTTGTAGCACTTTACTGATAACTTATTATTTGTACATTCTGACTTGACCTGACACCGTGTAAGTTTTTCCAGTCTTTTGGTAGGTTTTCTGGAATGTCTATAGGAATGGCTCTGTGTTTCTATTATTCATGTACTGCGATCCCAATTCTTCTGTAATAAAAAGTCTCTACGTTTAATTATGCTGTTGTTGATAATTTTATACAATACCTATGTTTCATGATTTATTAGATTTATAATTTTATAAATCTAATAAATTATGAAATGTATGAACTGGCCAACGTCTAGAAGCCGCCTTTACTAGTATTTACTACAATATCTACTCCATACTTCGTGCTGTTGTAGAATAGCACTGTTTCCAGCTTTTTCTTTGTATTTGAACTTATTGTTATATCTTGATGCATAGTGCTGAGCAATAAAAAAGTTTTATTTTGCTTAGTTCGATAAACAGTCAAAGTTGTGTCACTAGTTTTTAGGAGAGTCGTCGCGTATCATTCTTCTTTATCCATTGTTACAGAAAATCTCTTCGAACTCTATTGACTGTACCTAAAATACTAGTGTATTAGATTTCAAATATCCTGCTAGTAAAACTGAAGTAAAGAAGTTGTCACAAGTAACATTCCTGCCTTTGTTGATGTAAGGTTCCATCAATTTCTTTACCACCCAGTCACCTAAACGCTTATTAGGTCTGAGATCATCTTTTTAGGGTTCCGTAGCCAAATGGCAAAAAACGGAACCCTTATAGTTTCGTCATGTCTGTCTGTCTGTCTGTCTGTCTGTCTGTCTGTCTGTCCTGGCTCGTTCTCCGCCGTTTCTGAACCGATTGCCACGAAAATTGGTGGAGAGATGCATAGTGATAATTCAAGAATTGGTTTTTAAAATAATCGAAAAATAATTATTTTTTACCCCCCCTCCCATACATCGAAAAGTAAATTGGAAAAAAAAATTCGACTTAAACCCATCGTGTGGGGTATCGTTAAAAAGGTATTTTTAAATACAATAAAACTTGCCTTGAAACCATGTGGATCAAACACCCCAGTCTCGAGATATATTAATACAAAGTTAAAATAAAAGCGTCCCCCCCCCCTTAACTTTTGAAATACTATTAAAATAATTCTGAAAAAAATGTCATGTATACCTCCAAGTAAGTACTTTCAACGAAAACTATAGCGAACTCTGTATCATACATAGTTATTTTTATACAACTCGACCAACTTATGACGTGCAGTTGCCCTTACTAAATGGTGTCTTAAGCGGTCGGGCCATCTTTTAGCTACGGAACCCTTTCATGGGCGTGTCCGACACGCTCTTGGCCGGTTTTTTTTTCTGTTTACGCAAGGTGACGAGCGACGAAGTGAATAGAAACAATTCTCAACTATTTTAGTCGCCCCTCCACCCGCACAGTTAGCCAGAGCAATGGCGTTACCTCAAATATCCCTTTAAAAATCTTGGCGGGACAAAACTGACCCAGCGGCAATTCTAGGTGAATCGGCAATTATTTTTATTTACATTTGTTTTTATTGAATAAAAAACTTATAGAATTTAAAATGACAATAAATTATTAATAGTCAAAAAGTTTCACGGTCTTCAGTAGAAGAAATAAAAAGTTAGAGACAATGCAACTTGCGGGTGGGACAAAAATGGAACGGTGGCGCTTCTAGTGTTAACAAGTACATTATGTAAGTATAGTTTAATGGAAATAGGCAGTTACTACCCCATAAACATCACACGTGTCTTACAATTCCTGGAAAAGTCCTGACTTCACGTACGATAATACATGCTTATTTATCTCATAGAAAACAGTATTAAGAAGACAGTGCTGAAAGCCTAACAAGCTATTCATAAATCAGAAACTTATAAATAGAATATCCACAAAGCGAGTTAAAATAGAGTTCTATTCTTATCTAGATAGCCAAGCACAAGATAAAATATCTCGATAATATCTTCAATAATATTATTTTCTCGGTCTCAATAATAGAGAACGTTATGTGAATCGATGGACACTTCAAACGATCGAAGAGACGAAACGATTGTCAGGAGAAGCGCTGCTTTTGTGCTCATCCCTTATCATAACTACGCTACCGAGCTATGTGTTGATAGCCGTATATAATTCATTGGTTTCATAAAATCACCTCGGATTGTATTTCAAAATATTTAATTTTTAATCTATTTAAGAAGTTAGACCTTCAGAAGACTTTTTCCTTCAAGTGAGAATCGTTATTGAAAAAGCAATCGGACAAAGAAAGATTTGATACATGTCTGGCTCTCACGCCTTGTTGATCGAAGTGGAATGTAGCTCAATAATAAAATACTTAATAGATGGGCGAAACACTTTGTAATCGTAGAAACAAAAAATCGACAAACGCCTTTTGTTCACAAAATAATTTTATCGCCTGCTACAATTACTCTGCAAAGCAATTCAGTACGAGTTTGAGTTTGAGTCGTAAAGTAAAGCGGCTCTTAATTTTACTACTCTTAAAGGATACTACTTTACTACGTCCTCACTTCGATGGACCACGGCCAATAGCTAATTTTATTAAATCTCTCCCTCTGATAACAAGGAATTGCCGAGAAGTTTATTTTATTACCGAAAAGAGAATAATGCACGTGGAATAAGAATCCTTTACTTATTTTAAATTTAGTCACACAAGGTTGAAATTACGCGACCAAAGTTCGACGGCATATGCATTTTCTATACAAAATTTTATTCCGGCATAGTGTGGCATCTTCTATTTAAAATATAATGCAGGCGAAGTCACGCCGTCTTTGGTCGCGTTTTATCCGCTTAGAGGGTTGCTACAGTAAAAAAAAGTTCTTGGGTTTATACGAGTTCCGGAATTCTCTCTTAAGTCATAGTCTTTTTTTTATTGTGTGTAAAGCTGATCATTAATTTGCATTCAACTTTACTATAATTCCATACATTTGTACAGTTGTAGTGTGGTAATAAAACACAAGGTATGTATGCAACGGTAGACGCTCCTGCTCGCCCGGCGGCCGGTACAAGAGTGCGCGGCGAGCTCCCGCTCTCCGCGCCCCCACCACCGCACGCCGCGCCAGCAAGCGTGTCCACTATATTTATTAGCTATACATCACATCTACCTTTTACAATGAAATAAAACAAAACTCTATTAGTTATTTCCCAAGTACATCATTGTATCTGACACAACCAAGTTTCCTTAAATAATTTACACAGATCAACTATATAATTATAACTATATATATAAATCAACAATATAGATTGACATAAACATATCTATGATAAAGATAGCATAACTAATCGTCTACATCACGATTGTCAGAGCATTCACTAGAATCTCTCATAGTGCTATAATTTCCATTAGAAAATAATAATTACCTTCCACTTTCCTTCAACTTGTTTTAAATGTACGTTTTTTCCTCTTTATATGCACTCTGTTATTGTCATTTTCCAAATCTATTTATTTATATAAGTTAATTTATTTAATAAGTACAGCCAAAAAATATATATTGTTGCTAATAATAACAAAATACATATGAAGGAACCGTTCTGATATGCATCACAATAACTGCGTTCATAGAACTTACTAGTAGGTACAGTAAATATATACAATGGGACAACTGAGTCGGAAGCACCCATCGGGCTATTTATCCGACAAATACATTTAAATTTAGAAAAGTTTTGACAATAAATATGAAGATCTACAATAATATTACTAACCTGATATTATACTCAGCCACAATCCTTGCCAAAGGGGGTTGAAGACCGAGTTTTGAATTTATTTTACTCAGATTCAGATTCGTTAATTGCAAGTCACAAGTTATTAAAGATGTTTAAATGTTAATAATTGTATTTGTGACTGTAGGGGAAATAATGTAAGAAGCAATAGCTTATATTGTTGTTTCTCTTTACAGGTATGTAAATAAGTTATTATTCTTAGCGTAAGTGTAAAATTAAGTGTAATTAGGTATGATTGTCATGCTCACAATAAATTTCTTTTCACAGAGCAACATACGGAACTATTGTTTCATTAAATAAACAACCTATTACAATTATATGTAGAAAGTAAAGGTGACGCCCTGCAAGGGCACAACAAACGTGTGGGGCAACTATTGCCTTCTTTTTTTTTTTATAAGTTAATATTATATTATATTCATATTATGTATATTATATTGCATTATGTACCTATGTATTATTATTCATTCAGCAGAGTTATCAATTATTGATAAATCTGTCATTAAAGAATTCTGAAATGTCATTAGCATTTATTTATTAAGATGTTTTATGTTTTTTTTTTTTTTTTATAAAAAGGATAGGCTTTTCTATATTAATTAAGACGCTCATTATAAGGTTTACGATGGGAATTTCCGCTACACAGAAATGCCAAATGCTTGGTAAAAGCACGCTGAATGCTCTCCACTCTGCGAGTGTACGCTATAAAATGGACTCCAGATTCAGGAAGCAAATTCGAGGTGCCTGTGCACTAAAGCGTTATTGAGTATATTATATTAATTTTTTTTTTTATTTTTTTTTTATTACTTGATGTGGAATCATTTTCCAGCGATAAGGGATATACAGGTTGCATCGCACCAATCTACCTTTCTCCCAAGGTCTTTTTGAATGAGGTTACTTTCCTCAAAATTAACAGATTTCTGTAAATATTGAGGTCACCGGCAAATAAAAATGTTATGCAGTTTTTATATTTTGAAAGAGAGATCGATATCAAATCTCTAATGTGCTCTCTAATTAAAGAACAGATTAAAGACTTGAAGGCCTTTACTAAACAAGAAAGCGTTGATATAAGGCGGTAGTTATTTATACACATGTGGCGGGTCATTTCATTCTCTCTCTAAGATGGTTGAGTGAGGTGATGGCTGCCGCGACATACGTCATACTTGTGAACAGGTGCCACCTTTGGGGACTGGTCGACCAGGGCGCCTCCAGTCCAGAATAAATTAAGAATTTAATTTTCATTTTTTAATTTAATAGGTACACACACACAGTAGACTATGTATGACTCAGTGAAAGCAATTGCTGATGCATTATTGTTGCAAGTTTATTTTTATATTATTGCAATAATTTTGGCATTTAAAAAGAGCACTGTCGAGTTTCTTGCCGATTCTTCTCGGCAGAATAACAGTCATTACTAATAAAAGTCATTAAAATAACAGATTATTTTTGATGACGATTCATAAGTGCTTATATTAAGCCCATTTGAATTGTGACATCTACTTCAGAGCCAGTGGTATTCGATGTCGTCTCTAGGTATGATTAAGGTATTTAAGGAACCGTTTCTGTACTTTATCTTTTCCCGAAAGGGGGTTGATAACTCATTTGTTGAACCATTTAGGATGACTTCGTCTACTACGACGTCGTTGTTTTCCTGACTCAACATAAAATAAAGAAATCATTTGATCAAAATCTCCACAAGCCAAAAACTAGACCGGCCAAATTACACACTGTGACGCAGCCACAATGTTGCAATAGTCGGCTTTAAAAAAATTGGATAAAGATACACTGTCGTTGGAACGGAGAAAATTTGATTTAGGGTAAGGCATGATAAACAAGAGGCTCGGATTAATCCCGTAGCACTTATTGATAGCATACCTGATGCTGCGGATTCGTAACCAACGCATAATGTATGCGACTGATAACTAGTCTAGATACTGTTCATCACTATTACTGATGTTATTGAGTTGATGAAGGCCATTAGAAGATAAAAAGCCGATTAAGTGTAACCCAAGTTGTACTTGTAATTAAGTGGCGTCATTACGTATCATCACTAGGCTCCCAGTGGATACCACCAAGGTTGCAGTCACAAACTACATACCTATTACAATATTTTCCGATCGGTATTGAGCAAGTTCCACAATGTTAAGAAAACGCTTTAAAGGTTCCAATTTTACTGGTGGAGGTACGAAGGTACTAGGTACACAACGCAAATAATAATATTTTATTTATAGTATTCCCAGTTTGAAACTGTAGTCTGACCCAAACGCTTTTAATATCGTCGTATTTTAAGTCTTGTTAGCGAGAAGACAGAATATTTTGGGACAGAGCTTAAAGAACACTCCCACCATCCATTTTAGAAAACACCACCAGAGCCAACACACACACGATCCCTACGATAGACTATTGTCCACGATTTCGTCTGTCGAGATGTTAACCACGTTTCAGTGAGTGCAATGGCATGGTAATTACAAAGCAAAATGCTATCAAACACTAATTTCGTTTTGGCCTCAAGACCATGGACATTTTGGTAGTACAACTTAGCATAAACGCATCAAGCCCGACCCATGTGCAAAACGTTACCTTTTTGGCCTCCGGCATGGTGACATTTGTCGCCGTGCGGTATAACTTTAGGCCTCGTCGCGACCATTTTCAATTGTGGTGGCTAATAGTGGTATTAATTGTGACATGACTGTGGGACTATACTTTTAATCAAGGAGATTGTCCGCTTTTATAGGTACCGTTCTAATTTTCATAGAACTACCTCTTTGGACATTGTAGGTACCGTCCTATTTTCATAGAACTACCTCTTTGAACATTGTAGGTACAGTTCCGATTTTTATCGAACTACCTCTTTGAATATTGTAGGTACAGTTCAGATTTTCATCGAACTACCTCTTTGAATATTGTCGGTACAGTTCCGATTTTCATCGAACTACCTCTTTGAATATTGGCGGTACAGTTCCGATTTTCATCGAACTACCTCTTTGAATATTGTCGGTACAGTTCCGATTTTCATCGAACTACCTCTTTGATATTGTCGGTACAGTTCCGATTTTCATCGAACTACCTCTTTGAATATTGTCGGTACAGTTCCGATTTTCATCGAACTACCTCTTTGAATATTGGCGGTACAGTTCCGATTTTCATCGAACTACCTCTTTGAATATTGTCGGTACAGTTCCGATTTTCATCGAACTACCTCTTTGATATTGTCGGTACAGTTCCGATTTTCATCGAACTACCTCTTTGATATTGTCGGTACAGTTCCGATTTTCATCGAACTACCTCTTTGAATATTGTCGGTACAGTTCCGATTTTCATCGAACTACCTCTTTGAATATTGTCGGTACAGTTCCGATTTTCATCGAACTACCTCTTTGAATATTGTAGGTACATGGTTTAGGTACCATTTGATTATTTAGACTACTTCTTAAGTGTTACTCTCAGTTGTTGCCAAAAGTAATATTAAACTTTATCATTAATAACACGAAACTTAAATATATTTTAAGTTTGGATAGTATCTTTAATCTTACTTTACGTTCGTTGATTAGACAGTGAAATTAGCGAACCGTTTGATGGTGGTTTGCACGGCGCAGCGCGAACACCTCACCAACTTTGCAATTTCTTTCTGCGACTTGCCTTGTTCATGGAGAAGTTGTATTTTCACACAATTCTCTAAACAAATTTCACTTCTTTTCGGCATTTTTTTTTTTTAATAAATTTTTCGTCAATCTAATAACTTAAACAGAAATGAAAGCTTGTTTACTCGTAAAAGATCCGAAATTATTTGAGACAACGACATAACATCTCAGATGAGCCATTGTTCAATTGGTAAACATGTTTTGTGCATTTTTTAGGGTGCCTAATACTTTTGGCCAAGGGTGTATCTGTTATTTCAATAAGGTAACAGTACCTATATCTATGAAGGTCTTACTTTCACATTGTACACATAGGTACACACGCATTCATGTATAAATGTATTCGAATAAAATAACTATCATTCACGTGATAAAATATTCATTAAACATTTTACGACAATAATTAATTTTTTGTTCTATACTTGCGAGGAATCTTAACTTTTAGTTACTTTACTTAGTGTATAACGTTTAATATCGGGCGGGAGTATAACGAACACCTGTGCGCGATTCCGGTCCGCGCGAACAATAGAAACAGCATTCCATCCGATAAGCAAGCTTGTAGGTACCCAACTAAAATGCACATTTAATAAACGTATTAATTTTTAAAATTATTTTGACAACAGACTGAGATAACTTGTAAGTAATTCTACTTTATTACGGTATAGGTAACAACCAGTGTCTGTAACCTGCCTTACTAATTAATTCATTATTACTGTAACTGTTTTACGGTAACATGAAATAGAAAACAGGTATCAGTCACTGATTTACCTCTAGTAGCACTTTGTGTTTTATTTAGCACAACAATATTTATTAATTTCATACCTTGGTTATTTAGATCCTGGCAGGGTCGCCACTTGTACAGTTGTAGTGTGGTAATAAAACACAAGGTATGTATGCAACGGTAGACGCTCCTGCTCGCCCGGCGGCCGGTACAAGAGTGCGCGGCGAGCTCCCGCTCTCCGCGCCCCCACCACCGCACGCCGCGCCAGCAAGCGTGTCCACTATATTTATTAGCTATACATCACAACATTAATATTAATATTGTTCAAAATGTAGGTACAAACACCGGCATTTGTTTTCCCGTGTGTAGTAAGTATGTTATTTTTGTCCTAGAAGTGACGGCGGCGTAGCTCGCGTTTCGACGAGCGCCGAGAAGCCCACGTGTGGGACGTACCGAGCGTCGCCTCATCAGACACCGAAACTGCCGCCAGATCCACCAGGTAATTCATTTTCTAATGATAAGTATTTGTAACTTTTCGTTTCAGTTATTTAATCCAGTTTAGAATAAAACGTCGGTGTTTTGTGCAAATTCTGTATTTGAACTTTGGTGACAAAGTGAAAAAAGTACGTTAACTAATATTGGTATATTTCTTTTTAAGCGTTTTTACATGCTCAAAATTATAAACCTTTATCAATATTTTTTTAAATTTATAAACAAAGAAACATTCATCTAACCTCAGGCGGGGGATTGAACCCAGCACATCTTGTAATGGGCAAGCGCTCTTTCCAATTATGCTACCAAGATCGTTAATGGAACTGATGAATTTCACCTCGCTCAAACAAAACGAAATTTTCTTTGTTAAAATTTAAAAAAAAACGTTAACAAATTTTTATACACCGGATTTTTTTCTTTTATTCCGCCTTGTTAAAAAAAAATCGTTTTATTTGGCCGGCCGGCCTAAGCTTTTTATATGTGTTAACCAATATAAACTTTGCTTAAGTGGTATTCTTTCCCGCTTTCAAAATACACCTGTGAATAAAACTCAACTCTATTTCATTCAACTACTAAACAGATAATGCAATGCGATATCACACCGCGTTCACTGAGGCCCGAACAGTCTAATGTGCGAATGCAACGCGAGGCATATTTACACGGTGCCATTTCCTCCGCGCCGCGGTGCGCTGAAATCGACCGTGTAAATAACCTCGACAGCCGTTTGGAAATAAAATGGGAAAGGAATAGTAGCTAGTACTTAAATGGTCCATAAAAATGTTTTATTTATAGAAGTTATTATGGGTAATACATGTTCTCGTGTCTCGTATTGTTAGAGGTATTTTAAGTACATTCATGGATAGATGCTCGTAGCTTCTGTTATTAGTATTTTTACAATACCTACATTGTTTAAAACCGCTAACGGTTTCTCGATCTGGAAACCTTATCTAAAATGCAAAGGGAATTCATAGACATCGTAATATTGATACACTTAAACGTTATATTAACGTCTTAGACGGCGGATTGTTTCGCTTGCTTAATACAAAGCTTTTGCTTAGAATCTGCATAGCATCAATTCCGCCCAATCGTATCCATTACTAATGCTTGGTAAATAAGTCATTAATATGCCGGGTCTGACCGCACGGACCGCTCAAGGCGGAATAATATCTGCTTTACATAATGTGGATGCGCTTGCAGAGACGCGAGCGTGCATCGATTGATGACTTTGTGCTGCACAAATGTTTGGGCGCATAACGAAGTACTGCGTCACCATGCCATGTTATTAGTTGTGCTGTGTGTTATATGTAGCTGGAACAAACTCGATTTTTTTACAACCAATGAAAGTTTTTTAATTACTGGACCTAAGCGATGAAGTTACAAGTTGCTAAAAAAAATATGGATATTGATTATATTAATGAGCTTTCAAAATATAACTTTTCGAAAACGAAATTTTATAAACGTTACGGTAAACTGGTATTAGTGGCTTTAGTAAATCGCTTCGAACCCTTTATACAATGCTCTCAGTTAAAATCGCATTGATTCCGCCCAATCGTATCCATTACCAATTATTGCTAAATTAGTCATTTATATGCTTCGCATAATATGTGGATGCGCTTGCACCACGCTTGGGGTAGCAAATCGCCAGGCCAGTGCAAAATGCAGGCGCGAGCTTGCAGGGACGAGCGTGCATCGATTGATGACTTTGTGCTGCACAAATGTTTGGGCGCATAACAAAGTACTGAGTGTTCCCATACCATGCTATTAATTATCTTGATATAGACCGAAATGGATCTAGAGTATGTCAGTGCATTTTGAAAATGTAATCAGTTTCGAATTGTTTGCATTTGGACCAAATGTTTCGTATTTAGAATTAAGAGAAAACGATTATGACTGCAAAATAGTATTTAATTATTATGCATACTAGTGGCATAAATAATTAAGGCGCTAGGCACACTTCTGAGCGGGCCGGTTCCTTGCCCCTCGCGCTGTAGTTTTGTCCATACACAACATCACATACGTTGTCCTGACTCCGTGTTAAGTAGCTTAAGCACTTGTGTAACAGACATGTTCATGCACACAAATGTTTGTCTTGTGCGGGGATTCCGCAACCTCTTGGTCTAATAGTCAACTTCTCCACCACTACACCAAGCGGCTGGTCAAATATAATGTATTGTATGTACCTAACAGATGTATACGAGATAAGCCCGTACGCGACGTTCGCTGGCGGGCCGGGCGCCGTGTCGGGCGGGTCGCGCGCGTACACGCTGCAGCTGCGCGCGCTCGCCCGCCACGACGACGACGCCGCGCCGCCAGCGCTGCCCTGCTGTGATGGTGAGAATATTTCTAATTTATTTATGTTAATAGTCGCCCCAGATATTTCAAACTCAAACTCAAACTCAAAGTATTTCTGGAAGACATGGTGGAGGCTGACCTGCGTGAGCTCGGGGTTGAGAACTGGTCGGAGGTGGTGCAAGAGAGAGACCGCTGGAAGTCTCTCGTTTCGTCGTTGAGCCGTAACAGTTAGTTAGTTATGTTATTAGTAGCCACCCGCGACTTCGTCTGCGTGGGTTTGGTAGCCTCTGTTCTTTCTCAGGGTCTAAAGATTGTGTGCCGAATTTCATTAAATTCGGTTTAAGGGCATAAGCGGGAAAGCGTAACAGACAGACAGATAGAGTTACTTCCGAATTTATAAGGCATATGGAGGCTCGAACAAGAGGGTCACCTGATGGTAAGTGATCACCGCTCCCCATGGACGTCAACAACTTTAACGCACAAGGTACACTCCCTTTTATCTTGCTTCAACGTATTGTAAAAGCCTGCATCACGAGCAACCCTACAATTTTACACTATCTTGTTGGTAAAAACTTGAAATGGTTTTAACGTGTTATTTTCTATTTCGACAGAAGAGTCGTGCGTGGACGCATGTGACGCCCAACGGCGGCGGAGGCGCCGACGACATTACTGCCCCGATCATGGTACATAACATTGTTAATTTTCCCAATAATTAAAAAAGACAATTTTTTTGTTTTTATTTTTATGGCAGAGGCGGCAAAAAAGCTAGCGGGTCGCCTGATCGCGGATGTCTTTGCCTGGTAAGCAATCACCGCCACCCATAGACATCCGCGACATGAGATGTATCGTTGATGTGTTGCCGGCCTTATAGTCTAAAAAGTTTTAAAATGCATGCAATTTGTATGCTCATTTAATCTAACACACTTTTTGTTCACAGGTTGTTCGCAAGACTCAGGGAGTTGAGAAACGAAACTGCCAAATCGTTTAGAAAAATAATATTATCTAGTCAGTGTAATTAGCAAATTCGGTTATACATATTAATATGTATACAAAAATTTATACAATAATATTGTCTATTTATATTACGAAGTTTTTTTTGTCACAAAACCCCAACTTTATTTATATACGTTTTGATATAATTTAACAGGGCAGAGCTAAATTAAATACCTCTTTGAGACCTTGGTAAAAGTATGAAATATCTCACCAATTTTTCCAAAGTGAATCATGTTGTAAAAGCAACTTTGTCATTATAGGTAGGTATAAGTAAATCTAGCCATAATCAAAGTAGTTAATCAAGACATTGGCAATGAGACATTGGCTTAAAGCGAGAGAGAGAAATATATCACCAATTTTTCAAAATTGATGAGGTTTTCTTTGATGTTGGCAAAGCAAGTTTGTCATTATAGGTAGGAATAAATAAACCCAGCCTTATCCTAGTAATTAATCAGGATATTGGCAATTCCAGTAATTAGATAGAAAGTCAATTAAAAATCTAGACGTAAACAAGGTGCACTTTTCCCTCGAGTCATAATTGGTGAAAATCTCCCGTCGCCGCGGTCTAATCTACTTATCTCACCCGCACTAAATAGGCGAAAAAAGCGGCAGACAGGACATTAGGGAAATTAATCTACTTACGAAGAAAATGATGGAAGATAAATTGTGATGCTGAGGAAATGCGCGTGCTTGTCTCATGATATCCAAAGTGATGTTTCGATATTTCACTTGATCTCATCATACTATCAGAAGCACTTAAAAGAGAGAAACCAGTATTTATTAAAATATCTCTTCTTGTTAAAAAACGTGATAAAATATCAAACTCGTGTAATCAATTTTTTTTTTATTTTTTTTTTTACTTTTTTTTATTCACTTGGGAAACATACAATTGTATTAACACTTAAACATAGACATACATAAATAACACACAAATCAGTGAAGTTTCCACAGTTTTATTTTTAGGGTTCCGTAGCCAAAATGGCAAAAAAACGGAACCCTTATAGATTCGTCATGTCTGTCTGTCTGTCTGTCTGTCTGTCCGCCAGTCTGTCACAGCCACTTTTTTCCGAAACTATAAGTACTATTCTATTGAAACTTGGTGAGTAGATGTATTCTGTGAACCGCAACAAGGTTTTCACACGAAAATAGAAAAAAAATTAAAAAAATGGGGGGTCCCCATAGTCAGAACTGAAACTGAAAATATTTTTTTTCATTATACATATACGTGTGGGGTATCTATGGATAGGTCTTTAAAAATTATATGGAGGTTTCTAAGCTCATTGTATTCTTAAGTGAATACTTTGCGTGACAGACTCTTCCAAAGTGGAAAAAAGTGTGTCCCCCCCCCTCTAACTTCTAAAGTAAGAGGATGATAAATCTGAAATAAATATATAATGTACATAACCATAAAAACTACCAACGAAAATTGTTTCGAACGAAATCTATTCAGTAGTTTTTTTAATATGTCAAAAATAGAATTTGTACGGAACCCTCAGTGCGGGAGTCCGACTCGCACTTGGCCAATTTTTTGATCTTGCATTCCTAACAACGATCATGAAGTAACTTGTTACATGAAACGAAAACGAAATGGTAATATTTTAGTAATATAAAGGTAATTTAGGGTGAAATCTTCACTTGAGAAATAATTATAATACTGGGAATTTATGTAAAATTTTGCCTGCAGTATTATTGAAATATTTATGAATAAAAGACAAGTCGATTGAATTCAAAGAAATCTGCATAGAGAGGACAGAGGCATCCCTCGAGACAACTGAGATCACAAAGTTTATGTCTTTGATAAGTGGGAAAAGACATTTTCTGGAGCACTTTTTTCACATTGCTATTCTATTGACATACAAAGTAGGTGTTATTTTTACGTGTATCAAAATCAACAATTTACCACAAATATTAACACCCCAACACAGATTTACATATTTTAAATCATGAATAAGGAAAGCGAATGTTTGTCGTCATATTTGAAAAACTAGATTACAAATCCTTTTGTTGCCCCTCTACGAAGGGTAAAATGCATTTCCCAAGGCACAAAAACGCGCACAATAAGAGTATATGCAGCGTCATTCAGTCATTCTAAAAAATCTCTGCAAAATGCTGTTACGCAAACAGCATTATGCAGTGATTTTTTTGAATCGCTACTCTCATTCTTTTTTAATCTGTAAAGAACCTTTTTTTGTAAGAAAGTAATTTTTACTTTTGTAATCTTCTCCTCTACTTACCTTCATGTAACCAGCGCAAAACCGGCGTTTACGTCCATAAATACATACAATAAGGAAAACACGACGCTTTACCATTAAAAACATAAGAAAACATATATAAAGAAAACAATATTTGGTGCTTCATAATCATAACATGGTACGGTCTGGCCTCTATGGGCACGTTTAGCCAGCAATCAGATTATCTGCACACGTTCTTGCGTTATTATTTTGCCACCACATTTGCTTTCCGAAGCACGGCGGAACTGAGGATGGAAATTTTCAGTCACCCATCCGATGACATGACATCTGCGAAAGTTGCTTAGCTTCAGCAATCGCAGCCCGGGTGCGCTAACCACTGTGCCATCGAGCTTAACTCATATCACGCTCATCTTCACTATAAAATAATAATAATAATATGAAGAAAACAATATTAGGTGCTTCATAAACATACATGGTACGGTCTGGCCTCTCATGCGGCAGATACATATTAGCCAGCAATCCGATTATCTGCACACGCTCTCACGTTATTATTTTACCGCCTCACTTTGATGCTTCAGCCGACAGGAAAAGGATTAACTTGGGTAGTTAAATTTCCCTCGAGATATTTACACTTTACGTTAAAACATACTATTTAATGTTCTAAACGGCAATATTTAGATTAGATTAAAGGCTTACTGATTTTTACCATCTCGCCAAATATATTTCGAATCTTTTTCTTGATCAATTT
This sequence comes from Nomophila noctuella, assembly GCA_958496325.1. Classification (NCBI taxonomy): domain Eukaryota; kingdom Metazoa; phylum Arthropoda; class Insecta; order Lepidoptera; family Crambidae; genus Nomophila; species Nomophila noctuella. The sequence goes on from OY292489.1 coordinate 5,319,045, forward strand.
TACTGCAATATACCTTAACAAAAAAAAATCTGCAATAAATACAACACTTATTTTCTGTTAATAAGTCATTATTGGGTTAGAAACATTTTAAAATAAATATTCCAGAAATATTTACATTATATGTTTTTCTTAAATAAATTATAGGGGTTTTTTAAAAATCAATTTTACTTTTTATATCGACTCTATTGCGTAATGCTATTTCAAACTCAGTGAGAACCGGAACTTTGAGAATGTGTGGTTTTTTCCCACACTCAGCCAGTAATAGGAAAATTTAAAAATAGAAAAGCTTTTTCTTTATCAAATACACGAAGAGATGTAATTGTATAACCACGTCCACTTCCGGCAAGGGATCTCAATAACATTACCCACCGAGCGGCTGATGTTTATCAGCAGCGAAAACTTTGCACTCAAACTCAATTACCCAAAATAAGTTGTTCTCGTGAAATAATTTCCCTCAGATCGTCCGCAATCCGCAAAGGGTCCAGACATAACAATTAAGAGGGCGATATTACGCATGTGTATAGTAACGCGCCCCGCCCGCAAAAATGAACGCAAATGGCCCTATTGGCCTACGCTTTGCGAATATTGAGCTCATATGTAGATTGCCTACCGACTCCTGGTCTGATAAAGAAAATAATAAGCGCAGTAATATAGGATGAGAACGGTTACGGAGCAATAAACTCGGAGCGAGTACGAAATTGCTGCGTTGGCTGTATTCACTTCGAAATAGGTTTGAAACTAAGTTTCATTTTAAAATAACAGTTTTAGAAGGCGTCTAATATTACGGATTTTTCCTCGAGAGCTTCGCTTTACTTCGATAAGTTATGTTGAAAAGAGATATCTCCTGTCTACTTCTGAGATAATATCCGTTAAAGGTCTGCTACTGAAGAGGTCACCTATCTTACAACTTTCACTCTATCAGTACGTAATGATAACTCAACTCCAGTAGATGCAACTAAAAATGTTCCGAAGAGATAACTATTATACTTACTACACATTCAACGACGAAATATTGCCTTCCATAACATTTAAACTCAATAGAGAAAAGGCGAACTTTTAATTAAATCATTCATCGTGAATTGTAAACTATTTTCAAACCCTTCTTTTTAAGATGTGGCTTGCTAAAAGTGTAAGTCTTATTACTTTTTACCGATCTTAAATAACACTTCTTATGATGGTACTATATTTTTACGAGTGCGGCCTTACTTAAAAGGCTTTATATAGCGTTCATATACCGTATTCGTACAAGAGCTCCAGAAAGAACGTACTCGAAAACGATTTTCACTGACAACTAAAAATAAATGTTTATTGTCCCCAACGCGCAACTTCGCTGCTCCAATGTAGTTCCGCGCCGAATTCCTGTATATTACCGTATATAACACGTTTGTATGCAAATTTTATTCCCAAAATCCTGCCTGATGGAAACCGGTCCTCCAAGTATTATCGGCCCAGGCCGGTCCCTAGCAACTTTTGGGTCGACTTGATAACATACCCCTAAATACACGTACCCATTACCTTATCATACAGACAAAATTATTACAATTCACATTTTGGTAAGCAGAATTATCATTTTTTATTCATCAAGGACTGTAACGAGTTTTCCAATATTTGTATATGGATTTCAATGTGGATTTGGCAAGGATTTGAGGGAATTTGAAAACAATCAGCCTGAGTGGAAATTAAAGTGTAGGGAATCGTTTGCATAAATCACTTTATATCGCTTTGGGTGCGAGGGTGTAAAAGTTTCTCATTATTATTGGGCACAGATTGTTTCTATGCGTGGCTTAATTGTAATATTAAGCGATCGAAAATCAGTGCTTATTCGCATCGGGTAGTAAGTAGGTACTAGCATGAGTATAGTAACATGAGTAAGTAGGTACTAGCATCGGAAGATATGTTAGAAAAATATGATGTCTTTAATAATTGGCAATAGGTAATGGAATCGTAGTGACAATATTGTAAATTAATTAAATCAATTTTTGTTGGTTCTAAAAATACACCAAATTTAAAATGGAATTTATTAAGTATCGTATTTTGAATGATAACTTTGTTGTGAAAAGACATTTCGTAAAACTTGAATGAATTTAAGTATTGAGCTATTTCTTTATAATTTGTTTTTTCAATCAATCATTACAAGACTTGTGTTATTTAATTCAATAACGCACAGGATCCTTGGATCGTTTGTGGCTATTACGTAGCCCTGATAAGGGCAGGTCCGAGAATGCTCCCTTGAGGAGCCCCAAATTCAGTAGACAAAACTTAAAGCACCAACAACAACATAAACTACGATACTGTTTTCGCTTCGTTAAATTATTACATTATTGTGGAAACGTAAGCAAAACGCCGGTTTCGACGATGCTATTTACATAAGTACATATTTATTTTGCATTCACAATTTCTCCTGTTAATGATAACTTACTTAACATTTTTGCCGTAGAATGCAACACACAACGACTCTCCTAGTGGATTTTTTATTTAACACACTTGAGTAATAGTGTGCACATTTCCACACAAACTTTACCGTCACATACTTAATATCGCTGCATGGCAAGTCAAATAAATTAATTCTTTGATTAGTGCCTTGGTCCCATTCAATGTTTTAAAAGTGCGATAAACAAAAACTACATATTTTATTTGCCCTACGCTTCGTCGACTCTGATACTGCCATTATTTCAATTGTTGTGAATAAAAAACAGTGTCATTCAATGTCATGAAAAGCGATCCTGAGTATCCACTTAGGCAGGACAATAATTACTAACCCATTATCAATTGTATTTTCAGCCTTTTAAATTTAATTTTAAAATTAGCGGCCATCCGGGACTTCGTCCCCGTGGATTTCGGTTTGCGTACACATAGTGTTAAATTATTGCTTTAAGCCTTCCTCGACAAACGGACTGGGCACAACAATATTTTTTGGTTCCTGAGATAAGTTCGTTTAAACAAATTCTTCAGCTTTATTATACCAGTAGATGAAATTCTGTAAGACAGTAATGGACACCTAGTGTTGTTTAAAAGGATAAGCAAGCACTCGCGTAAGTAACAACTTAACTTAAGTTTATAGTCTAGCATTATTAAGTAAGTCACCCTGCCGGCTAATGGGAGATTACCTCGTCCTCTGTGTCCTATTAATCAAGAGTTTGAGAACTTAGAACCTCTGCAGACGTATGGGACGGTACTTTGATATCATTTATAACTGTTGTGTTTTCACAACTCTATCGTCTTAAAAACGAATAAAAATACATAGTAATAATCGACTCTTATCAGCAGTTTAGAAGAAAAGTTTTGGCCACGGCGATATTTTCATCTTACATGCCGTCCTTATTTCTTCTTACCCATACTCTTAACTTGTTGTGACAGCAAGCACCAACAGCTTTTGATCTTTACAAGTTACTGACATGTAACCCCACAACAATTTTCACTTCATTTTCAATTTTATTTTGGACTAATATAACAATTGCCAAGCCCCAAGCTAAGCTCGACGCTTCTACTATGGATGCTAGGGACTGGATAGCAATACTTAAATACTTTTATAAATATCCATGACTCGAGTACGAATACCGATGTTCATCACACAAACATTTGCCCCTAGCGGGATTCGAACCCGCAACATTCTGTTTTGTAGCCAGGGCCTGTTACCACTAGACCAACGGGCCTGTCAACTTATAGAAGTTAACTATTAAAAGAGGTACATAATATATATCACTCTTGTTATAGATATGTGAGGTAAGACCACACAATAAAGCCGTGGTTAGGTGAAATTCTAGTCTACCCGATCCATACGGCCATTGGGAAAACGGGGTTAACTACTACAACTTAATCCTCTAAATGAATGCTGAGAAATCACTGCCCCAATGGATCTTATTCAAATTAATAGCAACTAACAGTTAAAATCTTGTGGTACAATTCCATATGGATTTGAACAGATTGGCATTATAACCATAGTGGTGTAGTGTAAGTAACTATTGTGTACTAAGCTTTAATAACAAGTTTTTAAATTTTCGTTAATTTTGCCGGTGCCAGAAGTAAAACATTATAATAATTTAGAACGTTTTTTTTATGTGTTCGGTAAATATTCCATTTAAAACTCACTCAAATAGAAATACAATTTACTTCTCGTATAGCCTTCGTAAAAAAACAAACAAGCCGTCATATATGTCTTGTCATAATTTAAACTACATAGTATATTGATCATTAATGCAAGCATCATACTATAACGAAAACAGAGGTATGCTTGCAATAAAATTAATATGAATACAGACAAGGGACTTGCGGAATGTGGAAAGTTGCATAGTTTGTGAGGTCGTTGCAGAGAACTCGCGACATCAGCTACGCGTCAACATTCCTAGCTTTTCTGTTGAAATATGCAATATTAACTTGTTTCTGATTTCACAAACATAATTTTAATTAGAAGTAGTCGCCACACTTATTGGTGTAGTTACAATTATGTATCATCTCATCGTTTACCACTTTACACGGTCCAAAGCAAACTGATCAGTTTTTTCTGTACTCTCATCAGTTGTAATTATTTTGTAAATCATGAAAAGTAAATAATGTATTAAATAACGCATTTGCCATCCATGGCAATCCAGAATCTCTAACATCTATTAGAGTGAACATACTCGTAGTTACTGGTACAATATCTGCTGTTACAAAAATACCATTAATCATAAACAAACAACATACAAACAAACGTCACGTGTCTTATCAAAATAAAGTACTTCTGCCACAGTTTGCGTGAACATATGCTTCTAATTAATTGCATCACGTGATAAATTAATTTTAAAGTCTTTGTGACTTTGGAAGGTTGACAGAATGAACAAGCCCAAATCTAAATCCCGCACGGCGTGAAATTAATTGCCTTATTTTATTACCTGACGCATTCTTGTCACACTAAAATAAACAATGTATTTTCACGCAAATTATATTTAAGAGAGATTCGTAATTTTTATGCCGTATTTTTGGTACTGACTTACAACGAAAAAACATTAATGCGTTCTTAACCTGTCATAGATTTGTGTGGATGTGCTATGTTTATTGTTCCTTGAAGCTAATTTAGACTTGTATTATTCCAGGCCTTTAAAATTGTATACAAGGATTTCAAAACTCTGAAACTTGACTGCTTTCATTTAAGTCTACTTAGGTGACCGTAATTAAGTCTTTTATTACCTCGTCGTGGGAATTGAACCAAAAAAGTCATAATATACACGGAACTTAAACACAAACACTTTCCGAGACATTTTCTTCTGTTTTCCTAAGCAGAACAATAAAGTCAGTTCTTAAAATTTGCTCAATTTAATAACGTCCAGTTACTTAACAAAGACCTCTTTTCCGGACTTGCAGAGCCATAATATGAATAGATAATTATAGTCTTTGTTGATTTATTGTGTAATTGTTTTAGAACTTTGTTATTAAGAGGCGTGGCTCTTGAATAGTTTCCAGTATATTTTACTTATAAAGTAAGAACTTTGTTAGATTCTCGAAGTATTCGGCAACCCTAAATAGTTTCGAGTATATTAAAATGTTTCCAACATTTCAACCCTGATAGCGTTAAGAGTTGGCCACTTGATGATAAATTTAGCACAAACAAATTAGCATAGCATTATGTCCACCTTGTTTTGGGCCGTATTGATTAAGTCACAAAGATGAAGATTGATCGCACAGCACGGCTATCTTAATTGTTTAGGCCTCGCCATACTTAATGATGTTCTGTCGACACCCTCCTCATCTAAATGGATCGAAATTAACTTTTTAATAAGTACCGAGATCAGGGGCCGACTTTTCATCAATCACTAGATGCAAAGTTTTGTAAACAAAATATATAGAATAGTCTCTTTAGCGATGAAAAGTATTAAGGAAAGATAAGAAAGACTTAAACCACGAGCTGACAGCCTAGCATGAAGCTCCCATTGTCCCAAATGACAGTGATGACACTGAATAACTACGAGTATCCTTATGAAATTCAAACTTACTATTTTTTCTTACCTTTTTTGTTTGTGCTTGTAGCTCACCAATAGTTCGTATAAAAACAATCGTAGACCCTTTCACCGCCCACAACATTAATCACAATCTCGGTCAAAACGTCGGTGTTGAAAAACACGATGTTTGCATCTTTTGATAAAATAATTTATGTTGCCAATGTAGCAGCATAGTGGCTACGGTTCGGCGGGCTTCCATTTATTATGAGTACATCGAACCAGAATACGCCATTCACGGGAAACTCGATGTTTTACTTTGAGCTGCGTATATTTGACCAAATATACGTGAATAGCTTTTAAAGCGCTTAGCAGCGCAAAATACGCTGGTCTTTTGTTAAAACCTATTCATAATAGCCGGGCGCTCGAAAATTGCTTGGTGCGCCACATGCGTTGAAATTACCATCATTCACATTCCTAATATCGTAATTACTTGATTTAAATGGAATATTAAGCTTTATCGATAATTATCAGTATGGTCAGCTATTTCTGATGAATGAAAAGTTCAATATGACTGAAATGATAAAGTTGTCGTAGATAAATCTAATATAATAAAGCTGAAGGGTTTGTTGTTTAATTGAACGCGCTAATCTAAGGAACTACTGTTTTAGATAAAAAAAATAATTTGGCGCTGGATAGTTTTTTTTTTTTTGACGAAGGCTTTAAGCTAAAAATTGGCACTAATTGTGTGAACGGGAAGTGCGGAAACTGAAATCCATGGGGACGACGTCGCGGGCGGCCACTAGTCAGTAATATGACCTTAAAATATTTTTTTGGAAAAGCTGTCTTGGTTGAAACCTTTGATATGACATGTTTTCTCATCATCAAGTTGAATGGGCTTAGATAAGAGGTCGGAAATTATCGCGGCACTCTTCTTATCTCGAGTATCGTGTTGGCTCTGCAGGAAATTGAACATGTTGTTATCAAAAACCTGTATCTTCACTTTACCTATATTTTTACTAAGTTTCTACCCAATTTTGTCACAAAACTGGACATTAGAGACATCGATGGAAACAGAATTTACCTTCAAGTATTAAAGGATTTGAATTTTTCGTAGTTTCACTTTAGTGGGAGATTGATGTTATTTAAAGCAAAAAAGTTGAACTTATTTCCGGAAATTACAATTATAGCGCAATGATCGACCTAGATGATTAAATAATTATTAAATTCATATTACGTTACTCATTTCATCAGCGAAGCTTATAATTAATGTCTAGTTCCAGGTATAAATTTAAGCCTGGATTATATCAATTAATATAAATAAATATACAAAGCTAACCACCATAACTAAATTGCTATCGCTTTGTATAACACCGTTTTGATTTGCATTTAAACCTATGTATCAATTTATTCAATGTTAATATAGTTTTTATTATTTAGAAGAAAACCTGTAGCCATGTATTATTCCATCCTTAATAAACCTCTGTAATATATTCATTTGCTTCTAGATGGGCTATTCAAATTATGTTACATTTATATGACAGTACTGTTGTAGACAAAAACCACGAGCCTAGATAATACATATTATATTATTAGACCGTATAAAAATAAAAATAGTAACAAAATCGGCAGACGATACTTGATCGAGTGCGCACAGGAAAGATTAATTACAGAATCGACAGTTTTAATTAGTTCCGTAATTAACAGCCTCATGGCACGCCTTCCGGAAATCCTGAACTAAAACAAATTACCGTTTAATACAATCGCTCCGGTGGACTTCGGCTAAATTGCCTGACACTAATGAAATGCTTGTAAGTTTTCCACTTTATTCTACAGTTTGTTGACTGATAACAGTTCAACATGATTATATACTCACTCTATAACATGTTTTAAGCGTGAAGGGCCCTTGGTCCCACTGCATTAGCTGGTGGGAACATGTGTCCCTCTTGGGTTATCCATGAATTGTATACCCGTAATCCCACCGATTCATCCCACTGGTAGGACCAGACCCTCCAGGATCTGTGGTCCTGTGTAGTTAATAAGGAAGGGTAAATGGCTCTCAGCGCCCAGAAAGTCTACGATTAGCTAATACTGATCATAAAGAAATAAATACAGTAGTGCACTCTTATGTATAATAAATAATAAAAAATATAATAAATAATAAAAAAATTGGCCAAGTGCGAGTCGGACTTCCGCACTGAGGGTTCCGTACAAATTCTATTTTTGACGTATTAAAAAAACTACTGAATAGATTTTGTTCGAACCAATTTTCGTTGGTAGTTTTTATGGTAATGTACATTATATATTTATTTCAGCTTTATCATCCTCTTATTTTAGAAGTTAGAGGGGGGGGACACACTTTTTTCCACTTTGGAAGGGTCTGTCACGCAAAGTATTCACTTTAGAAAAAAGTGATATTAGGAACCTTAATATCATTTTTAAAGACCTATCCATAGATACCCCACACGTATATGTTCAATGAAAAAAAATATTTCGAGTTTTAGTTCTGACTATGGGGACCCCCCACTTTTTTATTTTTTTTCTATTCTCGTGTGAAAACCTTGTTGCGGTTCACAGAATACATTCACTCACTAAGTTTCAACACTATAGTACTTATAGTTTCGGAAAAAAGTGGCTGTGACAGACTGGCGGACAGACAGACAGACAGACAGACAGACATGACGAATCTATAAGGGTTCCGTTTTTTTGCCATTTTGGCTACGGAACCCTAAAAATGTCTCACATCATCACATACATTGAAATGACTCCGTGTATAGCTTAAGCACTTGTGTTACAGATATAAAAATCAACAGTGGTATTATAAATATATTTCATAGATACATATAACACCCAGACCAGGACAAATACATGTTCATGCACACATTTTTTTCTTCTTTTCTAAAAGTTCTTGTTCACTACATCAAGCAGGTCGTCAAAATCATGTACATTCACAACTCGGTGAGACAATCGTCTAACCATAATCTAACATCAACGATAGGAGATCAAGCGCAGACTTAGTACAAATAAGTTTTGACGAGCCGTTTGGTGTAATGGTCGAGAAATCTGCTAATACACCAAAGGTCGCGGGTTCAATCCCCGCACGGTACAAACATTTGTGTGCATGAACATGTCTGTTTGTTTCGGTCTGGGTGTTTCCATGTATAATATGTATGTATTTACAAAAAAAAAAGTATATAATAAGTAATGTTTATCCGTTGTCTGGCACCCATTGCACATGCTAATGCTTAGTTTAGGGCTAGATAGCGCTGTGTGAATAATGTCCAGAGATATTTATTATTATTTATTATTATTAAACTTTCTGTTCGAAATACATATTTTGAACAATGTAAAAACTAAGCTGCTACATAGTTACTCGTACATAAGTAATAAAATTGGTTGAATCAATCAGAGTTCCATTAATTAGGAAATATGTATTTCGGAGTACTCAACCAATCCAATTATATATTCCAATTATAAAATTATAAATACAACTAATTATGAAAGTACGATAGTTACGTTATTCATAAACATAATGTGTATTTGCACACATCATTATCCGATTTACCGACGCGTGGCTCGCAAATTAATTAGAATCGGTTGTGCTCGATATTATTAACTGTGTCTAGTCAGCATTTATTGCCGACAAGTTAGAATTAATCTACGTGACAAGTACATTAATTGGCTCTAATATTCATAAAGTAAAGTTAAAAGTATCAGCCTATTAATGTTACACTGCAGGGCAATGACCTCCATCATTTGAAATCATGTTTTGGTTACCGGGAGAGGTTTTTAATAAATCATCACGCTTGCCAAATGCTGGTTGGTGTTGTGATCATTATTTTTTGTTGGCTGTGTTAAGAAAAATCGACACAAATTTTGCCCGACCCAGGAATCGAACCCATAAACCACTAGACCATCGAGGCGTTATCCATTATCGCCCATACTCAGACGATTTCTTTCAGTGATTAATTTTCTGGTATAGTCACTACTGACTGTACATAGTGTATGTAAAATTCATTTAAATGTATAAAATCTATACTAATATATAAAGCCAAAGAATTTAATTGTTTGTATGTTTGTTTGTTTGTTTATTAGTATGTTTGTTTGTTTGAAAGCGCTAATCTCAGGAACTATTAGTCCGATTTAAAAAAAAAATTGTAATCTGGCAATATTTAATTAATTCTATACTATAAATTAGACTAATATAATAAAGCTGAAGAATTTGTTGGTTGTTTTTGAACGCGCTTGTCTCAGGACCTTCTGCATCGAAATGAAAAAACATTTTTGGGCTGGATAGTCACATATGTCGAGGAAGGCTCTACTATGCAGTGTGTGCGAAAACCGAAATACACGCGGACGGAGTCGCTGTTGGCGGCTAGTACTTTAGTAAGTTTGAATTTTTAGTTTCTTTAAAGCAAGACCTTGTTTGCAAGGGCATGCTTGTTGTTTATGATATGATTCGAATTGTACTGGGGTGTTTTTTCATACGACTTTTCTTCAGAAGACTAGTAAAGAAATACTTTTAAGGACAAACAAATAAAGAAATATTTTAATCACATTCCTACCTCACCCCTTCCTCGTCAAAGAAGGTCCTCTCCGATATTCCGAGACCGAGGATTCTTCAGAAAAAATATCTAAGTTCTATTTCATTTAATCAAAAAAGAATGCGCCACATTGTTCCGAGCGTAATTCGTCACAATCGGAATTGTGACAATTCCCTCGAGAAGGCTTTGAGAAAAATTGTCGCTAACGAGCTTGTTCCCTCCCCCGCCCCCCACTTTTAATCCAGGCCCTCCCCCTCTTATACCCCCTTTATCCGTCGCACTTTAAAACCCTTTTGCGATTTTCCGCACGGAGGAATTATCAAGAAAAAGTGAAGGGAGCATTTATTCATTGTCTACCTTTTTTAATTGTTCGCTATTAATTTCCAGCTCAAATTGCTATTAGGGAAGTCGGCAAAAAATCTTTGTTATTAAATCATAAGATAATAAACGTCAGAGGCGACTTGATGAGAAATTGTATCTGGCAGGATGTCAGAATTGTTCTGCAGTTAATGTTTTACATTCAACTCTATATGGATCACTAAGCCGTCAGCTTGTAGATTTTCATAACTGTTTAACCTTTATATCCATTTTAAATTGACTGATTTACCATTTAAATATAAGGTTAAGGTTTTATTCAAAATTTGTCAACTAGGTAAACATCTGGACATGTTTTAGTAAAACGGTACATTCAGTTCAAATACGAAAAAAATATAAATTATACTTCAATACTGATTTCGACCGTAGCAAATCTTTCATAGTACTAATTTGGCGCCCTAAAAAGAGCTTTGCATCTGATGGCTGACTAAAGGAATCAGCTCTTAACAAGGAACTCTTTTTTTAATTTATGTTCATAATTTAAATTAACAATTGTATCTATATTTGCTATCCTTAAACGAAAATTATTCAATCCAAAATATCAAACGAGTTTGAAATAGGCAAATTTGTTCTGAAAGTATGTCCTCATTAGCGATTTTCCATCCGACTGGCTGCAGAAATGTTGGAATAACTTGTTCTTATAATAAATATCGAGAGATGTTGAATTTACGGAACACAGTCATTTCGGCCCGATCGGTCGGAAAATTATTGGCGTTTGTTCGAAAGAAAGTGTTTACAATATACCCATTAAAGGGGCCGTTCCAATGAGCTCTGACAAATTACACTTTCGTTTTATTTCAACATTGTTAACTTGTAATTTTTGTCATGATTGGTATTTTTCTTTGCCTTGCTGTGTAAATAACACAATTTAAATATTTCAGCTGATTGAAGTTACGCTGAAATGTTATTGAGCGTTATTTTTAGCGGGTATCTAGTTACAGAGATCTTACGCCTAATCATAACCAAATTCTGTTGGCTGGTTTATACAAATATTATTTGAAATATTTTTTTAAAACTGTGAGAGCTGAGTAGTTTGAAATGGCGCTTTAAAGGATGCAAACGATTCATTATGTTTGTAAGAAGAGCTGCCTATCTGACCGACCGGAGAACATTCCATCCTTTTATGGCTCAGATTAGTACCGGGAAAAATGCACGCCTGCCTGCCCTCAAAAAATATATATTACTTAACTTATTTGTCTGTTAGTCTTAGTCTGTGTTTTATATTTTCTATTTAGTATATTTATAATGTGAATGCTGTTTCTGATTCTGTAACAGAAGTGCTCATGGTACTCACCACATCAATGTATAAAAATTAAATGTTGTCAGAAGATAAAAAACCAACTAAAAACGTAAATTTATACCATTTTTAAAATAGTCGCCACCTTTACTAATAGAATATCACCTGAGTTTTGGGTTAAACCGCCCGTCCATTAAGCCGGTGGTTTAGTAAGCGCCCATGTGCGGCCGAGATAACGGGTCATTCATTTGCGAGTCGACTCATTGCGAATGTCAAATACCTCACTGTTATTTTAGTGGGTTTTAATTTTTAAACGACTTCAGCACCTTCCTTTGGTAGAAAAAATTGGTAGGTTGATTGGTGTGTCTTCAAATATTTCATCTGGATTTCTTGCTGAAATGGACAGGAGAAGAAGAAAATTGTTTTTTTTTGGTTTTAGTAACACTCACGTATGTAATAAATTGCCCGTGACTCCGTGCGCGTGGATTTACTGGTTACCGTACACGTAGTGTGTACATATAGCCTATAGCCTTCTCCGAAGAATGGTCTAACCAACTAAAAGTTATTTATTTCTTTTTATGTGCGGCAAACGAAATCCAATGGCTGGCGCTAGTTACTCATAAGTTATGAGTCAAACTTTAGTAGCACTTTATTGAATTTATAAGTCATAACACTAAAGTGCTACTAAATTTTCAATGTTATGTTTGAAAAAAATGAACGTAGCAATATTTCAATCTACATTTTTAAAAGCTAAAAAGCCAACACAAAAATTCAAAAGACAGTATTAAAAACGTAAAATGAATTAAACGATTACATTTCAGAATGTCTTGGTCCACAGCATGACCTCTAAAAGTCCAATAATAATTTAAAGCGAAGTCCCCGAGTGGCACCATTGAAATTCCCAGTTCATTTCATATTCCTTGTGTAACAATACTTTGGCCGGCTGGGCCTGCTAACATGAAGCTCAACTTTCCACTCAGTAGGCCGTAATTGTAATCGACCACTTTCCTTCCATTCAGTGGCGGATTTACAAATTTGCCGCTAGTAGGCTATTAAATTTTTGCCGCCCCTACTAACCTTTGCAATTCAATACGTTAGTTTATTTTATAGTTACGATTGTTCCCCGTTCGTCCCGTTATTAGGGCGATATGTCTGTATAGTCTAAGATCCCGCTATACAACGACCTTCATCGAGATGGTTATTGGATGAAACATATATTTATACACAATTTGACATGCCTACAATTATATTATTGCGTATGGGTTGCCTAGTAAATTTCAGTCCAGGATATGATTAATGAATGAATCTTGTCGTTGAACTGAACCAGGTTTTGAACCTCATAAGTAAATGGGGTTCCAACAACTTGGTTGAGTTTAATACCAAGAAAATACAGGTATGCGCGTTCACTGGTAAAAAAATCACCATTCCTTCCCATTCCCGTTCTTTAAGACATTCCCTTCGGTTTGCGTACTAGCCTAAGCATGCTTGGCATGGATCTACGTTGCAATCTTAATCAGGGCCAATACGTCGAAAGCCTGCTTTTGACGGCGTCGATAAAGCTGGGGATCCTGAATTGAGAGCGGCGGTTTTTCACGCCGGGCCCAGCTCGTTCTTCTTTATAAGACGCAACGAAGAGACACCAGGCACTTTGAACCTCTTCAGTTGCGGAGGGACATAGGTTCACTGAGTGTCTTCTACCGCATTTATTTATTTATTTATTCAAGTTTTTTTATTTCTTGTTTTACAATTGTTTTTATATTATTATTGGTATTACTTAATTAATTAATCGGGCAGTTACCCACTAACCCACCATTCTAACCCACTGGTGGGTGGAGGGGTAACTCGAAAATTTTAGTAGTTCCCACCCACCCACCGCGTCAAGGCTGGAATTCTTTATCGATGTATTTTGTCGATAATGAAAAACAATATGTTCGATTAAAGGAATTGTTTATTGAATTAAATTTTAATATTATAAACAGGAAACCAACGTGGACGAACAAAAAGAAATCTTAACATATAAACTTTTCACATGGTTTCAATTGAAAAAATATTTTGTGTTTGATAGTCCATCCGTCGAGGAAGGCTTTAAGCTATAGTATAACACTATGTGTGCGGCAATCGAAATACACGCGGACGATTTCTTAATAGTTCATTCTGATTTCGAATTCCCTGTAACTAATGCCCTCCAACGCAAACATGGTAGTATGTTGCAGTTTACCTCATTTAACGAATACGATTTTAGAGGGCCGGAATTATAACGTTAACCATGACCAAACATGTATTGAGACGCTAAAGTTAAAACGTTTATTTCTTTAAATATCTCACGGATTGCACGGATCGCCCTTTTCTGCAATAAAAGTTTCGAAATAATAATTATTATATTTGTTCTCACATGCAGCGATATTTGAAGGATAGATGACATAGAATTTTATCGTACTTTTGTTTTATGAAAGTGGCAAATGAGATATTTTGTGAAAAGGTTATATACACATGTTAAAAAACTCCTTTTGTTATAATATTAAAAGGAGAAATCCGTTTCTCATACAAACGGGGGCCTGGATGTGCACGGCTACAAATTGGTCACCGACTAGAACACTTCAAAAGATTACATTTGCCCAATTTTAATAGCTGAATTCAACGGCCAAATATGTTAAAATCATGCATGAATATTCATTATTATTGCCATATCTATATGGTGTGACATTAAGTGACAGGACTGACATTGACGTATGACGTAAAACCATAATGCACTGATCTATATACACAAGATATAGGTCAGTGCCAAAATGGTTCCATTTCAATTGATACTGATCGTTTAATCGATCAATTGTTTGATTTTATTATTGTCTTTATTATGAAGACGTAAAAAGTAGATCATTATTAAGATATAACGAATATTACAAATAATAAATGATTGTCGTTTCTCAAAATGTAGCAAAAAGATACTGAAACATGATGCATTTAATTTAATCTCCGCTTATCGATTTTCTCTGATCGATTATTTAATCTGTCATGTTATTAGGTGCGTTTTTGAAGACAGTTAAAAATTAAAAAATAAAGTGCTATGTCGTTTATAAAGTGTGTTTGATAATGTAAAATATATAATTATGCAATTAACTTAAGTTGGCCAAAGCCTATTCCGTTGTTGTTTATAGAGGTTAATTAACAAAAATTTACAGTTTTTTTGGTATATAATTTATCCATGCACAATCAAGCCCAAAATGGATCGTCTCCTTTAATTCAATAAACAATTCCTTTAATCGAACATATTGTTTTTCATTATCGACAAAATACATCGATAAAGAATTCCAGCCTTGACGCGGTGGGTGGGTGGGAACTACTAAAATTTTCGAGTTACCCCTCCACCCACCAGTGGGATAGAATGGTGGGTTAGTGGGTAACTGCCCAATTAATCAACAAGAACCCCGGTTTGGGTAAAGGCCTCCTCCAAAGATGCCCATTTTTGTCGGTCTTGTGCTTGTGCTTGTAGGTGAAAGTTCTGAAGAACTGTATTCCCGTACCGTATGCTTCTTCCTCGCGTTTATCCCGTTTCACTGCGGGGTCCGCTTTGACCATGATCCGGGATTTGGCAAGTCTGATTAGGTGAACAGAACAGTGAAGCGACTGCCTCAGTCGCTCAGACCTTCGTAACCCATAGAGGGGAACCAAACAGATTGGATCATGGTTACACATTCAGATCTAACTGAATAGTTAAATGTGCAGGTTTCCTCACGGTGTTTTCCTCACCGCCGAGCTAATGGCACAAATCCACACATAGATTTCGAAAAATCCAGAGGTGTGGGCCCGGATTCAAACCGCGGACCTCATGTATGTGAGGCGCCGTCCGTACCCCTAGGCCACCATCGCCATCCCGTACCGTATCCCTACTTCCCAATTCTACTTCCCATTTTTTCCAATAAAATGGCCATTCCGTTAGGGTCGATGGTAACTAATGTAACAATTCACTAATTTTGGTTAGAAAAACGTAAAACTTCTCCTAAAGTACCTAAGTCTAAATTACAGTGCATTTATTTATATATATGGATTGTGTTTACGTATAACTATATTTTTTTCTGTATATACAAAATAGCTAAATTTTGCCGCCCCTCTAAATCTGCCGCTCTAGGCACTAGCCTACTTAGCCTACTGGTAAATCCGCCACTGCTTCCATTAGTGGACTGCGGTACAGTGCAAAAATGGTAGCAGTAGTACAGCTGTTTGTCGTCTGAATTAAGGAATTGTAAAAATTAAGGAAGACACTAAATTACTCCCATAATAAAAGAATAGGTAGATAACTTGTCGTTATAAATGTTTTATATTTATTTTCATGTTATATGTTCATTTTTATAATTCAGGTTGATTATGACTGCTTACCATTAAATAGTTCAATCATTTTCGTGGACAGTGGTAATTTCGCTGATTAAAAATCATTTAAAAAAAATTAACAATGACAAGTTCAACAGAATGCTGTTCTGCTTGTAGGAGTCTAAAAAGAGCAATGTCTTTTCGACTTATATAAATAAAATTAAATATGTCTATACCTACTAGTGTATAAATATTTTCGTAAAATTTTACAACGATCGGAAGGGACAAAAATAAGGTTGGTCCGTAAGAGTGACTTACTGGAATTGATTCACCTGTGTCTAAGAAACGGCTCCGGCGATGCTGTACCCACTCCGGTATTATATATCACTTTGGGGTATTGCTTTTTAAACCTTTTAGTACCTATTGTGACCCATTTAAGAAATATCACCAAAAATACTTAAGTCTTTTAAGAAATTCTTTTTACGATATTGTTCTAAAAATAACTTTAGGTATTAAAAGAAAGCGGTGGGCGGACGTAGGTTAACTTCCCGCCTTATTTGATATGTTTTTGTTGTTCTTTCTTTTTTCAGGCAAAGTTATACCGTATTAAGCGCTCTCTTGGCTCTTTTTTACATACTGGTAGGACCTAGTAGGTAGTAATATGTGTGTTTCAGAAATTGTGTGTCGTAAAAAGTCTGCTGAATGGAAGCTCGGACTGGTTTAAAAGCCACTCAGCAACAGATCCAAGCTATTCTTTTATTTTTTTTACGTTAAAAGGCATGATTAAGATATCCATAGGTATTTTTGTAGGGACACAACATTGTATTTCGCTGACTTAGCGTATAAGACCGCGAGCGAGACTCAGGACGGCATCATCGCCAGTCGTTCCCCGTCGCGCTCCTAGCTAACTCGCATTCCCATCTCAACTCATTATAATTGTATTAATTCGTATCTAAATTCGTGTAATGAATATTTGGCAAATACAATCATTAGTGACCTTCGGACTTTTATTTATCTGCACCTTCTGAGAGTCAAGTTACGCACAGTAGTCAAGTAATAGCAACCCTAGTGCGTACAGTGGTGACCCCGACGAACATTTTTTTAGGGAACGGCTCAAATAGTGAGTGGGGTGCGAGCGTTATAGTTAGGAGCAATAGAACTTTACGGACCGTTCTCAGTAACGAAGAAATTAAGTGAATATAGTGCCCAGTGGAGAAGAAAATAATAAACAGTGATCAAAATTTCAAGATGGCTCAACCTTCAAACAGCATGCACGCGGCGTCAGCAGTTTTGGAAGCATTATCAAAAATTAGTACACGCCTATCCGATTTAGAGGCGAGAAGAAATAGTTCACATACACACAGACAATGTCAGTGCGGAAGGAGAAGTAGAAGTTCATCAAGAAACCGCTCAATTAATTTTCGGCGACGTTCAGCATCTCGGGGGAACAGCAGGCGCACACCAGATAGTCCAAATTGGCTCTGTTCCTATCATTTCCGCTACAGAGAAAAAGCTCAGCGATGTATCCCGCCGTGCGCATGGAAGAATCAGACCCAGGGAAACTAGCGGAAGCGCAAGCTGCGGCGGAAGTTTGTGCTATTCAGCCTTGTCACCGCCTATGTGTCACCGACTACAACTCCAGACTTCGATTCCTCATTGATACAGGTGCTAACATTTCAGTTTTACCCGTTAGTAATAAATTAAATAGGGATGAAAATTTAGATTATAAATTATATGCAGCAAATGGTAGTGAAATCAAAACCTACGGTATTAAAACTTTAGAATTAAATTTAGGGCTGCGACGAACTTTTCGTTGGACTTTTGTAATAGCAGATATTAAACAACCAATTTTAGGCGCAGATTTTTTAAGTAAATTCGGTTTATTAGTAGATTTGAAAGCGAGGAAATTAGTAGATAGCGTTACAAATTTAAACATTCATGCATTCGTTGTTGATTACAGAGAACCCGCTGTGAAAACTTTGGAAGACGGACATCCCTATCATTCTCTGCTGACCAAGTACCCAGACCTCACGAAACCGATCAACTTTAAGGAGCCGCCGAAGCATGATGTGTGCCATCATATCGAGACAAAAGGTCCACCTATTTTTACTAGAGCTAGGCCATTACCACCGGATAGATACAAAAAGGCCAAGGAAGAATTTAGAATTATGCAGGAATTAGGAATTTGTCGACCTTCAAAAAGTCCTTGGGCCAGTCCTTTACATATTGTGCCGAAAAAGAATGGCGAAATTAGACCGTGTGGTGATTATAGACGATTAAATTCAGTTACAAAACCCGATAGATATCCGATTCCGAGATTACAAGATTTTACATATTTATTGTCAGGCAAGAAATTTTTTTCAAGGATAGATGTAAATAGAGCTTATCATTTTATACCCGTAGCTGAGGAAGATATAGAGAAAACAGCGATAATTACACCTTTTGGCTTATTTGAATTCCCTAGAATGACTTTTGGTTTACGTAATGCCGCGCAGACTTTCCAAAGATTTATGAATAGTACGGTATTTCAAGGATTAGACTTTGTTTCCAGTTTTATCGACGATGCCCTGATTGCCAGTGATACTATGGAGCAGCATCAGGCGCATTTAGAAGCAGTTTTCGAAAGGTTAGACAAATATGGTATTACAATAAATATTTCTAAATGTTGTTTTGGACAGAGTAAATTAGATTTCTTAGGCTACGAAGTTTCAACAGAAGGTATTAGGCCACTGACAGATAAAGTTCAGGCAATTAAGGATTTTCCGAGACCGCAGACAGTTCAAGATCTTCGTCGATTTTTGGGTATGGTCAATTTCTATCGTTCGCATATTCCCAGCGCAGTAAAACACCAGTCTGAGTTAAGTAAATATCTCCATAATAGTAAAAAACGCGATAAGACGCCAATTGTATGGAATAATAAATCTTTAGAAGCTTTTGAGCAGTGTAAGTCGAGCTTAGAGAACGCCGCTACGCTGTCTCATCCTAATGTAAATTATCCTATAGCACTTATGACTGACGCGTCAGACACTTGCGTAGGCGCAGTGTTACAGCAGCATAACGGAAAAGTTTGGGAACCGTTAGGTTATTTTTCTAAGAAGTTATCAGAGTCACAGTTAAAGTATAGTACATATGATAGAGAATTATTAGCAATCTATTTGGCGATTAGATATTTTAGGAAATTGTTTGAAGGACAGCAGTTAATTGTTTTTACAGACCATAAGCCCTTGACATTTGCATTCAAAAAGTTAAATAGCGATAAAGAAACTCCACGGCGAACCAGGCAGTTGTTATTCATCAGTGAATTTTGCACAGACATCCGATACATTAAAGGTAATGATAACATTGTTGCGGACTCGTTATCCCGTGTCGCGACAATTTCCTGTCCCACAGTAGTCGATTACAGCAAACTTGCAGAGTCGCAGAAACATGACGAGTACATTGCACAAACAACTGCAGCTGCGAACACCAACAGCAAGGTAAGCATTAAAGGTATTATTCTGCCTACTAGTAATGACACCGTGTATTGCGAAACTTCTACGAATTGTGCCAGACCTTACCTACCGCAGGAATTTAGGAAAATAGTTTTCGATTCATTTCATAATTTAAGCCATCCGGGAATTCGCACAACCAGGAAATTAATTAAACAAAAATTCTTTTGGCCCGGTATGAACAAAGATGTAGGTAAATGGGCAAAATGTTGTATATCATGTCAGAAGTCTAAAGTAAATAGGCATACTTTATCAGAATTTAATGAGTTTCCACCGGTTAACCGTTTTGAGCATGTTCATGTAGATATTATTGGTCCTTTGCCCACGACAATGCAAGGTTATAGATATTGTGTTACTCTAATTGACCGTAGAACTCGATGGCCAGAAGCATTTCCAGTGCAAGAAATTACAGCAGAATGTGTAGCTAAAGTTGTATTTGAAGGATGGATTGCACGTTACGGTTGCCCTGTAAAGATATCAACTGATCAAGGTAGACAGTTTGAGAGTAATTTGTTTAATAGTTTAATGAGATTATTGGGAATAAGAAGAATACGTACTACTGCATACCACCCACAGAGTAATGGTATGGTAGAACGTTGGCACCGGTCGTTGAAAGCCGCACTATCGGCGAAGTTAAATAATTCTTCATGGGTTGACGAGTTACCGTTAGTTATGTTAGGTCTTAGGTCAGCGCTAAGGAGCGACAACAGCATTAGCGCGGCCGAGATGACTTTTGGACGCACTTTGAGGTTGCCTAGTGATTTTTACGACGTCACCCAAGTAGAGGATAGTTTGGATAGCAATCTAGTAGATAAAATACGTAGTGCAATTAACAAGTTTAGGCCGACCGCAAAATCTCATATTAGTCGTTCTTTCTTTGTTCATCCAGATTTAAAATCATGTAGTCACGTTTTTGTTAGGGACGATACAGTCAGACGACCCCTTAAGTCTCCGTACGATGGTCCATATCCTGTTTTGAGGCGTAATAGTAAAGTATTTTTGATCCAGTTGCCAGACCGTAAAGTATCTATTTCGATTGATCGTCTGAAGCCAGCCTATTTGTTGAGCGATAATGATAGTGATGTTTGTACGCCCATCGTAGAACAGACGGTAGAACCAGCGGATATAATTGTGAACCGTAACAGCAATGAGATAAAGCCCATATTAAAGACAAGGAGTGGTCGTGTAGTCAAACCACCAGTAAGATTTAATTTGTAATTTGGCAATGAATTGGTATTTCGAAATTGTTATTGATTTGTCATTGTAAAATTGTATTTTGAGTAAAGATGAAATTTTACTAAGTTATTATTTTCCTTTCCAAAATGGATGATAGGTAATAAGATACTTAGTCGTTAATTAATTGGAAATAAAATGTTATTTTTGTGATGTGTTACTATGCGTTAGAACATTGAGGTTACGCATGTATTGCAGTTATGTTGAGTGTGCGAAAGGCACGACTCCTAATTTGTAGGTCAGATAGTCAGTATGTACGAAAAATGCTATTGTTACTATTTTTGTAGATCACGGAGAGATGTAATTTTAAATTAATTTCATTGGTAAATTCATTCTGAGATATTTAGTCAATCTGTAAACATGGGTATTGGAAGAAGTAAAGAAGAAATGGCCATTGCCCAGGCCCAAGTTGTTACCAATACGACTCAAGTGGAGGATAAGATTCAGTATTTGATAATTATAGTTTTGATTGCAGTCATTTTAATGGTGTTTATGGCTTACTGCTTTTTAAGACAGCAGTGTTTGAAGTCTACTAAAACCTGGTTAAGAAGACAGGTAATTGTTACCAATGGTGGTCTGGAAGCACCCAGCATCAGGGTACAGACTGCACCAGTTGGAACAGTGCAACAGCCTACAGTGTATTGAGAGTGAGCATTTTGTGAAATTTTATGTTTGTTTGCATTTTTAAATGTGATTTTTCGTACAGACTGACAAATCTTGTGTGATTGATATGTGTGTGTGTTAGATTATTTTTTGTCACTAATTGATCAAAAGGTTTTTGTAAAATTATATAACTTCAAATTTAATTCTTTGTGATGTTTACTCTGAATATTGTTTGTAAATCTATTTTTAGAACAGGTCAATTGTAACAATCAGTACAAAGAACATAGCTAACGCGATAAGCAACCGCATTCTTTAGGTCTCAAATTTCATTCACTGGAGCGTACTTAGTAAACAAGTTGTACTTTATACTGATTGCGTTAGGGTTGTCAAAATTAACTTATCAAAATTATTGTAGCTACTTTTATTATTTAAAAATTTTTTTTGGATGTAATAAAATTTTTGGGAAGGGATGTTATGTAGGGACACAACATTGTATTTCGCTGACTTAGCGTATAAGACCGCGAGCGAGACTCAGGACGGCATCATCGCCAGTCGTTCCCCGTCGCGCTCCTAGCTAACTCGCATTCCCATCTCAACTCATTATAATTGTATTAATTCGTATCTAAATTCGTGTAATGAATATTTGGCAAATACAATCATTAGTGACCTTCGGACTTTTATTTATCTGCACCTTCTGAGAGTCAAGTTACGCACAGTAGTCAAGTAATAGCAACCCTAGTGCGTTTTCTTTTTATGTTAAAGGGAGGCAAATGAACAAGAGTGGCAGATGTGTTGCCTGCCTTTAAGACCCCATACCCTCCCCAATTCACAGTCACGGTTGTTTTAACGTTACGCAATTTGAAATGCGTGGCTAAAATTAATAATAATAAAAAAAATTGAAATGTTAACATCTGCAGTAGTCTACAACTGTCTCGCAGTAATTAGCGCCCACTTCACAATTCAGTGTAGTTCACAAAATGCATCTAGTTAAGCTATTGCTATGATGAGTACTACGTATTTGTCAACTATAACTTTACTGCATTTACCTACTACCAGTTCTAAGCTAAAAGGATGCTATTATTTCATCGGTGTGCTATTTTCGTGATTCCGCTCACATAAAGCTCTCGTGTTTATAATGAACACGTTATCGCGGCGTGCATATTGCGTATTTACAGTAAACACTCGTGACTGATCCATATGACGGGATTTTTTAAACGAACATTTCACATTGGCCCTTTGAGAATTCAAAAATATTATGATTATAACAATATTTCCAAACCCTTTCACGCGACTTGCATCGCCACGGTTCCAAACGTGTGATCAAGAACGCATTTGGTCCGACTGCTGCTAACATGAGCACTGCTTGTTTGTCAAAGAAATCAGTCCTAAGCTAAAGCATAATTATCTCAATATTTCAGGCGACTGGGACCATAAGGCACTGGGACCACGATCCCAGTTGCCACTTCACCGTCTCTTGTAACTGTACTAAATCTTGTACTTAGGCAATGGAATTGTAGATAAAATTACGGATGGTCCCACTCGCCTGACGAACTAAATATTTATTAACTAACTAGCGGCCGCCCGCGTCTCCGTCCGCGTGGATTTCGATTTCCAATATCCTATGTGTTATTCTGATGTATAAGCTATATTGTGGTAAAGTTTCATTCAAATCCATTGAGTAGTATTTACGTGAAAGAGTAACAAACATCCATACATACAAACTTTCGCCTTTATAATAGTAGTAGGATTAGGCAACTGTGACCACGATACCAGTTACGTAGTGGTCCCAGTCCCATTGGTGTATATCAACTAGTCCTAAGCTAAAAAGGTAATATTCCTTCGGTGTAAAATTATTTTCATAATTTCGCTCGCATAGAGCACTAGATTAATAATGAGAGCGTGTTATCGCAGCGTCCATATTGCGTGTTCATAGCAAACGCTCTGCTGCAGTTACGGCCATAGCAACCTGCACTTATGTAAGCATCATCCTACTAGCGGCCGCCCGCGACTCCGTCCTCGTGGATTTCGATTTCCAGTATCCTATGTGTTATTCTGATGTATAAGCTATATTGTGGTAAATTTTCATTCAAATCCATTCAGTAGTTTTTACGTGAAAGAGTAACAAACATCCATACATCCATACTTACAAACTTTCGCCTTTATAATAGTAGTAGGATTATCCTATTAATGTCCCACTGCCTGAAGTGGGATATTAATAGGGTTTGCCCTGGCAAAAGCCTCCATCATTAAAAATCATATTTTCGTTACAAAGATGAGCTTTGGCTTAAAAATCACGCTTACCAAATGCGGGTTGGTAATCACAAACCCGGGCTGGGTTCAAAAAATCAACACAAAGTTTACCCGACCCGGGAATCGAACCCAGGACCTCCGAGACCAAGGCCTGGTACTTAAACCACTAGACCATTGAGACGTCAAAGAGAAAGAGGCACTTATGACTGCTGCGAATTTTATCTACTCAATTTTGGAATCCAAATTAATAATATGTTGTACATGGAGTTTGTAAATAATAACGAGGTCGTAAGCTAAAAACATAATATAATTTCGGTGGTGTAATATCGCACCCTCAGTGCAAAAAAGACGTAAGTCGAAAATGACGACTTTTCAGTACGGCGAAAAAACTGAACTTTTAGGTATATTTACTTTATTTTCAAACGTAGAACAATAATTCTTATATCAAAAAAAGAAGAAAAAATTATTGCAATGCGTGTTATATTCTAGTTAGTTCTAATGTTTATAGTTCATTTGGAATTGTAAAAATAAATTATTACGCTATTTTTCATTACGGAAATAAATAGCGGATTCTGAGTATCAAAACTTAGGCCAGTCTTTGCCAAAAAAGTCAAATGTACTTCAAAAAGTATGTGATATTAAAGCAGTTATGAACTCGTAAATACACACAATTGTGCTAGTATAAGTAAGATTACTGCCTTATTCCCTTTATTAAAATTATGTTTGAAGTGCATAAGTATCACTTACTCCATTTTTCAATTTGGGGACTAGTTAAGGTAACTGAAGTAAATAGTAATAATTACTTATTCCATTATAATATGTTTATGTAAAGCTAGCCGCATATTAACACATATTACTTTGAGTTATTATTTATGACTGTAAGGAAAAAAGTTGTTTTTTGTTTTTGTGTTCCCTATTTATTAATACTGGAAAAATATTATTATAGTTTTGGTTATTATTAAAGTTCGTACTATCAACAATAAAATTGCACAGTAATACTTCAAATATGTGGAGTTTCGGTGAAGATCACTACCACATGATTTTTTTTCCAATTCTTAAAAAAATAACAGATAAATTGATACGAATTATTGTAACAATTAATGAAATAAGTTTTACACGGCTTCGTACAGCAACATATTATGTTCTATCAATAATAAAATTAAAAAAACAAGCAAAAGTTATTTACAAATTGATGTACTTTACACACATCAACTTTGTCTGAGTGTACGTACATACCTCTTGCCGAATCCTTCACAGAACTCCTAGTATAACATCAGGTGTATAATGTGATATGGCTGGGGTTTTTAGATGTAAGTATATTAATATATTAGACAATGATACCTAATAGACGCCTTTGAAAGTAGCATGTAAAATTAATATTTGTAGGTGAGTTAATAACTTTCTCCAAATACACATTTTTGGTTATTACTTAAGTAATTATTAATGCTAGGCGTCCCGAGTGATGGCAATACTCTTCTACTATTATTTAGCAAGAGGAGGCCAGCTACCGCGCGTTTTGCCCGTTCTGAATAACATCTATGGTATATCTTTAAAAAATAGAAATAAAATTACACGTTAGTAACAGGCATTCATCCCCCTAGCGTTTATCCCGTTTCTGTGCGGGGTCCCCTTTGACCATAATCCAGGATTTGGCGAGTCTGGTTATTACAGTGAAACGAATGCCGTCAGACCTTTCTAACCCTTAGAAGGAAACTAGACAGGTTGGATCATGGTGACACATTCAGATCTATCTGAACTAAAGTCAGAAACTATCGGAATGTTCAGGTGTCCTCGTGGTGTTTTCTCAAGCCTATGCCGAGCTAATGGCACAAATCCACTCATATATTTTTCAAAAAATCCAAAAGGAGGAGGAAGTTGGCCCGGAGTCGAACCAAGGACCTCATGTATGTGAGGCACGGTCCTTACAAATAACACCATCGTTAGTAACAGACATTAGTTTAATAACACTAGTCTCTAGTACTTATATAACAGGGGTTCCCCTAGTTTGAAACCAGACCATTGTTGTGACTGTCTAGCGCACTTACTTACTTACTACTTGTACCACTACTAGCCCGACATTAAAGGAAAACATCGCGAGGAAACTGCACATTGATTCTTTCAGAATGTGTAACTATGATCTTATTGTTTTAGTTCGCCTTTCCGATTGCAAAGATCGGAAGACAGTCGCTTCAATGTAATGATCAGACTAGATAAACCCAGATAAATCATTGTTTATGCGGACCCTGGGCTCCCCAAGAGCAGACGAGAAAATACTAGGTGGATTAGACAGTAAACACACTGGTCTCAATCTCTTTTTAACTTTTAAACTAAATTTACTCTCCTCTTAACTTAAAAATCATTCTCGCCCTGCTGTGCTGCGTCCGATTATACATTTTCAGATCATCATCCTAGCGATTATCCCAGTCACATCCTCGGCCATTGCCTCCAAGTCCAGGGACCACCTTCCTGCTCCTTCTACTCCACTTCACACGGTCTTCGGCATCCTGTGTGGTCAGGCCATTGACACGCATGTTGTCTTTCTCGACGTCAACCCAGCATTTCCTGGCATGTCGAGACGTTTGTTTCCCTTGCAACTGGCCGGTTTCCGTAAAACTTGGCGCAGTTTATCAGCAATATCACGGAAATGAAGGCTACCCTGAATGCGCGAGTTCTTAACGCGGTCCTTCCGCGTCACTCCACACATCCAGCGCAGCATCTTCATCTCCGTGACTCGCAGCATCCGCTTGTTTTGCTCAAGTACAGACCCGTTTCACTGCCGTAAAAAAAGACAGGCCTAATAATGGTCCCTTCAGCTTAACCGGCATTTTGGGGCCGCAAATGACACCAGTCACTTCACGCCATTTTGCCGAGGCTGCTGCAATGCGGCCCTTGACGTCGTAATCGAAATCACCAGACGCGTGAAGTAAAGATCCCAAGTACTTAAACTAGTCCGTACGCTCAACCACGTCACCGTCTATGCATACGGATGGGGGATCTGTGTTGCAGGCCAGGTTCTCGAGTGCCACGTTCCACCTATTTGCACGTCTCACCAATCGTTCCCTGTCCGAATCCGCCAGCGCGATCTCATCAGCATACAGGAGCAGCAGGGTTGCTCATGTGCGTCTATGATGCTAGTTGACAATTCATCCAATATCACGCTTAACCGGAAGGGACTAAGGACGGATCCTTGGAGGACTCTGACGGAGATGGGAAAGGGGTTGGTGTCACCAACAGCAGTCCTAACTAGAGAATCGGAATCGTGGTACATGTCTCGAATTACGTCAATATAATTTGCATGCACCCTCTTGGACCTCAGTGCCCACCTGATCATCATGCCAGGAACACAGTCGAAGGCCTTCTGCATGTCCAGGAACAGGAAATGCAGAAGCGTGTTCTTCGTTCTGTATTTCTCCATAATCATCCTTAATGAAGGCAAAAACAGGGTGCATGATACCAATACCAGGTCGAAACCCGTACTTAGAGCTCTTCGCCATCGGCAGTCGGTGCCGATGGAGTCCCTATCGAACCCTGGAAACGATTGGTTCTCGTGGTGTGGGTATCTTAAACGACCTTTATAACCGCACACTCTACACCGGGCAGGTCCCTTAATAGTGGAGGCGGAGTATCGTAACTCCAGTCTTCAAAGAAAAGGGATCGCTGCAAGAGTGCGGAAGCTATCGCGGTATAAAGTAATGTCCACACTATGAAGCTATTTGAGCGGACAGTTGTCTCTCGGCTACGACAGGAGTGTACTGTCTCGGAGTGTCAGCACGGGTTTTGACCTGGTCTTGGTCCAATGGACCCTGTTTTTGCCTTTTAGATGATTATGGAGAAATACAGATCGTAGAACACGCCTCTGCATTTCGTGTTCATGGACATGCAGAAGGCCTTCGACTGTGTTCCTGGCATGATGATCAGGTGAGCACTGAAGTCCAAGAGGGTTCCTGAAAGTTATATTGACGTAATTCGAGACATGTACCACGATTCCGATTCTCTATTTAGGACTGCTGGCAGCATACAGTGCTGATGATATCGCGCTGGCGGATTCGGACAAGGGACGATTGGTGAGACGTGCAAATAGGTGGAACGTGGCACTCGAGAACCTGGCCTGCAAAACAGATCCCCCATCCGTATGGATGGGGGATTATGCATACGCATAGACGGTGACGTGGTCGAGCGTACGGACTTGTTTAAGTACTTGGGATCTTTACTTCACGCGTCTGGTGATATCGATGACGACGTCATGGCCCGCATTGCAGCAGCCTCGGCAAAATGGCGTGAGGTGACTGGTGTCATTTGCGACCCCAAAATGCCGGTTAAGCTGAAGGGGTAAGTCTATAAGACCATTGTTAGGCCTGTCCTTTTGTACGGCAGTGAAACGTGCCCTGTACTTGAGCAAAACAAGTGGATGCTGCGAGTCACGGAGATGAAGATGCTGCGCTGAATGTGTGGAGTGACCCACTCCCCACATCCAGCGCGCCCCCTGCATCGACGTATTCACACTTATGTACCTGATGGCTACCCCCGCGCCGCTGTATCAAATCTTACGTCTCGGTGCAATGAAAATATTCTAGTGGAAGAAAGAAGAAATTGTTCTTATTGTGATTTATTTTAACTTCATAAGAAGTAAACAGTCATATTGCTGTTCTTATTTTATAAGTTTATTAAAAAAAAAACGCAATAAAGTCATAATATTGGTTACTTTTTATTTTCTACATAAAATTTTAGGGAAAAAGGTAATATTAAGTAATACGTCATATTTTTCAATGTGTTCTTTGCGTTATATCACATAAGCAATTTTTCCTTAAGAAAAAAAGTGATGGAATAAAAAGTCTCAAAACTCATTTTCTTGTATTAATTCGTCAATTTTAACAAGAAAAATATGAAAAAAATTGAGCATATGTGTCTTTGGACGTACTTTTTAAATATGATAAAATCGATGATTCGACGTAACCTCACTTACGTCTTTTTTGCACTGAGGGTGCGATATTATAACCGTAATTTCCTCTCATAGTGCACTCGTGTAATAATGAGAGCAGGTTTCGCGGCGTGCATATTGCGTGCTTGTAGCAAACACTCTGCTGCAATTACTGCTGCAGAAATCTGTAGTTATAACTGCTGTGAATTTGTTAAGCTTATCAAATTTTTGTCTTAATTTATTAACGTCGTAAGAATAAAAAATATATTACTCACAGGTTTTATTCAGCTTGCAGTACAATTGATCTTTTTGAATACTTTCCAGGTATATATTTTTTGTTTAAAAAAACATTCGTTCATCTAGGATTTGGACGTAACATAAAACTTTAACGAGTGCATACTAAAAGTTCCTCTAGTGTTTTGTGATGGTCTGATTTCATTCAGGACCAAGAGCGAATCATCTAATTAGACATTACGTCTGTAACGTTTCTGAAAATCCTTTGTATTGCACAATTTTATGCGTTCTTTGTTCCGTCGGCGTTTTAAAAAGCTGCCGAGCGTCACATTTTTTACTCTAACAGCTTCAATTTAGAGCTCATTTTCTTTCCGTTGTAATTGTAAATATTGAGCCCGTGACAATCGGTGCGGAGCGCTGCAAGAAGACCACGCTAACGAGGCTCCCTCCCCTCATTTTCATTTTATCGCTGTCTCACCCCTTAGCTACTACTTACAGTTTTTCTTTTGCAAGCCATACCGAGGATTCTCATTTTAATGTGGAATTGGGATACGGACGCAGAGCTTTGGCAAAAATTCACGTGTCCGCGAAATTGTGATGAGACCGGTCCTGATTACCTCGCTCGTTGCGTTTAATTGCGACGCTAGTTAACTTAAAATTTGATGGGAAACACAGATTTTTCCTGCAGGAAACAACAACCAAAAATACCCTTATTTTTGGTAAGGTAATAATTTAAGAACTTAAATACTTCAGCCTTGTTGTTATAACACGTGAATATTCTGAATACCTAATCTATGTAGTTCGTGTGTGAAAGGTTACAGAAATCGAGCAGCAGTTAATCATTATCACAGAATCACACAAACTTCGTGGTTCATATATGATAAACATTTGAGATAAAAATCATTTGAGTATCACCAAAAAACTTTCCTTTTCATGATAATCTTATTCTACCAAAGATGATACACGCTGATAAAAAACTCTGACAAAATTATTCGGTGTCAAACACCGAGCTCGCACAGGAAATTAATCAAATATTCGATGCAAAAACACCTCGGAGAGTTTAGCAACGTCATTTCCAAGATCACGGGATGATCGAAGCCTCGAATGATGTAAACCACTTAGAGAATATGGGTGGAAAAATAATAGAGAATCGTGAGTGCTGACGTTGAACATTGGGTCGGCAAGCGCCCGTATTTACAGACTGAACCGAGTACCAGCCGCTTCGGTGAATCCGGCCTATTGAAGCATTTTCAAGCTACTAGCTATTGGCTATTGCTTACTGCTTTTTAGGTGAAAATAGGTGTAACGTTTTCAACGAAAGAGTTGGCGAAACGCCGAGTTTTTTGGCAGCGAAGCTCCCCTTTTTTGCCTGTTGACAATAGGACCTTAATCCTGAATCTATAGCATTGAAGAGAGATTCTGACTCGATAGATTTCTTTTTCCATAATAATTTAAAACTTAAAGCCATTTAACACTAGTTCATAGTAAATGCGCGGTTATCGTTGTTTGTTCCTAATTAGGACAAACAAATTTGTTGCAACTTGCCACTATATAAACCATAAAGGCTATTAATATTAAAATAAATAAATAAAGAACGATGTATCTTTCATTACTTGTTATTAGTTTACCAAAAACAAATTTGAAAGCTGAACGTAAGCCATATACGAATGGCAGGGAATTTGTTTTGTCAGATTGCAAAGTTTAATCCAACAGGCAAAGTTATCTTGATGGATGGGCTCTTCTAATCCTTAGAGAATTATTCAAACAACAGTACTGAATTTGGTGTGATAAATAATAATTTGGAAATCCTACTGAACTTTGCTACTTTTTTTTACGAATGTAATTAATGGTCTGTGAAACTCGACCTGTGACTTCTACCCATCTACTGTAATTTTCCTGTACAACTATTCTTATTTTATTTTAATACAAATCTTGTTAAAACATTCAGAGTCTCTTTCTTTTCCTAGAGTGGCCTTTCCGGTAGAGCAGTAATAATTTATAATTTTATACGCTTTTAAGCGGAAAGCCCGTAAAATCAGGTCACAGAAAATTACGACCTGTCATAAAATGGTGAATTTTGATTAGATGTGACAATTACAGAAATGTTTCAGCTTATCTCCAGTTTAACTCACTTTCTGGATTGTAAGGAGTGTGCAGTCAATCTACATTAAACTTCTTTCTCCTCCTCGTTATCTTTGTATAAAATAAAACAAAACATTTTCACGGTGTTTTTTTCATAGAATCATCATAATCATCATCTTAGCGCTTCAACTGGTTGCATCCTCCGTCATTGCCACGGAGCCCAGGGTACGCTGCGACTATGATTCTGAATTGACCAGCCTTGTTATTACATTGAAATGAATTTCGTCTGACCTCCGTAACCCTTACCCTCCCTAACGGAAAACCAGACCAACGGCTTAACGTCCCTTCCGAAGCATGGAATCTTCATTTTTATCGGATAGTCAGATGATTTAAGCCTGCAATGTAGTAACCAAACTGAGAAAACCTACACAAACTGGTGTTCCCTGCGGGATTCCAACACACGACCTCCGCAGTTTTTGAGTCCAGTGCTCAAACCACTACACCACCGGCTCTGATTATTATACATAGAATATCTATGAGTCAGGGGCGCGAGCCTGCCCAAATTTAACACCAATGACCAAATCATATAAAGAATCTTTCTTACCACTAGTACTTAGCTACGTCTGAGCTCGCATATGCTTACTTCGAGAGAAATTCATTCTCGTTTTTAGACTGCAGCCATTTCAGCCTGTTTATTCAGGCGTTTTGCATACGTGGCTGTGTTGTACTTACCTCGCTAGTCTTTTTGAAATCGGCGTCTCAGGGTAACGTTACTTTGCTTATTGGGAGTTAACATTCGGAAACGTTTATTCCAACCATTTGCGATTCGTTAGTTTTAGTTATTTTGCTTACAGTTGTTGCAGTATTTTTCTCTTAATGTATGACTCTTAATGCTCTAAAGGTCTCTTGGGTGCCTGTGATGTAATTATGTTTTTCATTATAAGTTCATCTATTCGAGATCAGCCTGTAAAAACTTATTGTAAATAAATAGTGTAGAGAAAGAATTTAATAAATTGTGTGGAAATAAACAAATGGATGTCATTAAAAGTAAAATTTCATTTATTGCAAATTCATGTGCCATAAAATCACTCACAGGTTTTATTCAAATGAGATATAAAGTAGTTTAAATACACGAGAGATAGTTCTCATCCAAGGATATCTGACACTCATTATACATATACATATTTTTAATATGTTCTGTAGCGCCTCAGAGAAAACTGGTCCTTAGCAGACACGTGAGAAAACTGCTCTTAAATGGCATTATTGAACTACTGTACTACTATAGTAGGGTGGTCAGATAGCAGCTGCCAAATCGACGCTTTCATCAAACCCAAAAGATAAGACACCAAACCCTACCTTGCAGAAACGCAAAGAAACCTGAACCTTAACAGCATTGTGAAACTACAGTGTCACTAGGTGAGATGGCAGCTGGCACTTGTACCATAGACGCAATTATCATTTCTTCATCACCTTACTACGAGTACAGTGACTCCAATGATACTAACGCCAGTGAAAACCCTGCCTAGCAGACATGCAAGGAAAACAGACCCTAAACAACATTGTTAAACTGCCGAGCCACCACAGCGTGCGTCGTGAGCAAGACGAAAGCAGCTAGCACTAGTGTCATGATAACACGGTCATCATTATCTACTACCACAACTCAGTTCAAAACCCTGCTTAGCACACTCGCAAGGTAAAGTAAACCTAAACAGCATTATTAAACTGCAAAACTGCAGAGCAACCACCGTGTGTGTGGTGAGGAAGGATAGAACAGCGGTCACTAGTGTCATATTGACGCGATCTTCTATTTTGAACCGCCTTACTGCGCCTCAGTTTAAAACCCTGCTTAGCACACTCGCAAGGTAAAGTAAACCTAAACAGCATTATTAAACTACAAAACTGCAGAGCAACCACTGTGTGTGTGGTGAGGAAGGATAGAACAGCGGTCATTAGGGTCATATTGACGCGATCTTCTATTCTGAACCGCCTTACTGCGCCTCAGTTCAAAACCCTGCTTAGCACACTCGCAAGGTAAAGTAAACCTAAACAGTATTATTAAACTGCAGTGCGACCACAATATGAGTGGTGAGGAAGGAGATAGCATCTGGTACTGGTGCTATATTGACGAGTTAATCATTTTTCCACCACCAACACTCAGTGAAAATCCTGATCATATTGAGGCGATCTTCTATTCTGCACGGCCTTACTGGTGACTGCGCCTTAGTTCAAAACCCTGCTTAGCACACTCGCAAGGTAAAGTAAACCTAAACAGTATTATTAAACTGCAGTGCAACCACAATATGAGTGGTGAGGAAGGAGATGGCAGCTGGTATGAGAGCCATGTTGACGCTGATGACACCAAAAGCACAGGCGTGAACTGGCCGGAGAACCATCATGCGGAGCAGGTTTCTAGTTGTCCTGTAGATTTCTGGACCTGAAAACAGGTTTTTTCTAAGTTATCATACCTACTCGAAGCATAGCTCATATCTCTAAGCTTGTACTATGGATGCTAGGAAACGGATAGACATACTTCAATACTTTTTATAAACATCCATGACTCGAGTACAAATGCGGATGTTCATAACACAACAATTTTCCCCTGGCGGGATTCGAACCTGCGACCGTTGGTTTTGTATACAACGTCTCTGCCCTCTAGACCAACGGGCCCGTCAACTTACTGGATATAGATATTATAAGTAGCTTGCAAAGCCTCTTCTTAAGTAGCTGCCCGTGATTCTCCATTAGCTGAGCAGCTTGAGACAAGAACCCGAAGATAGTGAGTATCAGCACTAGAGTGCTGGTGAAAAAAGCCAACTCAACGATTGAGAAGCTACCCTGTAACAAAAGATTATTGATCAATTGATGAGCAATTGGTGGAACAAAAAAATTAAGAATAGGTAACAACTGGTTACTACTCGACTTAAAGATCGGTACATTTCAAACACCTGCCTATTGAAAAAAGACTTTCAGAGTGTTAATTTTACATGCAGCGACAAATTTATCGGTATAACAAGAGTATCGGAACGTAACTATCGGTTCGTACTTACGGAAATGCGTCTTGAGGTCATTGTGTATATGACGATCAGATAGTACACAACGGTCGTGGCCAACATTGTCGCTAACTGAAAGAAATTTGGACCAGTACATATTATATTTCATACAGTCAGAATGTCGGTTTTAATTTCGTTTACTTAAACCGAATTACACAGTGTGTTTTTGCTGAAAGCATTTTTTTCGACAAAGTTGTTACGTTTTAATATAAATTGACTAACCTGAACTCCAAAAACATGATTATACAATTCAGAACTTTCCCGTATGTTCTTATAAATTGCATTGCATTTATCAACTTCGGAAATCAGCTCCTCTTCGTTATACTTTATTCCATTGCTATTATTCATTCTTTTTGTAACATATTGCAGCTGCTTACATATCGTTTTCAATACACAGTATAATACAACGTACTCACATATATATCTTAATTTACACACAAACAAGTTAACTTCGAACAAAACGTGCACGACCGTTGGTATAGAATTTGATGAATAGTATGTGACTTGGTGGTATAAGCAAACAATGGATTCTCCACAAATCAACAAAAACATTATGCCAACAGCGATGAATTCATTTTTCGTCATGTTTTCGAAGAAATCCTTACCAAACAATTTGTTGCTCAACTTTAAATGTGCTAAGAGGCCCTCGTATTTGTCGCTATGATACCGTCCCATCGCAATAACGATAATAGAATTGATACTCGACAAATAAAAATACATTATGTCAATTCTATATTGAGTATGCTTAACATTGTAATACGCACAACCAATCCCGAAAAATGCAATTGATGTTATTTCCACAATGATTCTAAATGTGATGAGTGCCCGCCAGATCTTATTGAACGAGCGATAATTTCTGTAAATGCATAATGCATTTTCCAAGTATCCGGTGAATTTTAATAAATGGATAGCCATTGTTGGAACCGTTCGTGACTACACATAAGAAGATATAAATTACACCATAAATTCAATTCGGTGCAATCAATAGACACAAAGTTTCAATCCATTGAAAAATTAATAACAAATGTAAAAGTAAATATTATGACGATCAAAAACCAATTTCATCAAGACATTTCATGTGTCATCGATGTTTTGAACAAATGAACTATTCTCCAATTCTCTTAATTGGTTTCAACATTTCAGTCTCCTAATTATGTGGCATGTAGGTACGGGTGTTACTCGTATTTTTTTCAGTTGTAATGTTGTAGTCGCAAGATCGCTTTGTAAAAATATCGGTGCACATTCATAAAAAAATATACAGACGAATTGAGAATCCCTCCTTTTTTGAAGTCGGTTAAAAATGGCTCAATTTTGTGTATTGGATTCTAGTTCCAATTTTATTTTATCGAATGCTGAATTATTCTTTTTCAACAATCACTTATTAATTTTTCAACAATCTGTGCTACTTTTTCTTATGTCAGAGGCTACAAACGAGCTCGAGGGTCCCCTATCGGTATGTTATCACAGCCGCTCACGAACATCGGCGATACCAGAGATATCGCCGAGGCTTTGCCGGCCCTATCTCTATTTAGACTAGAACTGTTTGTGCTTTCTCTATTTAAACTCACTTTGTTCAAGTATATTTTGTTTATATTGGATTGAAATCGGACATCAGACAAATAAATTATCTTTTGTGAGTATAAAAACCCGACACGCGCTACGACACTAGAAGGCACATTTAAACAATATTAATTAAACGGAAATACCCGACGTTAATTACCGACCAATCTCCTTAACATAGAAGGAAAACGAATTAATTGTCTCCTAAGACCCACTTTTTATTGGCATAAAAAATTCGTCGAGTTTTAATTAATATTTTAATTAACAAAGTTTTAATTAATATTTTTTATAGGTATTAGCTTTTTTGATATGTCTAATAATTTTAATTAAAAAGTTAATTCATAAATAATTTTAATATCACAATGCTGTCGAGTTTCACCTAGGTATACTACAACGCAAATAAATGCATAAGTAATTTTACAATTGAGTGTAAGCGAAATACCTGTGCTCAATGAATGAAAAAACATTTTGATAACACTGCCTTTTCCCTTCTGGAATAACAATCTGTCCTGCACATCGTTAGATTGGGAACACGAACCCGAAGGTAAAATTAATAACACTTCCAGAATTCAGATTGTCTGAACAGAAAAATATTTACACAATAATCACTGGTACTGCTTTCAAATGCGACCTACTTGCGACCGCAACAGACAATTAAAGTACATAGATTTGCCCTCGCCTACTTCAAAATTGGCACTTAAGTAAGAGCGAGACAGCACGTTGACCAGTGATTTAATTAAACAGATGACTGTCAACGTGCTGTCTCGCTTTAAGAAGCGACTGTTGCTCCTATTTTAGTGCCAAATACGAAGTATGACGAGGGCACATTTAACGATGTAAATCCTATTCATCTCATTTTTATTTTAATATTATAAATGTGAATTTTTGTTTACAAAAAATTGTAAAATTCACGCGAACGAAGTCGTGGGTGGCCGCTAGTCTATGATAAAGTGAGAAATAAGAACCTAAACAACATTATTAAACTGGAGTGCCACTACAGTCTGAGTGGTGAGGAATAGTATGAAGACTGGTACGCGGGCCAGGTTGAAGCTTATGATGCCGAAGGCGCGGATATCGACTGTCTTCACTGGCATCAGGCGGAGGAGGTTCTTGGTAGCCCCGTGGCATTCTTCGTCTGAAAGTATGGAACAAGTTTATTTTATGGCATTGATGGCAAACGAGATAGCTGCAACCGATGGTAAGCAATCATCGCCGCACATGGATATTCGCGACACTAGAGGTAACACCGATGCGTTGCCGGCTTTTAAGTCTTTAAAAAATTTTAGTTTTATCTTCATATTTTTTTAAATATGTGAGATCAGGAATACTCTCCTTTAAAACATTTACTCACTTGAAAACAATAAAGTAATTGAGAACTTGGAAGCATTTGCAATTATTAAAACACGCTCGATCGATTACTGCGGCACCTTCGTCTTCTATAACCTACGTTTTTCATATGAGTAGATGAGTTGATACTAAAATAATTAAAATATTATCATCAAACTAACACCAATCGCGTAGCCCTAAACTAAGCTCGTAGTACTATAGATGCTAGGGAACGGATAGACATACTTAAATACTTTTATCGAAAACAGCAATTGTAAAAGGAGCAAGAAAATATAAGCCACGATTTGTTGAGTCTTACTTGATATGGACAGTATAAGCAACTTGCAAAGTCGTCTCTTGAGGATACCAGCACTATTTTCTATCACTTGTGCAGCCCTCGCCATCATACAGAGGATAAACAGAACCAGTAACATACCAGAGACAAATATTCTAAACCAAATAGGTCCTACGCCATCCTGGAAATTACATAAATATCATCATTAACGGCTTGTTGCAATCCACGACTGGGTAAATGAGTTTGTTTCCCACATTCACTAAAAGTGGATTATGCCAATAGTCAGCACTCGTGATTTTCCGGATATCCGTATCCGCGGATATCCGCCGGGAAAAAAACCGTATTCGTATCCGTATCCGTTACTTTTTACGTGGATCTTTTACTTATCTTCTCTTACTAATTTTAATTAACATTAACAGAGTTATAATTTAAAAAATACTCAAAATCTATTCAGAGTATTTATTATTAAACAAGACAAAAGTATACCAGCGCGATTCAAGTTGAAACGGCGTAGGAGGTGTCAAGGTCAATCGTGTCTATACCGATGGTATAAGAAACAAATATCCGTATCCGCTGATTTTGACAACGAATATCCGTTTTCGGATCCGTATCCTCGTAGGGCGGCAGAATACTTGTGCTACTACACTACTTGACAGAAATTCAATATCGACGCATTTATTCGAGTTTCACGAACCTATACAAAAATAATTCTAATATTTGACTTACTAAGTCGAAGCCCCCAGATGTTATACTATATATAAATGTGAAATAGTAAGTGATAGTTGTAGCTATTAACGTAGACAGCTGTAACAGAAAATAAGACAAAGAAAAATATACTGTTCCATTTTATATTCCATTATGAGGTACATTTTGTACCCTA
The DNA here is from genome assembly GCA_958496325.1 of Nomophila noctuella. Taxonomy (NCBI): domain Eukaryota; kingdom Metazoa; phylum Arthropoda; class Insecta; order Lepidoptera; family Crambidae; genus Nomophila; species Nomophila noctuella. The sequence goes on from OY292489.1 coordinate 5,357,337, forward strand.
CCCCAAAGATTTCAAATTACACAAGTCTTAAAATATCCTCACCTGTACTCCAAAAATGTGATTAAACATTTCGGAACCTTTTTTAATTCGTTCGTAAATTGATTCGCATATCTCAACTTCATTATAAAGTCGTCGGCCGCCACATTTCCTCAATTTTCTGATATCCATCGAACGTGTAACAGATTGCAACTGTTCTGATATAACACGCAGCACACAATACAGGGCGAGGTATTCGAAATTATAACGAAAATTGCATAATAAGTAGCTCAATTGATAAATTTTTAACAAAAAATTACTAGCGTACTGAGAAACATCTACGAAAGTTCTGATTGAAAATTGATACCATAAACATAATATTATTTGCCCACATATCGTTAGAAACACCGTTCCGACAACTGCATAATCTTTCAACCAGACATGTTTGAGTGACTTTTTCCAATTAAATGTCTTTAAATAAGCTGTAAGCATGCTATATCTTTTTGCATGATAACATCCCAGTATAATTACAAGTGTCGAATTAAAACTAGATAAAAAGAAAAAACAAGTATCCGCTTTGAATTCATGAGCTTGAACTGTTATCAAAAAGCGGACAAATGCACTAAAAGATATAAATGCGAGCTCAATTAAGATTCTTGAGATAACAAATAACCTTCGAACTTTGTGGAATAAATGGTAGTTTCTATAGATACCGAATATATTTTCTACGTAAACAACGAACTTTAGAAGACGATCTGGCATTTTTGTAAATAACCTTATAATAAACATGTGTTCACGCTAGAAGCCTTGATAGAATTGAAAGTTTGTTGTGGTTGATTCAATGATACCTCTAGTTCCCATCCATATTTATTCCATTTGTGTAATGAATCGCACTACATCTATAAATACATTTCCAAGTATGATACTCGTGTGACAAAGTAAGCGTGTAATGTAGAACATACCCGTTCCATATTGAAACAGTAAGTCAACAGATATATTGCTTACGTGATAGGTTTGCTCACTCTATAGTGAAGTAAGTGGTCTTGATAGGGCCTTTCAAAAGCTTGTTATGATGATGTATGGACGATGGATGCAAGGGAATCGAACGGATAGACAGACATGCTTTTATTTTTTTTTATCTTTATATTCTAAAGCGGAATTTGTTCGTTTGTTTTAACGCGCTAATCTCAGGAACTAAGGCAAGTATTGTATAATTTTTTTTGTGTTGGATATTTCATTTGTCGAGAAAGACTTTAATATAATATGTGTGCAAATAATCCACGAGAAATCCCAGACCAGACCAAAAACATGTTATGTACAATGTACATGCACACAAATGTTTGTCCGTTGCAGAGTCCGAAACCTCGATCTTCTGGTCTAATAGATGTAGTCAATGTCTTGACCATTACACCAAGCGGGTCGTCATAAATTGATAATATTTGTATATCTGATTGAATTTCTTATGAAATGAATTAATTGTGATTGAAACAGCTTCTTAACAAACTTTAAAATGAAGTATATTAATAATGTATTAAACATGTATTAATGAAGTAGAAAAAATTCCAGCCCTACGACTACATACAATAAAAAATACTGTCGACCATAACAAATAGGTAATACTAGCGGCCGCCCGCGTCTCCGTCCGCGTGGATTTGGGTTTCCGCACACATCGTGTTATATATACACTAGCTTAAAGCCTTCCTTGACAAACGGACTATCCAACACAAAAATATATTTTCAATTAGAACCAGTCGTTTCTAAGATTAGCGCGTATTAACAAACAAACACTGTAGCTTTATTATATAAGTATAGATTAAAGATAATTTAGACAACGTTATTAAACTGCAGGGCTATAACAGTGTAGGTCGTGAAGAAGGACACACAAGTCGGCAGTAAAGTCATGTCTACTCTGATGCAACCGAACGCTCGCGCGCAAATCGGCCGAGTACACATCAAACGAAGCAGATCGCGAGTCACCCTGTAGCATTCATCATCTGGAAATAAAATAGTATTTTTGATTTAAAAGTTCTCTGGTAACAAACATAAATAAAACCAACTTAAAAAAAAATCTCTAAATCACACTCAAACACAAAAAATACAGCAGAATGTATAAGGTGTATAAGAAAGAAATAATAAAACTGACTTTCGAGATTAATGTATGTTAAAAAACTAAACCGATTTAGCTAAGGTACAACAACACCACCAGCCAAGTCAGTTTAGTATAAAAATCTGAAGAAAAAAGACTTCAATCATCATTGATCCCAAGAACCATATAATAGGCACCGTGCAGAAGCTTCTATAACTTCGCTAGGGCGCTAAAATCCCGATTTTTTTACTGTGGTTTGACAGTAAAATTTGACATTTAGCGTGAAAGTTTTGAATATGAGTCACTAGATGGTAAAATAAGGCACCGTGTTTTTCCGTGATTTGACAGTAGAATTACCGATATTGAGAGTTAAAAGTTTTGAATATGAGTCACGAGATGGCAGAGTCATCGCTACGCACGGTGCCTATAATGACTTTAATTAGTGACATATGAACTATTTACTAACTTGAAATAGACAAAATGAGAAGTCTGCACAGCCGTCGCCGCAAGATGTAAGCGCTGTTCTCCATAGTTTGAGCAGCACACGACACCATGTACAAGATAATCAGCATCAAAAGCAAAGTGCCAATGTACAAGCTTGTCTCCGCCATAGTTGATGTGCCCTGAAAGAAAATCTATATCTATACTAATATGAAAAAGCTGCAAAGTTTGTTTGTTTATTTGAACGCGCTAACCTCAGGAACTACAGGTCCGATTTGAAAAAATATTTTTGTGTTGGATAGTACATCTGACGAGGAAACCACGCGGACGGAGTTGCGGGCTGCCGCTAGTCTTAATATAAAAAAATGAGTGGCATTTTTCGTTGTCAAGAAGTTTTCACAAAATCTGTCGGGTGGTTCTTAATTTGGCACACGTAGCGAAACATGTAGTTTATATTTGTTAAGTTACATTTTAATAATTAATAGGAATTATTTATTTACTAGTGTTCGTTATTATTATATGAGTGTTAGTATAATTATTTCTTAGTCCTTATTATAACGTTCTTATTGTCCTGCAATTAACCACCTATCTTTTAATTAAACTCTTTAATTGCAAACAAGAATCCCACAAGGCCGCTGCATGACATCTCAGAAGCTATCATCGGTTGCTTAAAATGACTGTAGAATTATTATAGAAAACCTCGTAGCAGACATTTTAGTTTAGTAGACATGAAAATCTAAACAAAACTGACAAAGTATAACAATGTTAGTATCCTTACCGTAACTGTCTGTGAAGCCATCGTGTATAAATAAATGATGTAGTAAAATATTGTCGTTGCCAACATAAGTGTTAGCTGCAAAATAAAAAAGATACCGATACTCACATATTTACATAATGTTACATTTTAGCTAAACAACATAAATATAAACACTATAAACCCCTACAACAATAATAGGTACCTGTGCTCCAAATATAGCATTGAACAATTTAGCACTTTCCCTGATATTGTTGTACATTGCGGACCATTTATCGACCTCAGCAATTATCTGATTCCTGCTGCTCTCCCACAGATTCTTGTTATTGATTGATCGCGTGACGCACAACAACTGTTCAGACATAACGTGTAACACACAGTACATCACTAGAAACTCGAAGATGTAACGGAAATCACACATGAGCAAATTGAGCTGAAATAGGTAATGCCAGAACATCGGCAGACTTGGCAGCGATTGCGACTTCACCTGGATATATCCGAAGATAAAAACCTTCACCAAACTAAAGACGAAGACGAAAGAAATGAAAACAGTGTATTTTCGTTCGATATTTTTGACGTATTTTTGGTCCATGTTGAATTTGCAACTTGAATTCAAATGGATAATAAGAAGCTTATATTTCTCAGAATTATAACATCCCAAAAATAACAAAAGTATAGAGTTGATGTTCGTCAAGAAGAAGTACATGATTTCGTTTTTGCAATCCGGGTTTTCGGAGTAGTGCAAGCCACGGATCACACAATGAGCGATCGTAAGGAAAAATTCTACAAGTATCCTTGACATGACGATCACTCGTAATGGTACGCCGAACTGGCAATAGTTCCTGAAAATACATAATGCGTTCTCAGTATATTCCGTAAATTTCAGAAGACGTACGGACATTTCGATCGCTAGAAAAATCCTAATATTACTGCTGTGAAGTTAAAATTGTCCAGCGGTGCTAATTCCTTATGCATTCATTCGCTTAATGAATATTTCCTATAGTTGATTGACATGTGGGGAAGTAATACATTTGCCACTAATTAATTTCGGTAAGCCATTAAGAGCTGCAGTATACACACATTTAAATTAAATGGTTTAGAATTTGTTCATATACAATCTAAAACGATGCAATTAAAATTATTGCGCCATGAAATAAAACCACAATTGAGACATTATTAATTATTTTAACAGAGCTCGTTGGAGAGCTCATCAACTTCGTTAATGTGGTTTGAGACATAAGCGATCCACTTAGAATAAAAACATCTCATAATAGGTTGTTCTGTGTAATTGGTCACAATGTTAGGAGCATAATTTTGAGAGCTGTTTTTATGTAACAACAACTTAACTTACCGCTATAAACTTGTTTGAACATTTATGTAACATGTATTTACTATTTTAACCTTGCACGAACTATTGACAAATGTAATGCAGACTTATCATTGTGTCGAAATAGTGCCATCATTCAATCTTCGGTCTAGCATTAAATACCATAGACTCAATCTGTGTTTTTTCTTTGGTGCCCACTACGAGCGTACGAGTGTTTTTCTGTTTACCTTCATTGAGATATTACTACTTATGGAGTAGACAAATCGAAGAAATACTTCTAATACGAACTGTTGTCCATGAACAATTGGACAAAATGCCGTCTTGTGTTCTAAAAACATGTAGATATCATTATTGGATGACAATTATAGGAAGTGGCGAGTCATTTGATCGACTAAATTATCTGCCCGTTCAAGTTGACGCATAGATTTTGTTCTTGATGTCCAATCTGAGTAAATATGTGCTAATGTATGTTTACCTTGTTTTTTTGTTGACACATTTTACGTAACTCGTGCGGGGTACGATCGCTGACGATGTGCTGTCGCTACTGTTTTCCGAGCAATGCAACACGGGCTGATGCTTTTGTCGCAGGCATTTTGTAAGAATGGTTTTTTTACATATGGCGTCGTCATTTTGCAAACGGGAAGAGCTTTGTAAATTGCCTAAGGCATATCGTAAAATGTCGTAATTTTATAAAATACCTTGCAACCTTGGCGACGCGCCGTTTGCAAACGCGAAGCGCTTTGTAAATTGCCGAAGGCATATCGCAAAATGTCGTAATTTTATAAAATACCTTGCAACCTTGGTGACGCGCCGTTTACAATAAATATTTATATAAACAAACAAACTCGAGAAATAAAAATATTATTTAAGGGTTTAAAAAAAAAACCACAAAGAGCAAGGCGGGAGCAGAGCTCCCGCCTTGCTCTTCTAACCTACTTCCGTCAGAGTAGTACTTCTGCATACTCATTGACATCATTCAGTTCAACAACAAAATGCCTTAGGCAATTTACAAAGCGCTTCCCGTTTGCAAAATGACGACGCCATATGTAAAAAGATCATTCTTACAAAATGCCTGCGACACTTTAATGAATATTGAAGTATCATTTTTAGTGAAAACACATTTTTCCCTTTAGTGTCTACCACAAATTGTCCAGAGCTCTTTTTAACTTATGCTGTTTTCCAAGTATCTCGTCGAATACAATCGACCAAAAATCCGCCATCGCTCATGCCTCGCACCGGTACGATCGCTGACATGGTGCTGTCACTGCTGTTTGCCGAGCACTGCTATACTGCAACACTAGCTGCCGTGTGCTTTTTTTTTACATTTTCGTCTGTTTTCCAATTATGTCATCGCATGAAATCGAGTAACAATCCGCCATTGCTTGTACCTCGCGCCGACGCCATCGCTGACGATGTGCTGTCGCTGCTGTTTGCGGAGCACTGCAACACTGCAGCACTGCCTGCTGTGCGGTAATGGGTATTGAAGTATCGTCCAGTGGCACACGTTTTTTCTTTAGATTTCACTACGACTTGTCGTGTTTTGTTTTTTATCGTCTGTCATTTATTACAAATAAGTCGATTCTAACAATCCGCCGTTGCTTGTACCTCGCGCCGACGCCATCGCTGACGATGTGCTGTCGCTGCTGTTTGCGGAGCACTGCAACACTGCAGCACTGCCTGCCGTGCGGTAATGGATATTGAAGTATCATTCAGGAAGAATATATTTTTCTTATAGCTTTCACTACAAATTGTCGTGGTTATCCTTTGTTCTTGATTCAAAACTGGCGGCCGCCCGTGGGTATTTCGGTTTCCGCACGCATAGCGTTATATTATGACTCAAAGCCTTTCCGATAAATGGACTATCCAAGACAATAATATTTTTTAATTCGAACCAGTCGTTCCTGAGATTAGCGCGTTCAAATAATCTCTTCAGCTTTATTACATAAGTATAGATAACTTGTTTTCACCAATCCGCCATTGCTCATGCCTCGCACCGGCACGATCGCTGACAATATGCTGTCACTGCTGTTGGCCGAGCACTGCAATATTGCAACACTAGCTGCCGTGCGATAATATGTAGATATTGAAGTATCATTCAGTGTCACATATTTTTTCTTTAGTGTCTACTCCGAATTTTCGTTATTTTTTTTGTGGTCTGTTTTCAAAATATGTCGTCGCATGAAATCGAGTAACAATCCGCCATTGCTTGTACCTCGCTGCCGTGCGTTATCGCTGCTGTTTGCCGAGCACTGCAACACTGCCTGTCGTGCTGATGATGGTTGTTAAATATCATTGAGTGAGAACATTTTCTCCTTTAGTTTACACTACGAATTGACGTGTTTTTCAACAATCCGCCATTGCTTGTGCCTCGCGCCGGCGCCATCGCTGACGATGTGCTGTCGCTGCTGTTTGCGGAGCACTGCAACACTGCAGCACTGCCTGCCGTGCGGTAATGGATATTGAAGTATCGCGCCAACCTACTTTTTGTTTCGCACAAAATAACTACTTCTTGCCGCTTCGTGATTTTCCACTGTTTTGATATGAAACAGTGTTCCTTACAGTTGGAAAGGATTTAGAAAATATAATTGGATGTAGGTTGTTGGTCCGCAACTTTAGTGGAGTGGTCAACTAAGTTTATACTGATAAAAAGTTACCTAAAATGTGTACTTGGTGAATGATCCATGGTAGACATGATACGTGAGGTTTTTAATTGGACATAAAAAAAACCCTATTCCTTTCGGGATGTATTCCATAGCTACATATTGAAATGTATTTCATTAATAAAGTTGAGTTAGTTCTGTTTTCTGTTTTTTTTTTAATCTTCATTAAGTGTGGCGAAATTTTGTATGTATGGCTTATATTACTCAAAATGTTGAACCGTACAGAATATTTTATACTTTTTAGTTATAGAGGGCTCCTATTACATCACATTAATTTTCCATTAACCAGGAATCATATTCTGTCGCGCTGTTCCCCTGATATACAAGCCTTTAATTCAAAGTGTACGGGCTACCATATTAATATCGGAAATGCAGTCAGCTACGAACTGGGCTGGATTCATTCATTATTATCATTGCAATGACACAAAACCACCTCATCACTTCAAAATGTTATTTCGTATATTTTCATTCATTAAGCATTGGGTCATAGCGACGAATTATGATTATTAAAGTTTGGTATCCACATTAAACAACAAAACAAATTATCCTTTATCCGTATGATATTTATTTTACTGATTAAATTGCGAATGTCAATTTGCCATAAGCTATTTAATTAAAACGCTCTCTAACAAATTGATAGCCCTCTGGCATTGGCGACCTCTACTTAAGTAAATGAGGATAGGTGTTGTTTATCAATCTATTGTTCCCAATCTTAAGTGCTACCTAATGGTGACAAGTTAATAAATGAACACATAAAATTCCTCCGGTGACTATATGGATTTTGCGTTGTACTTATGATATTTTTTGGACACTTTATAGCATTATCAAAAGGTTAGACTTCACCAATGTAGGGACTTTCCAAGAATAACAAACAAACAATAATTAACTTTTTGCAGAATAGATCATACATAAATTGTATGAAGGTTAAATTCCGGACCTAAGTAACATTTCACGGAGGGACCTAAAAGTATTTCAGGTTTAAATGGAAAGTGGATATGCGCAAAGCTGTTAATCCTTTATCGGTAATGGTAAAACCGGAGTTTGAATGCTCAGAATTAGGTCGGGTTTCTGACCTAGTTGGTCCGATTAAGGATTTTACGTACGAGTATGTTACCGTTGAGAGGATAAAATTGGACTTCATGTGCACACTAAATTGCTTTGTTTGGTTGCTATTGCAATCTTTTTGTGTCGTTTTGTTAGATTGGTGATATATTTTTTCATAAAATGTAGTAGCTAATAAAGTCATGGAATTCTCGACGTGAAGACTCGTGGGGCAGAATTCGAATACACTAAGTGCCTAGCGCTTATACTAGATGCCCAGCTTGTAATCTATACTAATGTAATCAAGCTGAACTCAAAGTTTGTAGGATTGTTTCCTTGAACGCGCTAACATCAGACACTACTGGTTCGAATTAAAAAAAATATTGTGGGGCGTTCCATTCAATCCACGCAGCCGCTAGTAAGTAGTATAAAAGATTTTTTTAATGAAATGATCCTTAATGTTTTACGAAGTTATTAACTCTATTATGGATTTTTATTTCGCATTTTGATCGATTACTTGGTGTCTTGATGATTTACCACATTAACAATCGTCGCAGCTAATCAGTCAGTTTCATCGTAATTGCCCTCTTCCATCCTTTATTGGGGTAGGCCAGTGGTGAGCTAGTCGTTTCTGTTAATTAATAAACCCGCTGGTCCGTCCAGCAAGGGTACAATACGCAATAACCGTAAAACGTGCGGCTGGTTGTACTCGTAAGTTCTGTACTGACCGCAAGGGTCAGCTTCTGTGACATGCTACAAGCACTACAGGATTGGAGGTCATACGATTTAACTGTATACTTTCTGTATTTTTAAATGTGTACTTTCTGTATGTGCCAAATTTAGTTTTTTTTTAAGAGGTAGGCAGTGGCGGATTTACAAATTTGCCGCTAGTAGGCTATTAAATTTTTGCCGCCCCTACTAACCTTTGCAATTCAATACGTTAGTTTATTTTATAGTTACGATTGTTCCCCGTTCGTCCCGTTATTAGGGCGATATGTCTGTATAGTCTAAGATCCCGCTATACAACGACCTTCATCGAGATGGTTATTGGATGAAACATATATTTATACACAATTTGACATGCCTACAATTATATTATTGCGTATGGGTTGCCTAGTAAATTTCAGTCCAGGATATGATTAATGAATGAATCTTGTCGTTGAACTGAACCAGGTTTTGAACCTCATAAGTAAATGGGGTTCCAACAACTTGGTTGAGTTTAATACCAAGAAAATACAGGTATGCGCGTTCACTGGTAAAAAAATCACCATTCCTTCCCATTCCCGTTCTTTAAGACATTCCCTTCGGTTTGCGTACTAGCCTAAGCATGCTTGGCATGGATCTACGTTGCAATCTTAATCAGGGCCAATACGTCGAAAGCCTGCTTTTGACGGCGTCGATAAAGCTGGGGATCCTGAATTGAGAGCGGCGGTTTTTCACGCCGGGCCCAGCTCGTTCTTCTTTATAAGACGCAACGAAGAGACACCAGGCACTTTGAACCTCTTCAGTTGCGGAGGGACATAGGTTCACTGAGTGTCTTCTACCGCATTTATTTATTTATTTATTCAAGTTTTTTTATTTCTTGTTTTACAATTGTTTTTATATTATTATTGGTATTACTTAATTAATTAATCGGGCAGTTACCCACTAACCCACCATTCTAACCCACTGGTGGGTGGAGGGGTAACTCGAAAATTTTAGTAGTTCCCACCCACCCACCGCGTCAAGGCTGGAATTCTTTATCGATGTATTTTGTCGATAATGAAAAACAATATGTTCGATTAAAGGAATTGTTTATTGAATTAAATTTTAATATTATAAACAGGAAACCAACGTGGACGAACAAAAAGAAATCTTAACATATAAACTTTTCACATGGTTTCAATTGAAAAAATATTTTGTGTTTGATAGTCCATCCGTCGAGGAAGGCTTTAAGCTATAGTATAACACTATGTGTGCGGCAATCGAAATACACGCGGACGATTTCTTAATAGTTCATTCTGATTTCGAATTCCCTGTAACTAATGCCCTCCAACGCAAACATGGTAGTATGTTGCAGTTTACCTCATTTAACGAATACGATTTTAGAGGGCCGGAATTATAACGTTAACCATGACCAAACATGTATTGAGACGCTAAAGTTAAAACGTTTATTTCTTTAAATATCTCACGGATTGCACGGATCGCCCTTTTCTGCAATAAAAGTTTCGAAATAATAATTATTATATTTGTTCTCACATGCAGCGATATTTGAAGGATAGATGACATAGAATTTTATCGTACTTTTGTTTTATGAAAGTGGCAAATGAGATATTTTGTGAAAAGGTTATATACACATGTTAAAAAACTCCTTTTGTTATAATATTAAAAGGAGAAATCCGTTTCTCATACAAACGGGGGCCTGGATGTGCACGGCTACAAATTGGTCACCGACTAGAACACTTCAAAAGATTACATTTGCCCAATTTTAATAGCTGAATTCAACGGCCAAATATGTTAAAATCATGCATGAATATTCATTATTATTGCCATATCTATATGGTGTGACATTAAGTGACAGGACTGACATTGACGTATGACGTAAAACCATAATGCACTGATCTATATACACAAGATATAGGTCAGTGCCAAAATGGTTCCATTTCAATTGATACTGATCGTTTAATCGATCAATTGTTTGATTTTATTATTGTCTTTATTATGAAGACGTAAAAAGTAGATCATTATTAAGATATAACGAATATTACAAATAATAAATGATTGTCGTTTCTCAAAATGTAGCAAAAAGATACTGAAACATGATGCATTTAATTTAATCTCCGCTTATCGATTTTCTCTGATCGATTATTTAATCTGTCATGTTATTAGGTGCGTTTTTGAAGACAGTTAAAAATTAAAAAATAAAGTGCTATGTCGTTTATAAAGTGTGTTTGATAATGTAAAATATATAATTATGCAATTAACTTAAGTTGGCCAAAGCCTATTCCGTTGTTGTTTATAGAGGTTAATTAACAAAAATTTACAGTTTTTTTGGTATATAATTTATCCATGCACAATCAAGCCCAAAATGGATCGTCTCCTTTAATTCAATAAACAATTCCTTTAATCGAACATATTGTTTTTCATTATCGACAAAATACATCGATAAAGAATTCCAGCCTTGACGCGGTGGGTGGGTGGGAACTACTAAAATTTTCGAGTTACCCCTCCACCCACCAGTGGGATAGAATGGTGGGTTAGTGGGTAACTGCCCAATTAATCAACAAGAACCCCGGTTTGGGTAAAGGCCTCCTCCAAAGATGCCCATTTTTGTCGGTCTTGTGCTTGTGCTTGTAGGTGAAAGTTCTGAAGAACTGTATTCCCGTACCGTATGCTTCTTCCTCGCGTTTATCCCGTTTCACTGCGGGGTCCGCTTTGACCATGATCCGGGATTTGGCAAGTCTGATTAGGTGAACAGAACAGTGAAGCGACTGCCTCAGTCGCTCAGACCTTCGTAACCCATAGAGGGGAACCAAACAGATTGGATCATGGTTACACATTCAGATCTAACTGAATAGTTAAATGTGCAGGTTTCCTCACGGTGTTTTCCTCACCGCCGAGCTAATGGCACAAATCCACACATAGATTTCGAAAAATCCAGAGGTGTGGGCCCGGATTCAAACCGCGGACCTCATGTATGTGAGGCGCCGTCCGTACCCCTAGGCCACCATCGCCATCCCGTACCGTATCCCTACTTCCCAATTCTACTTCCCATTTTTTCCAATAAAATGGCCATTCCGTTAGGGTCGATGGTAACTAATGTAACAATTCACTAATTTTGGTTAGAAAAACGTAAAACTTCTCCTAAAGTACCTAAGTCTAAATTACAGTGCATTTATTTATATATATGGATTGTGTTTACGTATAACTATATTTTTTTCTGTATATACAAAATAGCTAAATTTTGCCGCCCCTCTAAATCTGCCGCTCTAGGCACTAGCCTACTTAGCCTACTGGTAAATCCGCCACTGGAGGTAGGGCATTATAAACTGACTGATGCTTGTCTTTCTAGAGCTAAATTAAGAAAATAAGAGCCACCTGCTTCTTATTTTCTCAATTAAGATCACCTTGATGAACATCGAATGACTTTCTGATTCTAGAGAGTTTTACACTACTAACTTCGGTCGGACCTCAACTCAACAAAAACCCTTCTGGAAAACCTGACTTTTATTTCTTACTCAACCTAACTCTTAACATTAATATTTTATGCTGACTACGAGTTGATAAATAAGATGTCCTTCTAAAAATAACGCCTAAAAATAAAGTGCGTAAAAGTTTACCAAAAAAGACACTGCAATAGAACAAACATGTTTGCATAGGACTGAACTCGTAAACTACCATCAAGGGTTACCGCTACATCTAGCAAAAGACTTGTCAACAATTCACTTCAATAAACATGAAAATATGTCACAATCCAAAATATGAAAGGAGAACACATCTCCAAACTATGCAATGTTATTTTTCATTCAAACACGCGAGAGCAGTTACCATTAAAGGGTCCGGCGTTTGCCCTCGAGAGAGCTTTCACGGGCCCGTGTGTGGTACTTGTAACTTGCATCTATTAAATTTATGGAGGTTCAATATTTTTAATTATGTCGTGTCAGGATTCGTGGCGTATTTGGTAGTGACCCTAATTATTACGTCAAGGGTTTGTATATTTCTCCAAGATAAAACAGAATGAATTGGCAAATACGAGACCTATAACAGATCTTAGATGTTTAGTTACTTAGTGTCTTACATGGTTAATCATTATGGACCGAAGTTTGTACAAGTACCTACTTGTACTAACTTCGGTCGGACTCATCTCAAAAATACCGCAACTAGAAAACTCCTATAAAAGTTTCATATTATGCTGTTTACGAATTGATAAATTAGATGTCTTTTGACGAGAGATGTTCAGCAATATTTAAATGAATCTGACTGTGAACAATACATAAAAATATATGGTAAGTACATAGGTATATGGCAAATTCCACTACTGTGAATAAGTTTCTGGAAGCTATCAGATCTATTACATTGTCTAACAGGAACTTGTTCGAAAGTGGTGAAAATTGGCCCTTAAGTTCCCAAACATCAAACGTCTGAAAAGAAATAATAACTTCACCTGAACCAGATTTAAGACACGAAAAGCTACTTTAAATGCACCATGATAAGGTTCAACCTGAGTTATTTAATGACTCACCTTTTGTCGTAAAATGAGTTACCTAACTAATTTTATTAATCTTTGCGACGGATCGGGTGTCGAGTAAAACAAAAGACGGTTCGGCCGTTATTTGCTCGAGTAACTAAGTTAGTTGACGTCTAAATTACAGTTGGTTAGTTATTTTACCGGTAAAGTTCCGATTTATGATTGGTCTCTACAAAACTTTGCTTCGTTTGACAAATATTGTTAGGGAGCCAATTGAATTTAAATTATTACGGTTGCTGAATATTTAAAGTACATTATTGTAATTCTGTTACTACAAGATAGTCGTTTCATAGAGTTGTTTAAATGAAAAGAACTTCTAGACGAACCATTGCATTTTTTAGTGTAAGCCTTGAAGAGTTTATAACTATTGAGTTATATACAAGTTATTACTATATGTTACTATTTTGTTTATATCTGATTGGAATGTAGAGGTTGTGGGATGTAACAAGACCTGTTAACACTGTGGGGAGAAATTTCATGGAGCTTAGTCATGTTGGGGAGAGTACGGTGTGGAAATGAATGCTCCCGCTATTTACTAAACAAAAACATATGCGAAAGATTAAGTTCCACCTTCATAGTAAGAAAAAATAAATAAATTCTGTTGCCACATCCTTTCTTCATCGCTCCTCGAGATATGTTTTGATATGCCCACTGCCTTTGTGTGCGTGCGCGACACCTCACTAGGCGGGACGGTGTTTGCGCGCCATTCACTTCAGATAGCATACAGATAGCGTCGTTTGGGTCCGAGATTAAATTGCTGACTCGCCGACCATGCCCGGTTTTAATGACGATTGAGGACTACCTTGTTGCGAAACGGCTTCGCTGCAGCATTCAAAACGTGTATGATATGTTTGGTTGGTTTGGTCTGTTTGTGTAAGGGGCTAATAAACCCTACGTTGCTACTTAATGGCAACTGGGCACAATTTTCTTTGATACGTTTGATATAATTTGAAATCAGTTTCGACGTCTCACCGTCCGAGAAAGCAGAAGTAAGTCATTTGTGAAAAATAAGTCTTGTCAAAATCTCTCATAACGCACCCACCGTACAGTGAATTTTTGTAACAGCCATAATAGTAGTTTAGTGTATTCACGAGCGTCCCACCTCGCTCATAAAGTCTGCTACCGCGGCTGGCGGTCATCTCGCCACAGATGTTATCACGCGTAAAGCGCCGAAATTAAAATCTGTAAAATATCGAGGATGACGTGATTAACGAGTGTCTTCGTGACGTGAACTCCTGGACCAAACGTTTTGTGGAATCAGTGCAGCCTAGTGGAAAACGTTTTTGGTATAACTGTTGTATACGGCAGTCAATTGTTTTACTACCATAACAGTTGTCCAGTAACGAGCGTCCTATCTCGCTCCTTAAGTGTACTACCGCGGCTGGCGGTCATCTCGCCACAGATGTCATCACGCGTAAAGCGCCGAAATTATTAAAACCTTTAAAGTATTTAGGGCCGCGTGATTTACGAGTGTCTACGTGACGCGTAGGTACTTATGGATCGAGCGTTCAGTGAACCTACGTCGGGGAATAAAATCTGGCGTGCATTTGGTATACGATGGTGAATTGTTTTACTTACTGCAATTCGATGACGCCAAAATAGTTGTCCAGTAACGAGCATCCCATCTCGCTCATAAAGCGTGCTACCGCGGCTGGCGGTCATCTCGCCACAGATGTTATCACGCGTAAAGCGCCGAAATTAAAACCTATAAAATATCAAGGGCCACGTGATTTACGAGCGTCTGTCTACGTGTCTACGTTCATATTTGGTCCAGGTACAGTTCATATGTATTCCGATTTAAACCAACCAAAGTTACCTACCTTAACACAAGATAACATCATATCCAGGCCATGGCACCAGTAATCTTTCTCTCTAGAGTAAATAACGAAAAGCAAAACTTGTACATAACGTTACTATTTTTAAAGATTCGTACTTAGTTGGCCGTGAACGAGTGTCGTAAAGCGCCCTCATAAAGCGACGGCTGGCGGCGCCATTACGCCACAGATGTTATCACGGCATCAAACGCCAAAATTAAAACCTATAAAATATCGGGACCCCCATGATTTACGTCACCGATGTGATTCCGACAAATTGTGGCCGAGTTATTGTGCCTCGTACAAGGCTTGTATATTATTAATATGGCGTCGTAAAACGAGTGCGGGTTATCTCGTAAAGTCCGAATCGCCGAGCTGTATATTAATGCACGTTTCGAATAATATACGTGTTAACATGTTATAGGTTTCGTGGGAGCTTACACTCGTGTTAGTACGAAATAAGGAAATTTTATGGGAAGAGTAAGAAAAATTAAGAAAGCATAGCACATACGCACACATGCGTTGGGCAAAAAAAATCGATTCATATACTGCATAGGTAAATTACAGACGTCAGATTTTAATGATTGCAACTTGGAAAACATTTGAAAATCACAAATTAGGGTTTTACGCAGGCCAATTTGTAATAGGAAAAGCACAAAAAATAGGAAAGCACTAACAAAAGTGAATTCGTTTAATGAATATTCTCCCAAAACATGATTAACCTCTGAAGACTCTTCTGAAAAGTACTATGACCAGAGTATGAATTCACCCGAGAGTTTCGAGTGTCCAACATAAACCAAAATATTCCATTTATCTTTGAGTGTCATTCCGCGGAGTTGATCCGAGTTCTCGTTTTATACCTCGAATATTTAACATAAACCGAGTCAGAGGCCATAAAATAGTCCCAGGTGAAATGTTTAATTACAAAACAAGCCTATGATAAGCTAGGCATATCACGTGTTCCCGGCGTCACATAAACCATGCCTTGCCAAAGACGATTCATAAAATATTTCATCAACTTCATAATATAAGCACGCGGGCTCGCAACGTATAACTTTACCCGTGCGATCTCCATGTGACGGTTTTCATTTCAGGAGATACGAAATATTTTATCAAAATGCGAAGCTTGGCGGCCAACAACGGATGATGAAAGAACCTATTTGAAAATTGCATTGCGTTGTCGACTCAAATGCTATCAACTGATTGAATACTCGACTGAATACTAGTTTTTGTTACAGAGTCATGTGGGTTGATCATATGAAATCTTTACGAAGACTTTTTCAATATATCATAGGTATCTTATGGAACTTTCAATTTGTGAATTGAACTACATACATACATATGTCTCGCAAGTAAATGGACTTCGTTGACTGTTTGCTTCTTTTGTAAAAAACGGTTGATCTTTTTAGCTATGCCATATAGCTGGAAAGGACAGTAATTACGTCGAAAATCCTAGAATCCCAAATATCCCCAAGACAAACTTTGAGCTAAAGCTAAAGTAATGCTTCCTAGTCTAATGTATGCAAAAAGCGGAATCACACCAGCGACTTTATATAAACCATGGCTGCCATATTTCACAACAGTCCCTGAGAGAATGTTTTCATTTCAGAGGAAAGACGGAATATTTCATCAAAATGCAAAAGAGCCCTAATCCTCGGACCGGAGGACCGCATCAACTGGACTTTGGACAGATGAGTCAATTTACGAAACTAGTTCACGAAAATTAAACGAGTGCGTTTTCGTGGCATGAATCTGCGATGATATGTTTTTGTCCATTCTCCTGTTTGTTTTCTGTTATTAAGTATTTTCGCTTAAATAAAACCACAAATTATATACATAATTTAGCAAGATCAAGTACCTATTTCTCCAAAAAATATTTAATGCTACTTAGTGAAAACCCAGCTTGCAAAGTTTAGTTAATTTTATTTAAATAAGGTACACAGAGAAGACATTATAAAATTAATGCTGTTAAGTAGTACATGTCACAGAATAATAAATTGATAAGATTAAGCATAAGTGTAATCACAGCTAATGTTTTCATTTCGGCTAAAGGTTCTAATCTCTACTAATAAAGTTCATGTTTTGATATCACACGACGCTTTTAATATCTCATGTTGCATTCAATCTCAGTCACGCCAGTGTTTCCATTATAGAAGTAAAATATTTCATCAAAATGCAAAAGAGCGCATTTCACTTGCACCGGTGCGAAGAAAGAACTGAATTAAATGACGTACCTATTATACGAGATGCACAACAACGTAACTTAATTTAATTTTAGTAAAATATTTGAAACTAATATTTTTTAGGAATCAAAATATTAAATCACCGTTTTCACAGTGTGACAGATTGAATTGACCACTCACTAATAATGACAATGAGCATCCTAGATAATCTTTATTTATTAATTTACATTAAATCTTTATTATCTTTATCTTAGCTTAGGTACCTACTTTGTGGAGTTTTTTTAAAATATTCGAGCGAGGCAAACAAACAAGAGGTTCACCTGATGGTAAGTAATCACCGCTGCCCAGTGACGCCAACAACCGCACAAGAGTCGCAGATGCGTTGCCTGCCTTTAAGACTCCATATCCTCCCCAACTGAGCTCTGGCGACCTTACTCCCCAGCAGAAACATAGCACAATCGACACTTTCACTTGAATACATCATTCGAGTGTCGTGATGGTTCAGGCTAGCGACAGCCAATATAGCGTTAAGGGTCTCCTACAACCTTTAACTCCAATAGTTTTTTCGTCAATTAAAAACATCATCTATGTATTTAATATTTCATATCCCTTGTTGCTATGTTCAACGTGTCTGGTAAACACAGGCACACATAAATATTTCATCAAAATGCAAAAGAGCGCAATTCCCCTGCATCGGGGCGCAGAAAGAACCGAATTAACTATACGTCGGACAACAGATAACTCGATTTGCATAACTGGTTCACGCGGGCATCGGCGTAAACTAATTTGCGTTGACAGGTTAACGCGACTGAAAAAGTCCTGTTTGTTGTTTTTTACGCGCCAATTCATCCGAAATCTGGGACTTTTCGATGTAAATATGAAACGGACAAAGTGTTGAGTAAATATGAGTTGATGGAGAATTTGATTGCCTTGAATGGAATGAAAATATTTTCATGTTTGCCTATGATATTTTGATTTACTGCTCGTTCAAAATTCTCGTTCAAAAATCAGGTGGAAATTCATTACTGAACTTTTCAGTGGCCTTTCGGTAGGCTGTGATGGATAAGGGCAACGCATTTATTACACACAATGCTCTCAGCATCAAAGACGAATGTTTCAGAAGCTAAGATGGTGGACATCAATAATATTCTAATGACGACTTAAATGTATGTTGTTACCAATACACTTAATAGTAGGTAAACTAAGACATGTTTCCTTCCATTCCTAAAGGCTGGGATAAAGTGATTAAGCTAATAATCTAAGATTGCTTAAGGCCCTCGGTTTAAAATGTCACAGCGAACTTTAGGAAGATTACGCAATTTCAAATGTTGGATAAATAATATTTAGCTTCTGCGGATAAGTTTCCATTTAATAAAACCTCCTTGCAAAGAATTCCATTGTCCGTCAACTCGGAACAAATCCCCAAAACTTTGTTTCTTGTTATTGACTTTGGCTTATGAAACTTTGTCTTTATTGAAGTTGCTTGGACAATATTGAGTCGAATATAAATTTACTTTTTATAGGCGGTATAATAACTTTAGATAACTTTTGGGATTGAAAACTAACGACAATTTTATTCTTTTCATTTGCATAAATACAGCGTGGAATGTTAAAATGGGTTTTGAAGGGCAAGTACATTAACTGTTGTGGTAAACATCACATGGAAAATACTGTAAGGCAACCAAAAACAATTTCATATTCAAAGATATCTTAAAAAGTGGTGTATGGTTGCAAAAGAAAAAATGTTTTCTTATAACAACAACGGTTAATGTTCTTCTGATTCTGATTGGTTTGTATTGAACCTAAGTATCATTTACACTATTAAAGTTAAAGCAACACTGCATCACTACATAGTATTTAATATATGTAGTCTCTTTCTTCTGTCTTTCCCTATTCGTTTAAATCTTTAAAACTGCACAACTGATTTTCATGTCCTATTAATTTATCAGACAGATTTATTCAAGAGGAAGGTTTGATGATGTATTAATTACATGCATACGCGCAAAGAGGCGTTAGTTATATTTAACTAATCTTATATTTAACTTAACGTAAAAGTCAAAATGCCTTGTCATTCTGTCTCTTCTTTCCCTTTTAATGTTTTTAAGTATAGTCCGTTGTAAAAATCTAGTGCTTCGTATGTAAATTGCGTATTAAAGATCTTTTTACACGTTATTTCGAGTAAAAATTCGTACCTCGATGCCTAACATTTAGCCCCATGTGCGGTTTGAAACGAACAACTAATTTCAGTGAGTGTAGCCCGGGGATAGGACGAATCCTAACCACTATAGTAGAGTTGGTTTGGGCTTTTGTTCGTGTATCATCTTACTTATTTCTGTGTAGGAAAAATATTCCTTAATATTCAATGTACAAGTGCTCACATATTTCATTTTGTATACATAACAATTTATATTAAGGCCTTGGAAGGTACTTATATGGTCAGGGGTTAAGTCAGAATAACTATTTTCTGGTATGCATGACATCCAATGATCTTAAAATTGTGTTAGAATGTCACAATAATAAAAATAACAAATTATTAAGAAATAGATACAAAAAATACAACAAGGAATAAAAATGAAGCTGAAATATTTAAACCTTGACCTAAGCGTAAGTACTGATCATAATCTTTAAAGCAATATATTATAAGGACGAGTATTAACGATAATGTGGTAATTACAGCGTCAAATCCGCCATTTGCCAAATAAGCGGTTTATAGCGCGCTGGTAATTTCGCAGAGTGCCCAGTTGGCCCGCCCATAACAACCCCGGCCGTAATGTCGGCTTTGGAAGTATTGAGTGTTTTAAGATTTTTTATTCTTTTTTTTTTCAAGAGGGAGTATTATGATTTTTTGATTAATAGATACTATCAGACTGGGGGAACTAAGAAAAAGACCTATAGAGACATGCAAGTAACCAAGATCAACCTTACTTACTGGCAAGTCAAATATTTATTACTAGCGGCCGCCCGCGACTCCATCCGCGTGGATTTCGATTTCCAATATCCTTTGTGTTATTGTGATGTATAAGCTATATTCTGGTAAAGTTTCATTCAAATCCATTCACTAGTTTTAACGTGAAAGAGTAACAAACATCCATACATCCATACATACAAACTTTCGCCTTTATAATAGTAGTAGGATGTGGTGGATTTATTCCCGTTCTTCAAAACAGATTTTGTACCTCCAGTAGGAGTCGTCCTTCAATGATAATCATTTTTAAAGTCCCTGTTACTTTTTAGTGTATAGAGTATGTTTCTTAATATATTAACTTAGAAGAAAATACTTATTAGAAACGCCACAATGTTTTAGTGGTTAAAATACCGGGCCGTGTTCTCGAGGTGAAGAAAATGATGAAATTTCAAATGATGGAGACCTCTGCTCTGCAGTAGGACATTTACTATAGGCTGATATTTTTTACTTTCCATATGCTGAGTAATAAACCGTCAAAATTTAGAATCTGGAAGTCTTCACCCACATTTCTACAAATAAAACAAATACATTACAGAAATGAAAGTTGTTGAAAACTTTCCATCTCCCTAATAGGCGGTTTGGTATAAAACTGCTAATTCCACTAAGTGAAACCTAGTGCTCGAGTAAGGGAAACTTTTCTGCGAGAAGCGACGACTGCAATGAAAATGCTTCACATTATATAACTACTTACTTCCTTTTTAACTTTCTAATGTAACAGAGTAAGATAAGAGTCAACCCCACGTACTGACCGTTTCTATGAGTATCATACTAATGTGAAAGTTTCTTTAAATATTTGTCCGTCAATCACGCTGAAACTACCGAACGGATTTTTATGAAATTTGGTATACAGACAGGGTGACTGAGGTGACAGTATACTTTTATCCCGATTAAATGCTCCGATGGGAGAAGCTGGAATCCTGATAACGCGCGCAATGTCGCCGGTATAAACTAGTAATACATAAAGGGTGAACTAAAAATATATGCCACCACGGCAATGTAATAATGTAGTGCAAATTTAGTCTGAAAATGAAGTTACACCATTCCTCAAAGCGGTTCACAGGTTGTAAAAAATAACTTCATTCTGCGTGTTAAGACGAGTATCACGCGCGAACTATACTTGCCAAATGAAAATGTCAATATCGTTTCTATTCGTGTAAGTCCGACTATAACTACATAACGTACCTTCATACGCACAATAAAGCTTTAGATTAACTGGAGAGAAGTAGTTAAGTGTGCTAAAATAAAAAAAACAATTAATAATTATAATCAACTTACAAACGCTTCATGCATATTTTCGAGTTTCCGTAAAGCGAAAAGATTTCTCTCAATCTTAACTTTATTTAGTTTAATGCACACGAAAAAAGAAGTATTCCACTAAGTGTCAGAGCGTCATTATGAAAATTTACACAGTAATTTGAATAAATATGACGAACTTAGCATAACGTTGGGGCGTTGCATTAAAAATTCATAGTTCTACGCAGCGGGTCGTGTGAAGCTTTTGACTTGCCAAATGGAATTTTAAATAAAATCGCATGCAACAATGAATGGGAGTAATGTTAGCACAGCCTGTTTAATTAAAGCTCAAAAGAGGCTTTCAAATTCTCTGAATGGATCCAAAGTCTGCCGCTGTAGAAGGCTGAATAATATTGAACGAATGTAGGCACATGAATACTTAAGACTTTCATAGGTAATTTGTTATATGAAAATCTAGCAATGAATTAATAATGCTTTATTCTAATATCTTTTTTATGTGATATTCATAAATGAGCGATTTAACATGAAATCAACAAAGAATTGCCGTTCGCTAATCTGCTTAAAACTCGAGGACAGCTGAACCGATTTGGCTCATATGGTCTTAAAAATAAATTGGTAGTCCAGGAAAGTATAAAACATAACAGAAAATATGGAAAATATTCTAGAAAATAACTTAAAGGGACAACTGTTTTTTCTGCATCAATCCAGCTTTTAGATTTAAATTATTATAGTATTTTTAATCATCTAAGGTAATAATATAAACCATCTGCTTTACTATGCATAACCTGAACATACCATCGCGAAACTGAGCGTTATAGCCATTAATTTTAAAATGCACTACACCAGATAAATTCATGACTCCAACACTTACTTACCGTCATAGAGGGCGCTATGAAAAATTCCAAGTGAAATTGGCAGATGGGAACATCGGACATTTATGAAATGTCCCGCGTGAAGCGACCGCCGCATCAAATATGCACAACTCATGTTGGTGAATGCTCTGCATGCTGCTGTGAAAATCCTACACAGACTTTAATAATATTCGTAATAGCCACTAGATTTTCTCTATTATCGCTTGGGAAAGCAATGGTTAATAGCCCTTTTAGTAATAGGTCTAAGGGCTGATGGGGTAGTAGAACTATTTCAGTTACAAAATTGTAGTCATTGATCTATACTTACTAAATAATAAAGCTGAAGAGTTTGTTTTTATTAGTGTGTTTGTTTTAAAGCGCTAATATTTGGAACTTCTGGTTCGAATTGATAAAGTATTTTCCCATGGATAGTCCATTTATCGCGGAAGGCTCAAAGCTATAATAAAACATTATGTGAGCAGAAACCGAAAACTACGGGGAAGTCGCGGCCCACCGCTAGTACCCGGAAAAAACAATAGTAGGTCAGTCAAAACTGACGCTTTCACGGTATTAGGACCGATGAGGGGCTAAAACTAAACATTTCAGACTCCAAACTGTAGTCAGTTTGGTCTCTCAAATAGGTAGTCTTATCAGCCATCTAGTAAGTACTATCTAGCTAGACCACCATTATTGACTTTGGCAGTATTCCGGCAATATAAGTGTGGGAGGCAGAACACTTTAATTAAGAAGTGTCGGATATCAAAGGAGTCTACATAATTGCGTCTCATAAAGCGACGCTGCTTTTTGAAGGTCCCTTAAGTTGGCGGTGGTGTTAGTTATCACCAAGAGAAAACTTTAAAAATTCTGTTTTAAAAATTCGGCATAAATGTAAAAGGGGGAACTTTAGTATTGTTACTAGAGTTTTACAGCGCTCCTTGAAGAATACCAAGTGTTTGCAGATGGGACATCGGACATTTATAAAATGTCTCGTTTACGCGTGAAATGTACCGACTGTCGAATCAAATATGCACAACTCATGTCGAATTCTGTACCACGTATTGCTTACATACAAAAAATATTCTATGTATTGAGTTCACGAAGGACGTAATGATAAGTTTTGTGACTGACTGTTGATGGTTGATATTGGAGCAAAGAAATAAAGTTAGTGACCCACTTTAAAGAGATATTGTAACTGTCGTCTCTTTAATAATTCCGATTGTATTTAATTTCCTTCTTGAACTACCCCGGGTCGTCCCTATGAATTTTTCACCACACAAGACACATTGATATGTTTGTAACATCAGCCTATTTCCAGAGCAGTCGGTTAAACTTGTGCGGACAACGTCACAACTGCGAGTGAAGTGGCCTGCGGTTTAACTGCAGCCTCGCTGCGAACTGGGCCGAGGCTCTGAAACTCTCTTACTGCTAATGTAAAAGCTAGATCTCTATAAATATACATATACCTATCCTATAGAATGACGTCAGCCAAAAAATCATCTGGTACACACAATATTATTCATTTCTTTACATGTAAAATTCTCACGACACATGCCTTTGAACCTTTTTCCTGATACTTGTGTAGCGGTGTTTTTTGCTACTAAATCTCAATCTTTACTACATACGACGACCCGCTTGGTGTAATGGTCAAGATGATGCCTATTACGCAAGAGGTCGAGGGTTCGATCCCCGCACAGGACAAACATTTGTGTGCATGAACATGTCCGTTTGTCCTGTTCTGGGTGTTATATGTATCTATTTATGTATATTTGTGATACCACTGTTGATTCTGATATCTGTAACACAAGTGCTTAAGCTACTTAACACGGAGTCAGATCAATGTATGTGATGTTGTGAAAATATTTATTTATACATATTTATGCTCTTTAATGTAGTTTAGGAATGTGAACATTCTTATTTTATATCAAGCAAAGTCACTTGAGTTACTTTAAATTAGAAGCGTTGTAACGTATTATTGTGTAAGTAATATCGATTTTCATAAATAAGCCTTACTACACCAAGGCATTTATATAAATAACAAAAAAAAGTAATATTCGCACAATCGCAGAAATTGGGGTTTCCTTCTTAATCAAGGCTTGTGTACACATTATATTATTAGGCGGGACATATAAGTGTACATACGTAAAGACGTTACGCCACTGAGTCGGCCAGTTTGCTCACTTTGTCGGGTGAACGAACCCTAATACCGTCCGAGTCTAAGGGTCAAATTAGCTGCCATATATTGGTTTATTTGCCCGGCTGATATAGACTAATAAGTTTTGCGCTTAATGAATCATGGTCGGCAGCAGCTCTGATGTCCAATCCTACTACTATTATAAAGGCGAAAGTTTGTATGTGTAGATGTATGGCTGTGTGGATGTATGGATGTATGGATGTATGGATGTTTGTTACTCTTTCACGTAAAAACTACTGAATGGATTTGAATGAAACTTTACCACAATATAGCTTATACATCAGAATAACACATAGGATATTGAAAATCGGAATCCACGCGGACGGAGTCGCGGGCGGCCGCTAGTTTAGTATAAGGATAAGTTATAGTAATGTAGGTTCTTCTTATTTTTATACTTAACAGGTCATGGCACATAAATTATGTAAGAAGTTCCATGAGAAGACAATAACAAGTAAAGGCACACAAATTAAATAATGTAAAATATCACGTTACTTACGTATAACGCTGCTGCTAACTTTTTTATTACATAATTTTCTATAGAAAGTACCTTTTTGGTTGGTCTATTTCATATTTGCTCTGTGGAAGACAACAACTTGCACATATTATTACCAGGCAAAGATTTAGACGCTTGCCCGATATTGAAACAGAAAACATTAGTTAACCTCGTCTATAGCAAATGTATAGTTGAATTTTCTGACTTTTAAAACTCATTCGTAGGTGCGTATGAAAATTTTTCCAGTTTCTAACATAAATCGCCCACAATTAATTAAAACAAAAAAGAAGAAGAAAAAAGAATTATGAAGGTCCAACAATGAAAGGTATTCTGGAATATATGCCTTGTTTAATTAAAGAGGACAATACGTTTTATTAGCTCGCCCTTGGAAGCCAAGGAATTTGACCCTCGCCGAAATAATTATAACCATTTACATATTTATACAGAAAATTCCTATTAGGGATCGCCTATTGGGTAAAAACTTCGGAACTTAAGGATTAATTTCATGCTAATGAACCAACTTTGAAATGTTCCAATCAGCTGCTCTTGACGTTATGGTTGATTACACTTTTTTATTAAGGCTCAGGAGTTTTTCTTCTTAGAAGGTTTCCTAATCCTAATTGTTTATTAAAATACTAGCGGCCGCCTGCGACTCCGTGCGCGTGGATTTCGGTGTCGTGCTGACACCTGACTAAGTGTCATACAATAAGTTTAAGCCTGTTATACTCGTAGCACTT
The DNA here is from genome assembly GCA_958496325.1 of Nomophila noctuella. Lineage (NCBI taxonomy): Eukaryota > Metazoa > Arthropoda > Insecta > Lepidoptera > Crambidae > Nomophila > Nomophila noctuella. The sequence goes on from OY292489.1 coordinate 5,383,337, forward strand.
CATATTGCTCTTGGTCGTAGTATTGAAAGTTAAACTAACTCTGATAGGCGGTTCTTTAGTTTGATCCACTATTATTAACTTCTCTTCAACAATTAATGCACAATTTTCCACTTGCATAAAAAACCCACTCGCATTTGATAACATTTCAAAAACAAATCTAACGAGTCCATCTTTAGTTACATTTTCTACAATCAAAACGTGCATATACGTCGCGAAAGCAAACACATTTCCTCACATCTATAGCTACTACCGCCCCCTTTGATCGTCAGCAATTAGATGAAATGCTTCCCTCCCGTCCCGGCTGCAATATCACCAGTTTATGAGGCACTTCAGGCTCGCTTGCAGGTGCCAGCCCTACAGTATTACTCCTTGAACTCTTTACTACTTGATATTTCAAGGCATGTCTCAAATAGGTGCCTTAAAAATTAAACTGCAAACCGTGGAAGACAATGTATTGAAAAGGCAAAGTACTTCAAAGAATTGATAATTTAAAGTCCAAAGTCATAACTGCTATCTAATGTGTTTGTCGTTAAGTAGAAATACAGAGTGCAGTTGGAATCAGCAAGGGTTTATTTGACTTTTGTAAACTTGTTAAATAAATCAATTCCTTGACTAACACACCGATAGCCTAGCCCCAAACTAAGCTCGATGCTTGTACTATGGATGCTAGGGAACGGATACAAATACTTAAATACTTGTATATGTATGTTGGCATATATATCTTGCTCGTGTACCTGCGTCTTCTGTTAAAAATAACTCTTAATAATAATAGGTCTTTTACTGTACCACAGCTGGGCAAAGGACTACGAGTATGTGACATTATTACTTAGGAAATAGCTCAAATAAAAAAGAATTTGGCGAAGCAAGTAAATAAGAAGAAAAGAAATATCATTATCGAACTATCCAAGTGCCGTCTATCCAAAGAGAAAGTTATCCCAGTTTCTATAAGTTAACGGCATCATAAAACTAACACCTCCCAACGGGAGACAAACATTGTTAGGATTTTTACGAGATGTCCGTAACGTAATGGTGATTTCATTAGCTATATCACGGATACGGGCACTCGTTGTTTTATAGAACATTCTCGCGTGTGTCATGGTGGCGTCATAATTGAATGTGGGCCGTAAAAGTTTTAAGGATTTCTAGCTTGCTGCTTTCACTTCGGCTGGGTAGCCTTCGGAATAAGTTCCTTTATAAGGATTGTATGTAAATTGTCCAACGGTATATTGTAAGCGGATGCACATAGCGTTAGAATTTATGACATGACATGTTGTTTGGAATATTAAGTGTAAAAGCGAAATAAAAATTTAGATATCACGATTAGATAAATAGTTTTTGATGTTGTTGAACAATATCAAAGGATAACTTGAAAAAAATTGGGACCGAGATCCTCCCACATAAATCCAAACAAAACATTTATTTGTACATTGGTTTATTATTTAAAAAGCATCTAGAAAACCGATACCTCTCAATAAAAATTTTTTCACTTAAATGGAACTCAGAAAAAAATGGATCAAAACACGTTTTCTAAAATCCCCGCCGGTACTCGTATCGTATTACGCGAACGTCACTCAATTTCGCCCCGCGATATTTGGGAGTTGGTAGAATTTATGAAATCTGACAATTTTTCATTGCCACTATGGCAAGTTATTTCAATCTGCCCTTAATTTAATTCCGCCGACCGCGCCGACGACGTAAATATATACGGGGTCCCGGAATTCTTGCTGGATTAGGTTGATTCTTATACACGTCGACTCTCAATATAAAGAACATACTCGTATGAATAACATTGTATATTTTCAGATCCAAAGATTGGATATGGCAATATGCATCCTGAACTGAAGCATCCTGACTCAAACAATATTTTTTTAAAAACCGATAATTGATTGATACAGTAGATCAAGTTAACACTACTAAGAGTAAGTTAAAAGTAATAGTTTTTATCATCATACAAACTACTGACATGACATGCATTCACATTCTACTTTAGCAACTTTAGAACACAAATTCATGATAGAAAATTACACAGTAAAGTTATATCGGGATGTCACAATGCTGCTTCTCTCAATATAGCAGTACATCGTTCTGTTGTTGTTTTATTTGATGTTCACAGCAATCCCATCCAATCTGCCATTAGCTAGTCAGCAAATCCATCATACAACGTTATTAGATAATAACAACGTTGCAGCCGCAAAATAAATTTATCTTCCACAAAGCAATTTGCGCTGACTAATGAGTGGCGATTGCAATGAGCCAGTTGAATGAGCGTTGATTTAATTTCACCGGAGAGCTGGCGTCGCCGGCTTGATATAATGCTCAACTAAATAACGCGGACATCTCCCCCCCGTTGCACCCCTGAGCACCCCCTCTCTAGAATTAATCTTCCACATGCCTCAATGTCATCCGCCGTGCAAATGACGCAAAAAATAATGATAAATACAACGAGAATGAGAATTCACAGTTTGAAAAATCCGTTCATTATGCGACGAAAGTGCGGTTCTCGCTTCTCGTACACTTCTTGTCCGCGAGGCGGCTGTTGGAAATTGTTTTCAAATAGTATTCCGAATTCAGCTTAAATGAAACTCGCTCCGTACTTACATGCGAGTGCTGAGTTTGTTTTCTCTATTTTATAAACGAAGCGCTTAATCTCGAAGTTGAACGTTTGAAAATGTGTTCGAGCGAATTTGTTAATACTGTGTGGTGCAAGGTTTACTTCTTATCTCATTTCAGACTTCTTTTGATTTATATCAATTTATTTGGAAATGCAGAAGTTTGAATTTTGGAATTTTTATTTTCCGTACTGCAGTAGCGAAACAGCGATGTTGATATTTGGTATCCTTATTTCTAGAACAGCGAAATATTACACGAAACTGAAGCCATTTTAATTATTACTCACCGAATATCTGCCAACACTTCGCCCAGGGAGCAGATAAGGCTAAAAAATCCGCCGGTAATTATAAAAGCGCGCCTGAACGAAACCGGAATGAATGTTAGCTATTTTGTTCGGGGAATTAAGCCACCTCGATATTTCCCGGCCGACAGTCGCTACGATTTGAATCAACGCCAGACCGATATTCAGTGGAGCGACAAATCAGCACTTCGATATTGCCTCCATTTGGGCACCCACCTCAATATATGGAAAATAAGATTTTTCATTGCCCCTGCGAATGGCGCGCGGGTAAATATCCTTAATATTAACTCACGAAGCACCGAGCGACGGAAACTCAGTAAAACCAATTAAATGAACAATCCAAACTTCTTAATAGACCGTTTACCGTCTTACCGATGACATGAAACGCCCTATCGATTAGGTAATGCCGCTTTATTAAAATGTTCCCCTGAAAGTACGAATGAGATTATTGAGGAAAATTGGCTTTCACGAATAATTTTACTGTTTATAACTCAAGATTATTTTGTGAAGCTCGAAAAAGCCAATTTGTCGATCAAAATATCATATTACTAATTTTATCCCACGATCCTGACCTTTGTACTATCTTGGCGTTCACAACAGTGGGTAATTAATATCGCGTATTTGCGCTTAGCTCTGTTGACGAAACCTCAAGGCGACATCATTAAATAAGAAATTTGAATAATATCATGCTGAGTATTCTTGGCATTGAGGTTTACGTATAATAATAAAATTTGCCACCATTGCGGATACAGCGACCAATCTTTAATACCCATTTCTTTAATGATTGTTATTAGGGAAAACTAAATGTTATTTTTCCACAGAAATCGTTGAATATTGGATTGTAACCATAAATATAACCAATCTCAGAATCAAAACATGTCAAGAGATCGTACTGTAATAAAACACAAAAGATTGCCTAAGGATTATTTTCCAATAAAAACTGAGACGAACTTCTTAGCTATCCATGGATTCTCCGTGCGGGTGCCGGGTCCATCGCGTGGAACAGAGAGGAATGTCAGTCGGTGCCTGGGACTTTCGACCCAGCATGTAGGTTTAAGGGGCCCCTTTATAGTATACTAACGATCACCTTCACCGATGACATTCCTCTCCCTTCCCAACCATATTTGGTATGAGCCGAGTAAAGCGGCTTTAGTTGCTCTTTCCAGTAACGAGCTAATATTAGATCTTGGTAATCCTAAGTCCTTCAGTAGGTTGTAGAGAGATTTCGCTGGTATACCTCTCGCACCCACTTCCACAGCATACAACCGTGCTATATAACCATTTTTAGTCATCTCGTTGGTTAGGTCATAATACTTATTTGTTTTAAACGCGTGATCTTTGGGAATGTTTGTCTCCCATGGAACAGTAAGTTCCACCAACAGTACGCGCTTAAGTTTTCTGGAATAAACGAAAAGGTCTGGTCTAGACGACGATAACACAATGTCTTCTGGAATAGTGTAGCGCTTTTCATACGTGTCCATCATGATCTTCCAATCTGGAGCTGCACTAACGATGGAGTAAGGTTTGACTTTGGACTTCTTGGTAGATCCTTCCTTGACGAAGTTGATGTTCTTTGCATTCGTCGTCAAACCTTTTGCTGCTCTTGCTATTGAAAGGCTCACCGCTTCACGTATGATCTGCAACACTCCGTCATGGCGGCGAGAGTAGTGACCTCTGTCTAGGAGTACTCTGCATCCCACCAACAAATGCCTCGCGGTACCTACGGCCTCACCACAGAGTAAACATGTTTTGTCTACTGCCATTCCCCACCTTACAAGGTTGCTCTGATCGGGTAGGGTCAACTGAAAGGCATTCAGATAGAATTTAAGCAACGCTGGAGACCAATCGTACAGTATATAAAAATTTAATATTGACGAATATTTACTCTCTTTATATAATATTTCGACCAAGAAATTATGTTCATAGGTATCAAATACCTACTTGTTCTAGGTCCAATAAATGCGCCATTATGCAAGTCAGAAAGTCTAGTATTACATAGAAAAGGTACTCATTACTTACTTTAATGGGAATTTTCTGCACTTAGGATCTCTCTGGCAGGCCATTATCTTTGAAACTCGCAACCTGACACTTTATTCAAAACTTCAGCACTTCTGTAAATTTATGGGCTCCTATGATTATAAATAACTCCTTTTACTCGACTTTTGGCTATGGAAATATCTGCTAACTAACAACTCGAAAATTCTATATCGATATCCTAGATTGCACACAATTGAGTTCGAGTAGGTACGAAAACAGTGATTATTTTATCTACGAGTATGTTATTTTGAGAGACTTAGAATAGTGAGGGAAGATCACCGTGAGATAACAACCTGACACGACCGGTGACCAATTAATTTGGTTTTCCTTCCGATATAATTCAAATTCAAATTCTTTATTGCTTAAACGTGTGTTAAAGACCCATTATAAAAAAGTGATGAACCACTGTCGTATTATTTTTTCTATCTAAATGTTCAAAATTCAAAGGTGACTGACTGAAATCTACCTATCAACGCACAGCCCAAACCATTGGACGGATCGGGCTGAAGGAAATGCGGGTAGATGCTATGACGATTACCCCCAACAAGAGGATGAAACAGGGGATGAATTTTGTTTGAAACTTTGTAAATTTTAAAACGTTTGTGCTGAGACTTAGAATGTATTTTGATAATAAGGTGGTGTTGAAAGTTTGTATTAAACCTAAATCCTTGCGGACGAAGTCGGGGAGGCCGCTAGTTAAGTTTTAGATACAACAATGGTAGAAGACTTCACGTGGTATTAGAAACACGAACGTGTTGTTAAATTCTTTTGCTGAAAAAGCAAAGCGGTGATAATAAATCCCTAAGTCTTAAGTCCATCCACGCCGCCATAGTCGTGGAAGAGATATACCATAGTTTTATCATACTCGTCAGTGAAAGGCAATTCAGTCAAAGGCAGGCATCGGCTATACACCGCCGCTCGCATCCCATCGCCGGTCATCATAGCACGAATATCGAAACTGTCATAAGCGGCTTAAAGTGGCTTCCAATCTAGAGTGAAATGCTATTGATTGGTACGTGCTCTGCGCACCCACTCAAATTGAGGTTGTTTGTGCGTCCTCGTATATATGCAGTGGTATTTAGCAGATCTGAAATGATTGCAGGTGGGCTGGATTTCTGGGTATTGCTTTATTGCATGTGTGAATAGTGAAATTCATCCGAGAGTCCTTTGAGTGCAGAATATTAAATTCGTGCTTCACCTACTTTGTAAACTCGTTTCCAATCATTACTTTTATAGGTTACGAAATCCTTATAAGCCAAATATTATCTTTTGCAATCAATACTGATAATATAATAATGCTGAAAAGTTGGCCCATTTCACAAGGAAGGCCTTAGTATAAGCACTATGTGTGCGGAAACGAACGGAGTCGCGGGCGCCCGTCGCTAGTTCTAGCATAAGTGTTAAAAGCTACTAATTATTTATTTTTTTATTTAACACAATGATCACGGCCTTCATTCATAAGAAATACGACTCAAGCAGGGATACAAAGACTGACACAATCGTAGCCATACAAATTGAATTCAGATGAGGAACATTACGCCTACATATACTCGTTCCTCGACTCTATTCCATTCGATTGCCGCTCATCACGGCACGAATATCGAAACTGTCATAAGCGGCTTAAACTGCCTTCCAATCCACGCTATTGATTCCAACTGCATAACTACCTTCTATAGCTATCACGTATTTCGCAGAACTGAAATAGGTCTATACTAGCGGCCGCCCGCGACTCCGCCCGCGTGGATTTCGATTTCCAATATCGTATCTGATGTATAAGCTATATTGTGGTAAAGTTTCATCCAAATCCATTAAGTAGTTTTTACGTGAAAGAGTAACAAACATCCATACATCCATACATCCATACATCCATACATCCATACATACAAACTTTCGCCTTTATAATAGTAGTAGGATTCAGAGATATTGTCGCATACGAGTATATACGTCGTGTTCTAATTTAGCGTTATCTACGTCGGAACACACAGAACTGATTTATCGTGTGTAGGTTTGAACAGAGATATTCATCTTGCCCTTAAATAATGTGTGGAGTGTACACCAAAACCCTGATATGAAATAAATGAAGACGATGATATCTATATAATTTCTCAATTCCATACACAGAATCTACAGAGCTATGTTTGATGACTATAGTGATGAAAATGTCGAGATTCAGTCAAACTGTTGTTAGCAACATTAGTCGAAAACCAAGCCATATGCATATTTATAGACTTGATGAATTCACTTAATGAATGGGGACTAAATGTGTCACTGAGTGTGAATTAACTAAAGTAATTTCACAGAGAATAGTCGCGCATCTGTAATTTTCTAGGAAATAATCACTGACAGTTGGCAAAGAGCAAATTAGTGAATAGAGCATCGGAATATTGTTATTTAGCTCAGTTCAAATATAACTGGCAAGAGGAATCAAACACTATCAAGATTTTATTTTTTTATATTAATTGTAAATTATGATTTATTCTAATGTTAACATGCTATTTGAAAGGCAACTTAACATTCAATTCTACATGAGTGAATTAAATCTGTGCAAACAACACTTCAGATCTATCAGCAATGATTCTGTTGGCTTCTGGGAAGAAAGGTAAAATGTTGAACCATGCGTCAGAACTTAAAGTCACTATGCTCACCTGTAAGAAAACGATCCATGGGATAAATGTTCAAGAACACTTTGATGAATTATAATAAATATTAATATTCCCACGCGTTCGTCAGATGTAGACGAACCCTTTGAATAGAAACACGCTAGGCGACCATATAAACGCGACCGAAGTTCGGCGTGACTACGCCTACAATCTATTCAAAATGGAAGACGAGACACACCATACCAGAATTACGTCGCGTAATTTTGTATAGAAAATGCTTGCCACCCAAATCCGGTGACCGGATTCCGGTCGGGTAATTTCAGCCTAGTGTGTTCCCACACTTCTAATCATTAAATAGCTATCGATCTATAATAATTAGATATTTTCAAGCGAATACTGCATCATCATAAGCAAACATGACTCTAATTTACCTTACTCTCCGCTCTATACGAGAAGCAATGCCTGATCCCTTTATTAAGTCCTTGAAGTATTCCGAACACGTCTCCATAGCGAAGTGTCTCATGTGTGGTCTCAGTCAAGTCCGGTCGAACTGATAGCACGGACACCAATCCTGAGGCCACCCAGTACATGCGAGCATCGCAGTCCCCAGCTACCACTATGTAGTTACCTGCCAAAGAGATTATCACATAATAATATGCAACACTATCAATGAATAACCATTACATCGTATGTATAAAACAAAGTTGCTTTCTTCTGTATTACCTTTAAAGAACCCTTTAAAACTACGCAACAGATTTTCATCGGTTCTTTTTCAGATAAAGGGCATTCAAGAAAAGGTCTAAGCGTATAATACATCCATAATTCAGTAGAGACACACCGATAATTTTAATTACACCCGTACGAAGCTGTGGCGGGTTGTTAGCTCTAAATAAATGTCACTCAAACCATCACATGTACTGATCTGTTAATAGCATAAGAAACGGCCTACTACTTAACCAATCGTCAAAGTCATCTTAGTTTGTGTCGTTAAATTCTTTAAACATTTACTTTTTGACGTTATTGGGAGCTATACGCACAAAAGTTAACCTGATGGTAAGTCACCGCAGCTCATGGAAATCAATAACTGCAAAAGGGTCACAGATGATTCAAGATTCAAGACCAATACAACAAGCACAATAGTTACGAAGTGCTGAGGTTGAGGTACTTCCCAAGACGAGCGGCTCATTTGAGTGGAAGTTCCACTAAGCTCCATCTGTCTTCTAGCTAGTTTTAATATTGTTTACTTGGAAAGTCAGGCTATAATACGATAAGGATCAAAATTAATACACTGCCTGCGTAGGCGAGTTCCAATGAAAAACGTAAGAGGATTGTTTTCCATTCACTTTGCGACTTACGTATAAGTACTCGTACTTACTAACAGTCGTGTGTTGAATTGTATTCATAGAAACAATGAACTTAATCTTAGTGTAGGACTTATTTTTTACGCGATTAAGTCATTTATATCTTTACTGAAAGATCATATTGGTATGATTTCTACATTTATATTTCTTATACTTGTAAACAAACAAAATATACTTAATACTAGTAGGCCTCGGAGAAGCAATTAAAAATCGTCAATCATACTAATCATACTAAGCGTGTAAATGTGAAAGTTTGTTTGTTTAGATTTTTGTCCGTCAAGCACGCTAAAATTACTGAACGGATTTTGATGACATTTTATAGGCTGTCTTAGGTTGCTACCATGGGATAAAACAGGAATCTTGATAACAAGGGTAAAAACCATAATATTATAAAACTACATGTTAATTTTACCACTGTCTTCGGAATGCAGTAATTAAAGTATAACAAAGAATATTTTGTGTACCTGGAAAAAACACAGTATAATCCAACATGGCTGCTAGTTGTCGCAGAAACTGTTCGCCGGTGTCGGAGAAGAGATAGCAATTCCTGAGATGGTGGCCGAACATGGCCGACATCAGATCACAGCGCCGCACGTACGGAGTCTGCTCCAGGAGAACTGGCAACTAAACAATATCATTACTAATAAATAATTGTACCAATGACTAAAATGTATGTAAAAATCTTTATACATGAAACTTATATTATAAAATATGTATATTTGTTTTGATGTTTTTCAGTCGATCACGCTGAAGCTTCTGAACTAATTTTGATGGGTATACAGACATTATGGACTGACTTGGGTTACTCCGATAAAATGCTTATTTATGATGAAACTGGAATCTAGATAACGCAGGCTAAGTCGTGGGTAAAAACTAGTACACTGTAAAAAGATAAAGTTGAAAGTCAGATGCCCGGTATCTTTAACATACTGGCAATTATCTTATTCATATTTATTGTGTTGTTAACCCATTATGGCAATAAATTGTTCCGTACAGCTATCAAATAAAATAAACAAAAAATGGCGCATCCTTGCCAAAAACTGCGCATATCGGGAACATTAATAACACTGGAAATATACGAAGCAAAATGTGGGCCTGGTTTATTTACAACACCCTGGCAAAGTAAAAAGAGGCGACAGTAAAACTTTTATACACTTTGATTCAGGTTTTGATATTATATTTTCATGTTTGATTTTCTCATCGGAGTTTTCCAGACATTAACAATTTCATCCTATCTATGTAGAATTGAAAGTAAATTGGTTCAATTTGGCAAAAATAAACAGTGTATAAATAATAAAAAAAAGCTAAATAGGGTTATAAGCTTTTGGTTCTTTGCTTTAAAGTTGTCAAAAGGTCTTTGCAAGATTGGCGTTAGGTCAATCACCTGCCGTGAGATAATTAAAGGACTTACAGAAAGCATTTACCAACCCAGAACATACAACAGCCTTACTGATTTCCTCTACACTGTAGTTTCCAAGTAGACCCGAAGGTCTATCCATCACATCAAGGTGGCAGGTGTCACAAGGTACGCACTATATTCCTGACGTTTTATTCTTGGAGAGGTATACGATGTATGCCCTAAAACCTTCCATTATGAAATACACTTATACAGAATGGTTTGTTGGTTGCTTCCTCAACACTACTTTCATGTTTATTTTCAAACATTTACCTGACGTCCACGCTCTGTAGTCCAAAGTTGTCGTATGTACTTCCAAAATTTCTTCAGTTGATAATCTAAAACATATTAAATGAAATCGAAATTCCATGAACCAACACACTAATCTAAATCCTAGCTGCAAACTAACCTTGCTAGCTTCTAATGAATAGCTTCTAATGAATAGCTTCTAAAAAGGCTAAGGAAATTGTTTCTAACAAAACTGGGTCTCTGTCCGAAATAATTGATTTTAAATTTTAATTTAATTTAAACACATAGTCGTCCATGACTTCAATAAAGATAAAAAAGGTAAAAAATACGACGCTTAATATGTGCAATGTTGTTTTATACTGTATAAATAATTCTCACAAAATTCCACACTTACCAGACAGTCCCTGATTCTTCAAGAAATCTATAAGTTCTCCGGTAGCCCTCTCATAAGCTGTCAATGCATACTTAGATGAATACGCCATCTGTACAGCAGTGGCGACCACAGTCGCGCCAAGCATCTTGCCACAGACCAGGCATACGGCCAGGATGGTCATCGGTAGGACCTCGTCGACCACGAACTCGTCTCCACCGGTCATGGTCAGCTCGGAGACGACCACGTAAAATGAGGTCACGTAGTCCCAGTTGCGTTGGGGAGTTTCTCTATAAGATGGAAAATTATAAATGTTAGTTGATTGATTACAGTATGCTGACTACTTCAATATACTCGTACTTTAGTACTTATAGCAAATAAAAATTTTATATATTTCGATCCGCAGTCTTTGTATATTAGAATTAAAAAATAATAAAATTAATAATGGAGTACCTTAAAGCTACTGCCTAACATTAAAGGGCTAAAATATGTTGCTCTACTTCAGCTTCCAACTTGCTGAATGGTGTTTGGAAAACACAATCTTTTTACACCGAATATAACACAACATTTTTAAACGTTTGTAAAACGATGTTTCACCAATCCCAATTTTGAAGGTCGTACATTTTGCTGCATCGACTGGCGAAAAATTTTGCATCAGAAAATAAACTCACTCATCAATGAGATGCATCTTCAGAGTCCGTATGATGCTTATCGGCGAAGTGGCGATCAGTGCCAGGAGCCAGAGACACGTGAAAGAATGAATCAACAGGACTACCACTGTTACTGTCATCACCACCTGTTACAGAAGAAATATCAGATATGATGCAATTATCATGCTGTTTCACCTTTGATTGGTACATGGAAATGGCTGCTGTACTCGTATACAACCTAATTTTAGGAGCACCTATGAGCTCAGAGTTTAGATTTTTTTAGCGAATCATTTGTACTCTGTTTATTCCTTAACAAATTATAAAATAAATTAAATTAAGAAATGTCAAACTCCGGTATTGCTTTAATTATCCCTTCAATATAAAAATTCCTTACATTCACGTCAATCACTTGTTCAAATAATGAATATAAAAAATAATTAAAAATAACAAACATTATATTACAAACACATAGCACCAAAATTTTATCCGGCATCAATCGCGTCGTCACGAATTCAATCTCCGGGCTCATCAGAAATCGATTATCCCAAGAAAATAAGACTGTGTTCTTGATATTACCCTATTGCTCGTTTTGAACGTTTGTAATAAGCTTCAAGCATTACATTACCGCTGGAAGCAAAAGCTGAGGCAAATTGTAACTAAACTCTTTTTAATACCCCATCACAATTTACTGGTCTAACAGGGTATCACTCTGCTAGATTTATAATGATATCCTATAAGCATATAGTTATATTACATTACGAAACGGATATACATAATTGACACAGATATCACCCAACCCCAGAAGAAACAAATTTAAGAGTTTCCACGCCAAACTCCAGTTACGAGAAGTATCACAACGATGAACAAAAATATCCAGGACATAATATTTGGATAGAATTCAAAATTAATAGTCAAACAGGGAAGCCGTTAGTATTCAAAACAAACTTGGGTTTCTCATGGATAGGATAACATTATTCTACACTCCATAATTTTTAACGAATTCAACATCACGTAATATTGTCACATTATAATTTCGTCTGTACGTTTTAGACTGGCGACCCACGCACGAATGCAAATTCTCGCGTTTTTGTAGTAAAAACGTTGTAGTAAAACGTTAGGGAAATAATTGCAAGTACAGAGAATAAACCGATAAATATAAAATAAATAAATAAAATATGCTTTATTTCTGTAAATCATTTACAAAACATTGCTGGGGCTTCCCAGAAAGTAATCAGATGATACTTGTGTAGGGAATGCCTCGCTCTTCCGCGTAACGTTGTAACTATTTGGATTTACATTATTACTTTTTAAACACTATTTCCTAATTATTTAAATTTTAGAAAAATAACAATATGCCTGTATGCGTGTGCTTGTGTGTGTGTGTGTGTGTGTGTGTGTGTGTGTGTGTGTGTGTGAGCGCATGTGGGTGTGTGGGTGTGAGTGTGTGCACGTGTGTCTTCATGTTGTTCTTGCCAGGATATCTTCTACCTCAGCGTAGTTGAGAGTAGAAAGCCACTCCGTAATAACCTTCTTACACTCGTACAGTTGCATTGTATAAACATTTAGTTTGCGATTTACTATATTGTAGGCGCGGGGGGCTTGTGCCAGATATTGCCGGCAGGCAAAGGCTGTTCGTACTGGATAGGTGGGAGCAACAATATCGGACCTTCTTTTCCTAAGTTTGGCATGGTCGAAAGGTAGCTTTTTATGATAACTTAGTAACGTTTGCAAAATATAAAGTTTCCTAACAGAGAGAAGCTTCGAGACATTGTATAGGTCGTCTGTTGGAAATCTAAATGGTTTACAATACATCACCTTAATCAGGGATCTTTGCGCGCGTTCCAAGTCTATAAAGTAGGATTTAGCAGTCCCTCCCCATATTGGGATACAATAGGTTAGTACAGATTGGGCAAGTGCTGTATATATTTTGTTCAGTAACATAGCATTCATAACATGTCTCAGATGTTTGAAGACCCACATTAGCTTTCTCAATCTCCCAATAGTTAATTCTAGGTGTTGGTACCAACTTAACCTCTGGTCTACCATGATTCCGAGGTATTTGACGCAGGTTACTTTTTGAATTTTAGAGCAACTACAGGCGGGAATATTAGAAGTTGGGCAGGTGTGGATCGTAATTTGGAATTCAGGCGGAGGTTGCGAGTTGATGTATGGAGAGAAGCATATATAGTTGGTTTTCAGCGTATTAAGGGTTAGAAGATTTTCACTAAGCCAGTGTCCAACTTTAGCTAGTCCCGCTTCGGCCTTCATCTTGACCTCGTTCCAGGTTTTGCCTGTGAAAATAATGGCAGTGTCGTCTGCATAGGACAGTATTCTCCCGCCAACGCCATTAAGGTTACAGAGATTATTAATATAAATCAAAAATAGCGTCGGCCCAAGAACACTCCCTTGAGGGACGCCAAATGTCACATTTTCCTCCTCACTGAGATACCCATCAATTTTTACACCCTGCTTTCTGTTCAGAAGATAGCTGCTTAGAAGAGAGAGAGCAGTGCCACGAAATCCAATACCGCCCAGCCTGCTGATCAGAATAGGGATAGAGACGGTGTCAAATGCTTTCTTCAGGTCAAGAAAGGTCACTAGACATTTATTACCTTTATCCACTTCCTTTGTAATGACCGATGTGAGTTCTGTAATGGCATCTTGCGTCGACATTCCCTTTCTAAAACCGTATTGAGAGCTAGATAAAATGTGGTATTTTGTCAAATAACTAATAATTCTGGAATTCAGTAGCTTTTCAATGATTTTAGAGATACAGGTCAATACCGCGATAGGCCGGTAACTGTTAGCATCGTCTCTATCCCCACTCTTGTATACAGGGGTAACAACTGCGCGCTTTAAAAGATACGGGAAGATTCCTGTGTCGAAACACAGGTTCGCGAGAGCACTAATTAAAGGGACTAGGATATCTTTTGCCTGTTTCAGAAAAAGGGTAGGAATCCCGTCCCAACCTGGTGCACTACCTGAGTCCAGCGACATTAGAGTATCTTCTACTTCCTCGTGAGAGGTGCCCAAAAGAACAAAAGAGGATAGTTGGCTATTGTGGTTAGAGTTGTCTGATTCTGATGGGGAAAAGTTTGACAAGATGTTTTCAGCTAAAGTTTGGCCAATGCTTATAAAATATCTGTTTACAAGATTGACCGAGGTCTGAGGATCAGAATGTGTTTTAAGTAAATCACTATTCGGACTTTTGGGGGGCTTATAGTGGGTGATTTCATTAACGGTAGACCAAAGTGCTCGAGGATTACCAATAGAAGCTTTAATTTTGTCTTTATTATGTTTTAGTTTTAGTTTTCTTAAGAGGTTCCCACAAAAGGTACGGTAACGTTTATATGTAATAGTTAAAATTTGATTATGAGGGTTGGCTTTGTGCTTTATAAAAATGGTATTTCTCAGCCTTATGCAATTCAAAGCACCAGTGGTGATCCAGGGTTTTATAATTCTCTTGCTGTTCGTTACAATTACATTTCTAGTATTAGACAAGATAGCTGTCTTCACCAATTCTATAAGTGCATAGGCGTATGTGTCGGGATCTTTAAAAACATTAAAAAAGGAGACATCAATATTCATTAAACTCTTGTGAGCACCCTCATAATCAACAATAGTTTTAAGTTTCTTACGTGTCATTTGTCTAATTCGATGCTCACTTGCGATAACCAAAAGAACGAGACAGTGATCCGTTATGGTAGTATTGAGAACCGCTGTAAGAGCTGTGTTATTTTTCTTATCCAGCTTTAAGAAAACGTGGTCTAGGCAATTTTCATCCCTTGTGGGATGATTATGAGCCGACAATAGCCCATGTACTGATAACATATTAAGGTAATTCATTCTGTTTGATCTTTCTTGACTTTTTTCATTTGAAGAAGCAATTAAGTTAATATTTATATCTCCTAAAATCAGGATATTTGTACAATTACTAAGATTTTCGAGGTGATTATTGAGAGAAGTGATGAAATCTGCAGCATTCGTAAACGATGGGGAACGATACAGACATAATATTGTATAGTTAAAGATTTGCAGTTCTAACCCGGTAGCATTTTTAAGATTTAGTTCTTTACATTTGGCTGACAAGTAATTTTTTGTATATGTGACAACCCCGTCACTTTGGTTTATTTGGTGTTTTGTTTGGAAGGCTGTGTAGTTATCTAATTGTGGTATGTTCTTATTAGGATTAAGCCAGCACTCCGTTAGTATTAAAATGTCTATATCGTGTTTTAACTGTGTTAAGTTGAGCTGTAGGTCATCAAAATTTTTATATATGCTTCGGATGTTTTGTGTAGCTATGATTAAATTATGTGCCAAACCAGCTGTGCTTATTTTTAATTCTTCTATGTCACACTTAATGGATTCTGTGAGTTTTATTTGATCTATAACCTTTAGTGCATTCAAACTATTCATAAATAAAATATAAAGTAATACTCGGATTGCAACCAGGGTAGTGAAGTTGATCAGTTTGTAGCTGAAGGGCAGTAGTTGGTTTATTTCTCGATTGATGAATGATTAACTGGTGCAGTAATGGCGTCGGAAATGATAAGTTTTTGTAGTTTATATCATGTGTGTCAAAGTAGTTGGTGGCTTGGCAGCTTTGAAGTGTACTAATGTTACCAAAGCGTATTGAAGTGTGTAATGTTGTTAGGTGATATTGTGTTGATTGTGTAAATGTGTGATGTGTGTTACTTTGTTCGTAGGTGAGATTGTGTGGTAAGTTTTTGTTTGTGTGATTGAGTGTGCATAAAAAACTAGATTTTTGTAATGTGACGATACAGGCATTTGACATTAAGTTAAACAAGTTAAGACTAATCTTAGATTTAAAATGTTTGGTGATGTACATGCAGTCGGCTAGTCATGCTTCATTCATAAGGTGTTGCACTTGTGCTTCTTGTTGGATGTGTATGATTTTAGATGTATCATCTTTCCGTACTAGTACTTTTCCCATTGATGTCCAACAATACTTGACTTTTCGGGCCCTTTTAAGATCCCGAGCAAGGAAGAATAAACGCGCAGCCTTGGGAGTAAGTTGTTCACTTATGAAGATAGGAGTGTCTTCATTGGTTTTAAATCCGAGATGTTTAGCTTGCAACCGTGTTGTTCTTTTAGAATTAAATTCCTTAACTTTCTTCAAGAACTCAGTTTTCAGTATTGTGGATCTTAATTCCATCACAACCGTTGCATTTTTCTCCTCATCTCCTCTTGATCTTACACGAAATATGTCATTAATATCCTTTTCAGTCATACTGAGTTCAATTGTGTTGGAAAGGTTTATTACCATCTCAGTCAAATCCTCCCTAGTTTCAGAGGTCCTTTTGGGAACATTTTTAATTTCTACATAGGTCTTGCGGGACGATCTTTGGAGGTCCTCTACCTTGTCTTCCAAAATATTGATGTATTCCTGCTGCTTTTTTGCCTGGTCTTCAAGTTGTGCTATCTTACCGCGATACTCCTCGTTCTGTGCTGTTAAAAGTGTCATGGCCGCATCAATATTTGCATTTGTTTCAGTTAATTCCAGTAATTTGGTGGTTATCGATGAAAGTTCTTTGTTTTGAGCGCCTATCAGCGAACTAATCAGGTCCTTAATCTCGTCCTTGAATATTGAAAACATATTGGGGGAGGAAATTTCTTCCCTAGGGCGTTTGTTTCTCTGTGTAATGTTTTCATTATTCGTAGAGAAGTCTTCATTATTGTTACTTGTGAGGTATAGGGAAGGATCAGATGAATATTGAGACGAAGCAGCAAGATTAGCACCCGATTTACGACCATGAAGGAGATCCGAGGGCGGCGTCCTTGTCGTCGACATTTTGTTTTGTTAATGCAGGTATATGTTATGTATGTAAGCGTTACCCGGTTGTACAATGCAGTCGCTTAATTCGTCGCGGGCGCTTACCGCTTCCGTGGCTCTGCAGCGAATGTGACGGGCCGCGCGCAGGTTTCCCCTGGTTCAAACCCGGCGAGAAACAGCAAAAAGACTCGACTCACTGTGCCAACCGCGAAGCTTGGGCGCTCCGCAGACACGACGCTCGGCAACAGGAGGAGAGGGCGAAGTCTTCGGGGCGCAGCTCCACACAAATTAATTTATTCAAAAATTAAAATAGTAAAATTTGCGACACGTCTGTCCGGTTCAAGAGCAAGAGCGGAAGACACTTTAGTAAAGCAATTAATACGCTCCCTATTAAAAGTATTGGACGTAGGGAGGAAACCTTAGCCGTCTTTCACACGCAGTCTGTTGCGAACCGATAAGGAAATTAGTTCCAAAGTTCGTTAGAATTACTCAGGATCAAAGTCACAGTTTACCTTAATGCACACGTTAATTAATTAAACGTACGTAAGTACATTCGTAAACCGCGAAGTTGAAGACACCCCTTCCTATTATCTGTTGCAAACTTACTTGTAAAGTTGTCAAGTTATTTGTAAGTTCAGCGGCTGTTTTTCGGTAGAATTCGACCAAGTACTTCAACCGGAATATTTTGTTGGCGCGAAGGTAATGCATAGCATATAACTTATGTCTGAAACAAAATTCAACAACAATTGTGAGACTTGTACCGCACAAAACAGTTAGATCTTAGAAATTTGGGACAATCTGCGGTTTAAGTACATAGGTACAGCAAAATGAAACTGACAAAATGAAAATACGATTTCAGACTTTTAGTTTTATGGCACTTAAAAGACTTCAATGGTTAGTTCGCAAAACCAACTTGGATTATACAAAAACATGAAAAAAGAAGTATTACTAACAAAAATCTGTGGTCCTTTTCTCTTTTCCTTTTGGTACTGATTAGATAATTTGAGTCGACAACTAAACATTTTAATTAAAGCTTTGTTTACGTGTTGCGGGTTTTGTAAATGACAAACTGAATTTACTTGTAATTAGCGTAAATGTGAAATACTGTCTGCTCTGTGGTTTACAAATGTGCTTCATTTAAATGCGGGGCGAGGAAATACATAGTAATACTCTCCCTGTTAGTTTTTGATTGCACTTACAGGTTCACGTAATCTTGTGCCAAGTGATATATGTAGAATCTGATAAAGCGCATAATAAAAGCGGGTTGCAACATCATATTCCAATAGCCGTCCAATTAATATTCCCGTGCAAATGTAACACTTGGTTGGCATCACGGAACAGAAAAAACTATTTTTTCTGTTCCGTGGTTGGCATAGTCATTACATTAAAAGAATCGCTCGTCTGGGGACGTACCTCCACCTTACAGAAGACCGCAGTGAAGTAGCACTTTGTAACTGTTGTGCTATGTTTCTGCTGGTGAGTAAGGTTGCCGGAGCTCAGTTGGGGAGGGGTTAAGGCCGGCAACACACCAACGATACCTCTGGTGTCGCGGATGTCCATGGGCGGCGGTGATTGCTTACCATCAGGCGACCCGCTAGCTCGTTTGCCGCCTGTGACATAAAAAAACGCCTTTTGACATTCGTTTAAAACTTCTTATAAAAGACAATTTAACAATTCACCAGACTGATCTTGACCTTACAACACAACTTTGGGAAAATATCTACCCGAATACTTACGGAAAGCAAAATCCAAACAATTCCAGTGGAAAATTAACAATCAAATCAGTCCACACCCACATCTTGTGCTTGAAGTACCTCGCCCGACATTTAGACGGGGCTATTATGAGGTCTCCGTGCTTACTGGTGTAGCCCTGGATCAAATATTATGATTTAGTATTTCGATTTGACCTTTAAAATAATTGATGATTTGATAATGATCGGTTTAAATTCCGACACAAACTATTGTTACATGACTTAGATTCTCGTAGTAGCCAATCTGTATTATAAGATGCTTTATAACTAAGAAGACTATTTTAAACACATTTCGTCATACAGTATAAACAATTGTATGACTAGTTGGACTAAAGTAAAGTAAAGTAAAGTATCAGCTTATTAATTTCGATTCCCGGGTCGGGCAAACCCGACCCGGGAATCGAACCCAGGACCTCCAGACCAAGGCCCGGTACTTAAACCACTAGACCATCGAGGCGTTAGTTGGAATAACCTGACGTAAATATTGTTGCTTGTATTGCTATGATATTATGTATGTATGTACGTTATATTAAGTTATGGCATATCTCTTAGCTTGCTACTTATTCCATAAGCCTCACATTATATCTTTATTCCTACCAAATTTATTACACTGGGGACATTCCGGACATAATATTTTTTTTAAATATCTTTGTGACCGTTAATTAAACGCTTGACTTCCTTATCCGCAGAATAAGAGCGGAAAAAATCTTAAGACAAAGCCGGCGTGATTAATTTATGTGAAAGTCGAATGAAAAATGAGTTTCTAGCTTTCTATTTTTAATAAGCTTTCTTCATTTTTCTCACTAATCTTGCAGAATCTACTGAGACTTGAGCGAAATGATGAAAACATTAATTTTTCTCAGTTTGAACAACGTTCTAGCGTCAAACGAGGAAGAGGACGACAGTGATTTGATTTTCAATTTTAATAAGATTAAGTTTAAGAATGAAAAATTTCCTTGTCTTGGCCTGCGGAAATATAAGGACGAAGTACGTCATATGAATATCTTGAGCGTCTATCGTATCAAAGCGAAATAGTCATGAATCTAAGTGTAGGAACACAATAGGCTGAAATTACGCGAACGAAGTTCGGCAGCAATGCATTTTCTAAACAATATAACACGACGTTATATCGGAATAGTGTGTCATCTTCCATTTACAATACATTGCAGTCATAGTCGCCGAACTTCTGTCGCGTTTTTTCCGCCAAGTGTGTTTCTGTCCTCAATCTTCCTACATGTCATGTTACCCTTTTTACAAACACATCATAGACTTTTAGTTATTCGTAATGTAACCGTTTTCGTAGTTTGCAATCTTACCCTTTATTTTACAAGTAGGTACTGTTGTTTGTTGTGTAAGACGTGTATTTTATGTTTATTGTTTTGCCAAATACAATTAAAGGGACGTTTTAAAAAACCTACAATAACCATGCTATTTACTCACCTGATGTATAGTCAAAAAAATCTTTAAGTAAAAGAAGATATCGAAAAACGAATGCATCCAGAATATAACAAAGCAGTCGTTCAAAGTAGTTATCTCGTAAAGAACGACTACATAATTCATAGTTGCCATTAAGCAGGTCAGATATCCATATCCCTAGAAAAGAAAAACTTGTAATTCATTTAGTATATCAGAAGGTAGATACTTATTAGGAGAAGATGATTTTATTATGCAAGGATTTTATAAGTGTTCATAGTTCTTACTTTGCAACTCGCCAGCGGCATTAGTACCTGTGAGCTACAACTCAAAAGACCTTCAAAGTTGAAACTAACAAACAGGTCCCTTACACATGGTGTGAAATGTAGACACATTTCACTATTAATTTATACAACACTATTCAGCAAAACGAAGATGCTTTTAAAGTTTCTTATGTGTTTGTTACATTAATGTTCCTTGTAGCTTTTGAACTTCTTGAATAATAGAATATCAAATAATACATAGTCTGGTAGTGAGGTACCGGCTTAGAACTTGGAACATAATAATTGTACTCACCTGGAATAGCCAGGTTCCCGGTCTAAGCAGGTTGGTGGCGTCAGTGTAACTGCTATACGTGCCAACACTAACCGATGACTTCGCCTGACTCACATTCGACTGAGAAGCTTTCGAGCCCAGAGGACCTGCCAAAATACTTAAATTTTTATTTCGTAGGGAATTATATATTGTAGTTTTTGCTAAGGTAGGTACTGCGGAATACGACTGATAAGCAGAAAATATTACGAAGTCGCAGCATTAACGCGCAATCCTTTTTTTATATAGGGCATCGCATAATACTGAAATAATGGACATTTAAAACTTTGTAGGATGTCGAATCTCTTTGGAGCGCAAAAATATTAGCCGCCGTCGGAAAACTTAATCGACCTTCTTAAGTTTGGAGACCCTTCAGCCTCTGGGCCGTCATTGACAATGTAAATAGATCTCTATTTACATTAATCATTCCACTCCCACTACATCGTGTAACCTTATTCGTTGACTCGGAACAGACAGACCGAGTGGTTAGAAGCTAAACGAGCGGTGAACTCGATAGTTTGATTAGGGCCGTCGGGTCAGTTAGCTCGCGTGAAGGAGTCCCAACTTATTTTATTGAGTTACAAGCGCGAACGTGTTACTCGTTTCAAAGACAACGCGGGTAGCCAGTGTCGGGATTAATTAGTTGTGCCACATAAAACAAGGGCAAAAATGGACGAAATATTTGCTCAAAACAGAGGAAATCTCCTGCATACACTACGTTCTCGTGTATTCCATTTCAATCACAAAGGGAATTTATACTTCTTGAAAATTATATGAACTTTAAAACACCAAAATATTTTTTTCACAAGAATTGTAATTTCACTGTAAAACGTTTAATTTGTTTTGCTAGAGCTAGTAAAATATTAAATAAAATATTTAAAACCTTACCTGCTTCATATCTTGATGAACCGCTTCTAGAATCAATCCCAGATTCAAGTGACATTAGATCTATTTCTGAACCTTCTGTAAAGACAATTTTACTTAACTTTGTTGGATAACCTTTCAACGAGTAACAATCAAAAAGAAAAGTGCTATAGCATGAGCAATTTAGTTTTTTTTGTAATGAAGACAAATGACAATGGCAATTTAAAAATAGGAATTCTTGCGCTTTGTGTGACGTTGAGCCCTAAACAATTAAAAAAAAAATCATAAAATGAAACAATAGGACATCATTACAATATACGAGTATAACATTCTTAGCCCGTCCTATAATGCATGTTAATCGAAGCGAACCACAAGTTATTAAATTCCTGCAAAACATGGAAGACATGTAAAGAGTTACTCATTTTTTTATTACATTTTTCATTTAAAATTAATTAGCTCGAGTAATCCGGCCAAGAAATACTTCGGCCAGTAATGACATCAAGCCGATATTAAGCGTCCAGCGCTGTCGGATTAAGAGCTTGCCTTTTAACAATTAATCCACCTTTATTGCTTCCAGCCCGCTTGAGAAACTTATTTCGTAAGTTAGGAAAAACTTATGTAATTAAAAATAAAAGTATCCACCAAACTGGCTTGAGAATTAAATTGGGTAAAATCAGCTGTTATAACTTTGTTCTGGCTTTTTACAGAAATGTATGTATTATTTTAGCGCTGCTTTCTGAATAAAATATCTTTCGATGCCGAAGGTGCCATTTACGATCAGTTAAGACTATGGTCCTACTGGGCAACGTAATTATTACAATCTAGCGACTGCCCGCGACTCCGACCGCGTGAAATTCAGTTTCTGCACACATAGTGTACTACAGGTTAAAGCCTTTCTCGACTAATGGACTTTCAAATGTTTTTTTTTTCAATTTGAACCAGTACTTACTGATATTTGCGCGTTCAAACAAACAAAAATACTCTTCGGTTTTATTATATTAGTCTAGATTATATAAATAACGGATTGTGTTTATGCAACTGCAATTGACCCCCGTTTTAATAAATATCATACCTTTCAATAGAGTATAGGTACAAATAAATTGCTTCATATACCTACCTGAAGAGGAATCATCCGCGATGTCCATTGTTATGGGCAGGATGTAATCTTTGGACATTTCAAAGGCTTTGCGAAGGGGCTCCTGTATTTTGGGATAATATTTGACGAGATTGAAGAACGTCTGACTTGATATAACCAGGAGGTCCAAACTTCGACTCGCGTAGATTGCTACTGCTGAGCAAGATATGGGTTGCTGGAAATAAGTTTAATTATTATTAGTATTATATGTGAGAAAGGAACTCGGCCTATTTGCTGTTACGCTTTCCCGATAATGATGAAATTTGCCACAGACAATCTTTAGACCCTAAGAAAGAACATAGGGTACCTTTTATTACGAAAAAAGCGATCTGAAATCCACGCGGACGAAGTCGCGGGTGCATAATATAACTCTTATAACGTCCAGATTAATCATAAAATTCGGAAACTGGCAATTACATACGTACGTTGTATTTTTCGTCTGTGAAAATATTTAAATGGACTCATGAGTTGTAATTTAAAATGTGTGTTTTTCATTTCAGCTTCCAATATTTATTTAAATAAATTACTAAAAACGTGGAATATTTTCAATATATTATTATTTAACTTACTCCAGTAAAGTTGCCGAACATCCCTCCAGGCCCCATACATGTGACCATTTCGTTGTATGAAGTTAAAACATCCACCTGTAAAAATAACAGTGATGGCTGTTTTTACTTCAGAGACCTTGTACACTCTTGTGGTAAGCGCGCTCAGCCAGCGTTTGCTAAAGTTAAACAACTTTCACAGGGTCGGTCATCGGATGGGTGACCGAAAATTTTCATCTCGAGCTCCTCCATTCTTTGAAATGCTCGTTGATCGGTTGGTCCTGCGCCTGATCACTCTACAGTCGTGTCAGTTTGCTGTCCCACCGAACTATGACCTGCGTTTGCGCACTCACTTGTCCACTATTATATGTATATCCACGTACCTGGCTAATCGTCAGATCAGCCGCCATGGCCGAAAAACATTCGGAGGGTGGGTATTATTTATTATACATTCATCAGTTCAAAAATTCGTGAAAAATAATGTCTTAGTTGTATCCACTAAATTCTAAAATAGATCTAATTAGATACATGAAAAAGTTTTCCAAAAACATGTCCAATTGTCCAACTGTTTCCGATCTTACAAAAAAACAGCACATGTGTATTCGGCAAATTAAACAATAAAGATGCCTTATAAGTAACAACATATTGAACAGATACTTTTGTAATATTTTTTCCCCGGAAAATAATGTGTGGGTATAAGCTTAATAGAATAAGTGATACAATAGTTTCATAAGAAGAAGAACTATAAATACAATATGAAGATAATTATGTGAGTTAGTCAGGAAGTTGTCATCAGATTAACTGCGTGCCTGTCTGTTATATTCAAGTTGTGTGGTAATAAAATCTTATGTAACACCAATGTTCTAGCTCTTAAAAAGCTTAGAGCTTGTGGATTATGTATGCTTTGGGTTTGGATTGGACGTATGATGAGATTTCAAAGATATCGAATAGTTGTGTACTTTGTTTTAATAGAGAAGTTGTTTTAAAAATTGGTGATTTATATCTAGAAGCGGACACTTGTGATTGGACTTGTTTTGTTAAAGTTAGTACATAAGTTGCTAAATTGTAAAATAAATTAAATAAAAAATAAAGAAAGACATGAAATCATCATCATCATCATCATCATCTCAAACCTTCTTCGACCATTTTGGTGTAGACATGAAATAGTCAACAAAATTATTTTCTAACGTTCAGACGATTACGAATGCCGATGTTTCATCAACCGTTTTCTTCTGAACTTTGGGAACGTAGGATACGTTCCCGCATTTGTGAACAGGGTCTCCAACCACTCTCTCAATCAAACCACAAAATAAGAGGCCCACCAGGTAACAAACCATATTCTTACCTTCCCTCTATAAATGATATAGATGTAGGGCTGCACATCCCTGCACTGTATGACTGTCTCGCCTTTGAGGAAGTACATCTCGTGGAGATGCTGCGTGATGACCCTGATGAAGGAGCGCTCCACCTTTCCGAAGAGCGGCACTTCGCGGAGAGCTCGCTCGTACATAAAAACTAGGGTGTCTTCCATCAAAGCCGTGTTCAGGCAGCGACAGATTTTCTGCACAAAAAAGGTTCATTACACCAATTTGTTGCGAGCTGTTTTAGGTGGGCTAGCCAAGATGCCATTTCGCTAAAGTGAAATATCGCTATCGGCTCGCGGAATGTTTCCAACCCGCACACGAAGTATTTGTGTGAGTGGGATGGATATATAAATCACAACGAAAGCGATATTTGCGCTCTCGCGGAATGGCATCTTGGCTAGCCCACCAGCAAAAACATTCGGTTTGCGCTTGTTAACATTGATGCCACAGCAGGCGCAATCGCGTTTGTTCCTGTCGCCCGTGTAACACTTTCGTAGTAAGTCATATTATAATTATTATTGTGATATTTTGCGTCCGCGCCCACGCCTGCGAGTCAATGTAAACAAGCACTAAATGGCACTGAAATGATTATATTAATGTAATTGACGGCAAAACTACCTAAATAGAAGATAACAAGGCAAGTTCTGCGAGTTATTCTTTACAAAAGGAGTCAAGACCTCAAAGTCTAAGCATAGAAACTGCTAACAGCTACAGGTAAACTTGACGGATTAAGAGTAAAAACAAACTCCTTTATTCAAAGTTAACCTTTTGTGTCGACAAAGAACAGCAGCTCAACCCATTGAGATAACCCTATTATAAGTATTCCCGTTTTCTTATTCTAATACCCTGTATTCAGTTTAAAGTTAGAACACGGTCGGATGGCAAAAAAAATCCAAACAAAGGCAACCTTATTAAAAGTTGGCGATACTCGTGGCAGGTAGAAGGTATTCAGAAAGGGAATATCTGCAACTTTCCTGACCGCACAACCTTACGGCGGTTTTAAATATGAAAAGGGATACAGATATTTAATAAATCAACGTACAGAAGGAGAAGTCAGAGTTTAAGTATGGTTAATTTAATCTAGTAAAAGTAAATTGTTTTAAAGATATTTTGTTATCAGACAGATTATGGATAGAGATTCACGAGGAATGTTGATGTGCATATTACATGTATAACAACCTCGTTTATATACGTTGCACCCATGTGAAAACAGGACGGGTCGCTAGTTTAAAATAAAATTTACCAAAACAATTATTTTTTATTTTCCTACCAGTTTGAGTCTGAGTATTGTGAATATGAGAGAACAAACGAAATACCCCGCCAATTAATTCGAAACAATAACTTGTCGACTCTGTACATTATAATTCAAGAGAATACAAACTTGAGGGTTACTTCCATTGGTCCGCTTCCAAACATATTCGAAATACTTCAACGTTTTCGCCGTGAGCATCGGATCAACGTTCTCTTGATACAGAAAGTTCGCCAGGTCCCTTGTTTTTTCCTATAACGTATGAAAACGGTTCTCATTAAAACTAATCTAATTACCGCCCTGGTAATATTTTTAATGTCAGAAGTTTCTCCATTTACCCGCAGGTGTGCTTTGGACAGTTATAGTTATTAGCTATGTTTATCCAACTCTAGGGGTTATTCATTTTATGGGAGTTTTTATGCAGTCACTGATATTTAGGTACGTTATAACCACAATTCTAGAACAAGCATAAAGGAAAGAATTTATGTCCTTTATTTTAAATTGGGGCTTGTTTAACTTTAAACTAGATTTGAAATCGCGAATCCATTGAATTATACTGCAGCTCATAACGTTTATTAGAAAATGGGGCAAAGTCATAAAAATGATGGTATTTGAGAAGCTAAGTTCTATAGTTTATAGCTCTTTATTAATCTGAAAACTGTCATATAAACCACAGAAATAATCCTGAGAGATTTCACAATAGCGATGGGATTTAATTGAACAAAACTATCATACATTAACCGCTCATCGTCCTAAAAAGGTAGAACCTTTCGTTTAACCCACAAATGATCGCAATCAACGTCGTCCTTCAACGCTTAACCTTTGCGGAGGAGGCCTTAATTGTTCACAATTATTGGCGAACTAAAAGGTAAAACAACAAACGAAAGTACCATTTGATGGAGGTTGAATGTCTTTCACTGCTTGCTCAACAAAATACGTCGTATTATTGGAAGAAAATGTATATTATTGAAAGATAAATAATTGATACGGAGTAGCCATTTTGATATTTCAAGTGCTTGCCTAATTTCGCGGCTAGCTCACCGTATTATACCTACAGGCACCCTGACTTTTATTACTTGATAAGTAATTATAATAATATGAAATTATTAGTTAGACAAACAATTATAACCTTTGAGGTATTACTACTACGTATAGTGTAGACAGCTCAAAGAAATATTTTCTTATAAGTACGCCTTGTTGTCCATGGACAACAGTTGCTGTCTAATGTACTAAATATGATAAAAAAAAATCTTGTATTTAAAAATATATACTAACAAATCATTACAGGACGAAAAAAGCTAGTGGCGTGTTATTTCATAGATAAAAAGACAAAAAAATCACTTAAATTATCCGCCCCCTTACCTCCAAGTTGACGCATAGATTTTGTTCTCGATGTCCACTCTATACGTAGAAGAAATACCATAATGATTATAACCTAACTTTTCAAATAAACTAGATCTACTCATTCATCTACGAAACTGAAAAGAATAAGTGGGTGAATTCAGTGGGTGAGCATCGCCCAAATATGCCAATTGATCTAAACGACAGTAAAAAAGATTCTTATAAAAATACTTTCACACGTCATACAACTTATTTAAAAAAAACTAAGATCTTGCATACTCACAGTATGTTGAAGCAAAGCATGCGCCGCGGTCGACCTCGACGAAGCCACGTAACCAAACATGAAAGCGAAATAGAGGAAGCCGGTGATCCTCAGCGACATACTGAGCCACACGTCCACGCTGCTCGATATACCGACTGGCGTGCAGCCACAGCCTGGGCAAGAATAGTATGGCTACGTTAATGATTGTTTAGTATAGAGCGATGTTGGCCTAGCGGTATGGACGGCGCCTCACATACGTCAGGTCCATGCTTCGAATCCGGGCCCACACCACATAAGAAAATTTAGTGGTAGAGAATACCGTGAGGCATTAAGTTGGCCTTTTGTAAAATTTTCATCTCGTGCAATAAAGTTTAAATAACTAAATAAAACAAATATAAAATAAGAGGTTTAAAGATACAATTAAACCTATGTTCATATGACCCGAACTTGCTATTTGGTAGCGTTCAGCTTTCATATTCGGATCGAGATTTAATCGAGATGTACAAATAAGATTAGTGACAATCAAGTATTCATCGGATGGTTATATTATCCCTTTGGCCATTCTACAGCCAGATGTGTGTGTAACGTTCACCATTACAGGCACCATTCAAAATGAATTCAGAGAATCATTTATGTATTGACTAATAACAGTAGCCAAACGTTTCACGCAGAATTTAGAATGCTTTATTAATTATAATGAACAAGTTTAACTAATAATACCGCAGTACACATGAACAAAGAGCCGTTTGCCACACCATTACAATAGCCAGAAAGCCTTTGTACATTCGACATTCACATTACCGCCAAAAGCACATAACACTAAAACTCTACAATAGCGTTGTACGTACTAATACAATTTACAAACACGTTATAAGCAGTAATAACAATAAAACTGGGTTATAATTACTCACCGACGAATATTTCGAATACCCAGTAAAATGTATTCGTGTATTCTGAAGCGGCGTCTGAAATACGATGAAATGTTAAGTGTTCTGCAAGTTTTAAAATGTTATAATGATCGCTTTGGTTCTAGAAATTCTATTTAAAAAGCTCCCAGATAGAAGATTTAGTTAGCAACTTTGTTTGGATGGCACTTTATCTATTTCTATCAATAAATGAAATTCATTAAATTTAAGCGCGTTGCTCAAGACCGTACGGGACGGCGACGCACTACATACGCCTTCTGCTCCATCAAGGGGACTTAGGTCCCTTACCTTATAGGGTTACCTTGAATCAAGTGAGTCACTACCGATACTACTGGAGTAAGAGATCAGACGACTCACTAAAATCAACGTGCTTTATTAATCACGGACTCTAATTATACAGCCAAAGCCGAGTTTGCGGACTAAAATTTAGTACTTTCAGTACGATAAAATTAGATTACATCTAAACCGTAGTTACTTTTGTTTCGCTATGAGTGATTGTTAACTTACATCTAGATTCAAAACGATTGTTAGTAACAATGAGAACTCTTGAACAGTTAGCCAACAGATGATCCGAGCCAGGTAACATGTATGGCTTGCAGCCGTGCATGAAAACGATGGCGGTGGCAAAGTTGACCAACGTGAGGGTAACCGGTAGGTACTTGATCAGTACGATGAAGGGATTTACTCGCATAATGTCGCTTTCCCAGTAGGAAAATGCGCCCATTATTCGGGTCACCTAAAACAGACAGGTTCAAGTAGGTTATTCAATGACGTGTTTTTTTTTAAAAAGAAATGTTAAAATACAATAAATAGCAATATTAAACTTTCATTTAACATTAACAAAATATATTAATAATAAGAAATATATGAGTTTTTTAATGTCACTAGATAATGGTGCCAGTGTATGAGTAATATGGTGCTTTGTGAATAATTTGTCAAAAGCAGGAATGACCCACAACAAAGTAATAGTTACATTTATTACGGTGCAAAAGTATAATAACTCTTAATAATGTAATAACAAAACTTACAAGTAAGACCCGATTCATTCTGTAGAAATCCATATCAGTATTGTCGTTTACAATTTTCAACTAAAAAATATTTCATACAAAAATTACTCAGACATTTACGTAAATTTATCTAAATATGTAATATGTATGTATGATAAATATATAAATATAAGGTTGATAAATATATTATCAACCTTTCAATTACAATCATTCAATAAAATTATTAATCATTCACATATAATTTGCTACAACATAATAAATATCTACTAAAAAACATTTATAAATGCTTACCATCTGTTCGAAAGGAAAAACGCTGAGGAAATCCAAGATAAACGAAGTCTTCAAATAATGTGATATCGTCAACAGAGGATGGGTGACCAGCATGGACTTCTCGTTGTAGTATGCCACGTAAGCCATGATGATGATGTCCACATATAAGACTATGTCAATCCAAGTATAAGAATCTTTGAATCGATGTTGTTTTATCTGAAAGTGAGTGAAAACTATCAAAATTAGGACAGTAAGTAAGTATGTACTCGTTTATTATCAAGCACAATAAAATAAGATTGTTTTATTTTTCTTCTTTAACATTCTCGAAAACTCGCTTAATAATGGAGCAGTAAGTACCTCACTATAGAAGAGTCGAAAAACAATGGTCTACTCAACTTAAAAAAAACCTCTGTCACAGATTCACAAAATTTTCGTCTCATTTAAAGAAAATCATTCATCACAAACACATTCAAAGTGATTAATATTCGCTTATAAAGTAATAAGTGATTAATAACTCAACTAGCGCTATTTGCGAAACATTTACATAAATGTAGGTCAGTACACCTATTTAAAGATATTACAATGTGCACGAATCCTAATCACAGTGATTTAACATGTCACGTGGAATTTGGGAGAACTTCTCTTAGATTCGCGTTCGTCCTCGTAAGTGGTTCGCCTAGTTCCCATGTCCCAGTTTAGTGCTAATTAGCAAAGTCCAAGTGCCAAACTATGTATGACCGAAGTGGACAAACTTCGCACAAAGGTCGAGTAAGTATGGAGGCAACTTTATTGAAGTTGGGTAAGACTTAATTTGAGTCATAGGGTTATCTAGAGATATGTACATAAGATGCAGTTAAAATAGGGTTACTCCTACTATAGTACCTAAAATATTTTCTGAGCAATGTATTAGATAGTAAGATTCCAGTTTGAAACTAAGCAAATTTTTCAAGTGGGGCAAACATTTTACAATATTATTTTTGGTAAAAACAGATATGTTCGGAGCGGAGATCGATTTCGCAACTCTCTTGTCCACTACTGACTTTTCAACCACCCACATCCAAAAAATCGTACTGCTTTTATAATCTGAAAAACCACTACCGTGCCATACATAAAACCACAATACTCTTTATAACCATACATAAAACCAGGGCTCTCCTTCAACTGATAGGGGCCCTGAGCACATGGGCCTTTCAACTTCTGGTTTGGTTATCGTGCAGGATCTGGGGCCCAAAGTGCAAAGTCTGGGGGCCCCGATCGATCGTGGGGCCCTGGGCACGTGCCCATTGTGCTCAATGATAAAGATCTGAGTCTACATAAAACAATTGAACTTACCGCAATATTGTACGGGATGATCGTTATATAGTAAAGGGCGAGTGCGAACCGCACTCTGCACCAGAACTTCAAAAAAAATCCGTGCGGAGTGATACAACCGGGCATGAACAAATATCTGACGTATCTGAAAAATCAACATGTAACGTCACACGGCTCACGGGTCGCTGCCTCGGGGTCGCCTCCGCGTGACTTTTCCCCCGAGGCAGATCCGAAATTGAGTCCCGTGCAAACGGATCTCGGATGTACTGGTTTCGTTAAACCTTGTCGATGAATGAAATATGCCTTTGTCTTGTTAAGTTGTGATTGAGATCCAGCTTATTTAATTAAGGATTTGGATAAACTTTACAATTAGGGGATCTTCCCTAAAGGGCTTTCAATCCGATCCTGCCAATACCGGGATCCCGCGGGATTTGAATTCCAACTCCTGCCAATACCGGGATCGAGTATGGGGTGCGGGATTGAAAGCCGTACCCCTAACCGTAACCCTCATTGACAAATGTCAATGGAAGTTAGTTGGCAATGGTGATGATCTCAAAATATCACAAACAAAAGATGACTAAGCAAAAGTACGATATTGACATTGCATCATTTCAGTGCAGGCCAGGTACGATCTTACAGTGACGAATGTTTGAAAGTTTTGCGCCATTACCATCAATTCCATCATATTTGATATTGCAGAAGGTATGTCAAAAAACTATTAATAGTCATATTATATATAAGCAGATGCTCTTTTATAAATGTTTACTTCAATAATCTGTTCCAAGTAGATTCGAATGTTCTATATCGCATTAGCTCTATTTTATCAATGGAAAGCTTTTATTTCACTCATTTTTATGAAGCTGCGTATAAATACATTCTTAATGAGCTTATCAAAGGTCTATTTCATTCAGCGTTAATGCGAATGAATATTCAAGTCACTTTTGATTTAGAAGTTATTAGATGTAGATATTATACATCCAAGTTTACTACTAGGTCACACGGAACCCTTCTTAGTAAAAGGTAAAAAACATGTTATTTTTAAAACCGTTTTTTTTTCATTTTGTGAAATAACTATGTAATGCATTAACTTGGTGATAAAGTGAAAACTCAGATCATGACTGTGTGCAGTGAACTATTCTCTATAAATTCGAAAATGTTATTGCATTCTCTGTTTTATTTAGCGTTTCTTGCAATATTTTACAGGTTTCATAAGAAACGAAACCTCAAAGAAGCTTTAAAGGACAAAACATTTTCCTTATATAAATTATCAAAGCAAGATTCATTCAGATTTAAAGCCACGTACAAAAACAATTTTGTTCATAATTTAGGATTGTAAGAAAACAATGTTAATTATAAAGAGTAGGATACGGAATGAATGCGTTATTTAATATTACATTTTTTTATAAAACGTTTTTCTTTGTTACAGTAGCAGTTCAAGTCCGATTTAGGTTTAAAAAAGAAATCATGGAAACTTATGCTTTCTGTTTTGCTACATAATTAATAATATCTTCTGCAGCTGATCTTAAGATCAGCCAGATACGCAGGATATATAATACTGCCCAAGTGCATGCGCAAACACAAACCCTAATTCATCACTCTCATATTTCGGTGGAAAGCAATCTGACGTGCCTTTTTATTTGCCATGCTATGAGTTGGGTCCACCAAAGCAATAACACGACCTTAAGAATCAACGTACATTTGTACTTTGTGCTACACATAATATCTAAACGACGAAGGAAGGCGCGGCGGCGCATATTTTTGTTTCAAAATCAAATATTAAATAAATGCCTTAACCTTAATTATTACATCATAACAATAAAACAATCACCTCATAACCCCAAGCTTGGCAAAAGTTTCGACATACTGATTCCTATCGCGGCCAGTTACCACCACGAAACTTTCCTTCAACTCTTGCTGAAACAAAAAATAATCTTTCCAACAATCTCGAACTTCACATCAACTGGTTTTCAGACAATAAAATTATTGTGACTTTCGAGAGGATTTCATATTTCGAGTTCCATTTTGGGGTACGATTGATGATAACGACAAATACATTTTTTTAACTACGTATTGGTTTAGTTTAGAGACCAATATAGTTGTTACGGGCCATGTGATAAGCCCGGGCCGTATTAATAATTCCCGGTCTATATTAATAATTCCCTACTCAATTGGGCAATGTGATAAAAATAGCGAAATTAATCACTTTTCCCGGCCATTATGAATAATTCCCAACCCATATTGGGCAAAGTGATAAAATAGGTTATTTGAAGTGTTTTTGCTAATTAAATCTTATTAAACTTACAATATTAACATGAAAAGTTAAAGGACACATCAATTGAACATTTAAAAATAAACACTAAAAAAGCAATTATTGATATAATTAACTTCCTACTTTTATTTAGATAAAAATATTACATAAGATGAAAAGTCGTTACCATGTGTTATGTTCGTGACTAGGAGAATTTTAAAATCATAAAAAAGAATAACCCTAACCTATATCCATCCATTAGTCTTCCGCTTCTTAGGTGGTCTAAAATAGGTTAGGGTTATTATTTTTTTGTGACCCTTAAACATTTCTTATCATAATGCCCGGTCCAAGTGATAAATACAAGCCATCTCAAACACTGATTTATTACATGGACCAAGAGGCGTCGGGAATTATTAATACGGGCCGGTCAAAGTGATAAATTAATCACTTTGCCCAACGCTCTTGGGAATTATTAATAAAGGCCGGCCCTTATTCATAATTCCTATGTACTGTAGTATGTCCTACTGCAGGGCAAAAGCCTCCATCATTTGAAATCATGTTTTCGTTACAAAGATAGGTATTGGCTTAATCACCACGCTTGGAGACCAATACAGGAGAATAAATGACAAAAACCAATGTAATGTCTCCTTTGAGAATTTCAGCATGTAAAGTCCAAGCAGGTCTAATTCAGACCAGCAGCATAACTGCAATATTTTATTTGTATTGTGATCAAATATATTCGTATACTTTTACTACTACTTATGAAATAGAATTTTGACTCACTGCTATTCGGTTTGTCTTTGCGGCGACGCGACCCGTCAAAGGCTTCGCATCCTCATAACCTTTAACTCTCTTTTGTAGCTCAGGATCTTCTAATACCTGTCAATTTATTAAATGCGAATAATAATCAATACAGTTTTCTAAATGATTCCAGTTACCTTCTGTGAGCGATTCAAACTTTCATCTAAATCGTGTCACGAATTTCGATTTTAACTTAGACAAACAATCTCGGTTTCATAAACTAACTATAGGGTTTAACGAAAGTGTTGGAAAGAAAAATGAACGCAACAGTCAGTTTAAATGTAATTTGTGCAATAGAATAAGCCTAAAAAAGCAATCTATGTGAATGGATGGGAGAAACACATAAGCCGGCCAAAACCCAGTACAAAACTTTGATTGAAATATTAAAAGTTGAGCGGCCGACAAGCTACCTCACACATTGTAAGCATTTATCAATTATATCTATCAACTTCTAACTAAATTATAACCCTACATATGCACACATATTCATCGAAGTATCCTAACACTGACGCCTCGATGGTCTAGTGGTTTAAGTACCGGGTCTCGAGGTCTTGGGTTCGATTCCCAGGTCGGGCAAACTTTGTGTTGATTTTTCTGAACACAGCCCGGGTTTGTGATCACCAATCCGCATTTGGCAAGCGTGGTGAATAAGCCAAAACCCATCTTTGTAACGAAAACATGATTTCAAATGATGGAGGCCTTTGCCCTGCAGTGGGACATTAATAGGCTGATACTTTACTTTAATATAACACTAGTACAGAACGACTACTTCTCCAAGAAACATTTCTCACTCGGAAAATTAATTACAACTACAAGCATACAAGCAGCAACAGATCTCCACCGCGCCGTACATTACATCGGTACGTGATATTAAGCGCATGCATCACCGTGATAATGCGATGACTGATGTCCGGGAACGTGCCCCAGCATTGCACCAGCGTACTGTACTCCACGTGCAGTAGGATGCAATGTTCCTTCTTTTATATGAGCACAGTATTTTAGCTCCACTTCTGATGGTAAGCAAACGTAAAGAAAAGGAACGCAAAACAAACATCACCATGGTACTCTGTCTATTGGCGTCGCCATACTGGCCCGCAAGACACTTCTTCAGGCTTTGCTTGAAATGCTTTTGCAATAGAACAAGTATAAAAAAGGATTTCCCTCAAAAGGATGAGGGAAACATGCAAGCCGGCAAAACCCAGTAGGTACAAAACTTTAGTTGAAGTATAAATAGTTAAGCGGTCGACTCAGCGACAAGCTGCGTAACACGATGTAAGCATTAATCAAATACGTCAATACATCTATTACCTTCTAACTAAAAATATACATATTAGATGCACATATCAGACTACTTCTCCAAGAAACAGCTCACGCTAAACGAAATTAATTACAACCAAGCAAGCAACAGATCTCCGCCGCGCCGTACATAACATCGGTACGTGATATTAAGCGCATGCATCACCGTGATAATGGGATGACTGATGTCCGGGAACGTGCCCCAGCATTGCACCAGCGTGGTGTACTCCACATGCAGTAGGATGCAATGTTCTCTTATTTTATATAAACAAAGTATATTGGTTCCACTTCTGACCACTGAATGATAAGCAAACGTAGTGCCCTAATTGCCATGACAAAGGATACGGAATCACCATGGTATCCTCTCTATTGGCATCGCCATACTGGCCTGCAAGATACTTCTTCACGCTTTGCTTGAAATGCTATGCAATAGAACAAGTCTAAAAAAGCAATCTATGTGAAAGGTTTAGAGATACATGCAAGCCGGCAAAACCCATTAGGTACAAAACCTTTGTTGAAGTATAAAAAAGTTATGCGGTCGACTCGACAAACTACGTCAAAAAACATCTATTAACTTCTAACTAAATAATATACATATTATGCATTGCACATATCATACTAAAATGTCTTAACACTAGAACAGAAATCGTTCTCGTTCGAGGGAGAAGTAATCGTACTTCTCCAAGAAACAAATCTTACTGTAAACAAAATTAATTACAACTAAGCAGCAAGCAACAGATCTCCGCCGCGCCATACATTACATCGGTACGTGATATTAAGCGCATGCATCACCGTGATAATGGGATGACTGATGTCCGGGAACGTGCCCCAGCATTGCACCAGCGTAGTGTACTCCACATGCAGTAGGATGCAATCTTCTCTTCTTTTATATAAGCAAAGTGTATTGGCTCCACTTCTGACCACTGAATTGTAAGCAAACGTAGAGCCCGAATCGCCATGACAAAGGATGCGGAATCACCATGGTACTCTGTTTATTGGCATCGCCATACTGGCCCGCAAGATACTTCTTCAGGCTTTGCTTGAAATGTTTTTGCAATAGAACAAGTCTAAAAAGCAATATATGTGAAAGGATGAGGGAACATGCAAGCCGGCAAAACCCAGTAGGTACAACACTTTTGTTGAAGTATAAATAGATAGTTAAGCGGTCGACACAGCGACAAACTACGTCATACGATGTAAGCATTAATCAAATACATCTATTAACTTCTAACTAAATAATATACATATGCAAATATTATACTAAAATGTCTTAACAATAGTACAGAACGACTACTTCTCCAAAAAACGTTTCTCATTCGGAAAATTAATTACAACTACAAGCTTACAAGCAAGCAACAGATCTCGTACATAACATCGGTACGTGATATTAAGCGCATGCATCACCGTGATAATGGGATGACTGATGTCCGGGAACGTGCCCCAGCATTGCACCAGCGTGGTGTACTCCACATGCAGTAGGATGCAATGTTCCTTCTTTTATATAAGCACAGTATATTGGCTCAACTTCTGATGGTAAGCAAACGCCCTAATCACTATGATAAAGGATGCGGAATCACCATGGTACTTTGTCTATTGGCATCGCCATACTGGCCCGTAAGATACTTCTTCGTGCTCTGCTTGAAATGTTTTTGCAATAGAATAAGTCTAAAAAAGCAATCTATGTGAAAGGATGAGAGAAAACCCAGTAGGTTAAACACTTTTGCTAAATATTAAAAGTTAAACAGTCGACAAGCTACGTCACACATTGTAAGCATTTATCAAACATATCTACAAACTTGTAACTAAATTATAACCATACAATATATGCACATATATTCTTCAAAATATCCTAATACCAGCACAGAACTCGTTCTGCAAGGAACATATCTCACTCTAGACAAAATTAATTACAACCAAGCAGCAACAGATCTCGTACATAACATCGGTACGTGATATTAAGCGCATGCATCACCGTGATAATGGGATGACTGATGTCCGGGAACGTGCCCCAGCATTGCACCAGCGTAGTGTACTCCACATGCAGTAGGATGCAATTTGTCGACGTCAGGACGGTGTACACCTGAGACCGGGGAAGGCATTAAGTTGAACAATTAGTGAAAGAAATTATAGTGAAAGTAATAGTAAACATTTTCTTTTGTAATATTGGGGCAGAGAACCAAGCAGATCGTCCGATGGTCACTATTCGGCGACTTGACATCTGCAATTCCTGTGGGGTCAGTGACGCCCCGGTGGACTTATAAAAGCCGAAATCAATACGGCGAAGCGTGATGCGAAACTATACACGACGCTAGCTTATTAAAGAGTTAACTTCCATGCATGAGAGCACCTAGTTGTTTAATGAGATGGTTAAATTCGAAATTTGCTGTTAAATCAAACAAGTTTGAAGCACAAAGGTTGTGCTCTTCTCGTACAGTAGGATGCAATTTATCGACGTCAACACGGTGTACACATGCATTTAGAAGAACAATTAGTGGGAGAAATGTGGAGTGTGCTCTTGTGGCTTATAAATACAAGAAATAAGTTCTTTTTTTTTGTTGGGGCGGCTTGAAATCTACAATACCAGGGGGTCAATGACCAGACCGAAGCTTTTATATGTAGCAGCCTGGTTTCACTATCAAATTGTATTAAACGTACCTTTGGCAATCCAAACAACATTTCAATAACTCCAAAATGGTCGCCAGGACAAACTGACCTGTCCACCTTGCCATGATGGTTGAGCAGATTGCAATGTCCCTTTGAACAAGCCAAAATTTCCATGTAAATACATAATGGGAGGTAAAAAACTTAACCCACGTACATATTTAATACATTTTGTGACCCATATTGGAATTAACGAAAAATATGATGAGCAGTTCTAAGGAAAGACGAATATGATTGAAACGAATCGGAGAATTTACTGGAACATAAATGTCAGTAAAAGGGTACCCTTTTGCATAATTATTATTGAAAATGTTATGACATAAGTACTATTTTAATTTATCAGATACTAGCGGCCGCCCGCGACTCCTTCCACGTGGATTTCAGTTTTCAATAGCCTTAAGCCTTCCTCGTCAAATGGACTATCCAACACAAAAGAGATTAGCGCGTTCAAACAAACAAACAAACAACCAAATTAACAAACTCTTCCGCTTTATATATTAGTATAGATTTATTGTTTTTTTTTTTACACAATAAGCGATCTAAAACATATGGTAGGTCAAACCTTTTGCACGATATACATGTCCCGACCTATATCACCACCGTGCTGCACGATCTCGTTGTCTGGTAACACAATGCTTCTGCTATTTGCTGCCACTGTCTGCAGGAAATCTCGGTTGCAGTTCTAGGTCAGTAAAGGTAAATCAACTTATTAAATTAGTAATAGCAAGAGCGGCAATTTAACTCACGCGAACTTCTACTTTTAGATCCAAGTATGTTAACCACCATTATATACCAACTAGCGGCCGCCCGCGACTTTGTCTGCGTGGATATCGGTTTTCATGAGCCTATGTTACTCTCCATCCCTTCATTTATCTCCACTAAAAAAATCACGTCAATTCGTAGCTCCGTTTTGCCGTTAAAGAAAGACAAACATACAGACAATTATATAATTATATAAGTAATAAATATAAATTATAAATTATATATATAAAAATATAAAGTACGGATGACGATAATGAAATAATAGGAGGATAAAAAGTAAAAAAAAAATTGTAGTACCTACCTACATTACAAATATTCAAAATTAAATACAAGAAGCTTTCGATTTTATGTCTACTAATATAATAAATGTTAATGTTTCTTTGTTTGGATAAAAGGATACTTTTTATTCCGATTAAATGGGGAATCTTGATAACATGGGCAAAGCTGCGGGTAAAAATAAGTGCATTATATTACCTGAAATATCGGGCAGTTTATGAGCGTTCCGACCATTTCTATTGCTAAGACCTCTTGTTGTATATTTGCTGACATGTCTTTGAATATTTCTTCGGTCGATACTGCGTTATTGTAATACCTGAAATAGACAATGAATCGCATTTTTGGTAACCCACTTTGATCCAATCTAAAGTCTCAAAAATATATGTTTTCGAAAATAGTAACTTACCATTGCACACCGAAAAACTTCTTCACCCTACTCTTGATTTTACTGCTAACGTGATTGACGTTTAGGAAATAGAAGAGTTCTCGCATCGATTCCTGAGAAACATAAAATATAATAAAAACATTATAAAACATATAGACGAGTACATTGTGTGTATTTTGAGATTATGTAATTCTTCTTAGATTTGGATTTTAGTTGATTATTTCAAACCTTGAATTTCAACTTCCTCTGCGTACCCAGCAAGAACAAGCTGCAAATTCTTGCCGTGTAGAAACAACTCAAGTATGTTCCAGCCACAAACAATAGTATCACCTGTAAATATAACAATGTATTTAACCAGTTTACACATTATTTAATCATTTACCAAACAGCGTCTTATTTGCCTTATTCGTCAGCAATATTAACCGTGCAATGTTTTAAAATAGTTGATTGTTAAGAAGTCGAAGCTTTAAAACAACTTTTTTAGTAATTTAATAAGAATTTGTATTATTTTCAATACGGACTATTCCATATCGGGACTTAAAACAAAGGAGCGTGTCATACTGTAGTAGACTTCAACAAATCAATAATCTTAGGGTTTAAATTATCAGTGAACTTCAAGTAGTTGAAGCAGAACAGGCTATATTAAGTGCGACTCGTTTGCCCTTTAAGCCGTTGGTCCTGCACCTGATGGCTCTACGGTCGTGTCAGATTGCTGTCTCACTGAACTATGAGAATGAGTGATCGTAACATCGCATAACTAAAAATGTGCCCTTTTCTTACCACAAACAGATCCAAGGACCCTGGACTGATATCGGAATTTCCAGAGCCGGTGAACACAGAAGTCCCAAAAGCGAACGAAGAGATGACAGGTCTCTCATGTTTCGCTTCGATTGTCATGAACACCTTCGTCTCCCAGTATATCAGCTGAGCCATCCAGGAGGTCTAAAGAACAGGAAATTACGGTTCAGCTCGTCGAAACACTCTGCGCATGCTATATACTCGTAATTTAAATAACTAATGACACACCATGCCGAAATTACGTCACGCCGTACTTCGGCGGCGCATTTTCGGCATAGTATATTTCTACGCTAACATGCTCAAAACTATGAATTCCGAACAATTTACTATGTTTTTAGCTTAATCAAGTCAAGAAATCAATCCAACCTACGATTAAAAGGTCATAAAAAACATTAAAAGTGACTTGATAAATAAAGTATTAGCAGTAGTAACTATGATGTTATTTGTTTAAATATTCTCATGAACCTAGATAGTGTATAGATATGCATTAAAGTAAGTATTCAAGATATTTGTAATACGAGCAACGTTCTAACTAAAGGTTTAATTAAAATGTTTACCTCATGGCAAAGTTTCCGAGGGCAGGCATAAAGGTAAAGAAAGCAACCAGACCAGTAGCAGAAGATTGTCACCAATATTATGTATTTCATTAAACATAAAAGCTGAAATCAAATATTGAATTATCGGAGGTCAGATGACAGTCACTCCAGTGAGTGGTCAATTTAGGATCATAGTCGCAGCGTACGCTAGGCTCCAAGGCAATGGCCGAGGATGCTGATGATGATGACGATGTATTTAGTATTGACGACCCGCTTGGTGTAATGGTAAAGATGTTGCCTATTACGCAAGAGGTCGCGGGTTCGATTCCCGCACTGGACAAACATTTGTGTGCATGAACATGTCTGTTTGTCTTGGTCTGGGTGTTATATGTATCTATTTAAGTATATTTGTAATACCACTGTTGATTCTGATGTCTGTAACACAAGTGCTTTAGCTACTTAAAACGGAGTCAGATCAATGTATGTGATGTTGTGAAATATTTATTTAGGTAGTACTTTTCTTTTGATTAAAGCCCAAAAGATATAATTTTGAAACATCTATGTACTCTTACTTAAATTACAACTACATACCTTTATATTACTTTCAAAGTTATTCGACCATTTGCGTATATAAGTCCAAATATGCCACACTTGCAGGATAGGCAACAGTTTGACCACTTGACCCGCTATGGACTCCGCATGAGGATCTAGTGTGTCAGTGAAAATGTATACCGGGAACACAGACAGTATGTCTAAGTAGAAACCGAATGATGCCATCTTCACTTCGGCAATTTCTTTCACTGTTTCTTTACGAATGTTCTGAAATACAAGTTAAGTACTACTCCCTAAAAGTATTAATTACACACAATTTGATGAATAGAATTATTTTATTTTATATCACATTACAAACAAATACTGCCGCTCGTCTGTTAAAGTAACTCCACCTTACAGAAGATCACAGTGAAGTAGCACTCCATTCCTGTTCTGCCATGTTTCTGCTGGTGAGTAAGGAAGCCGAGTTCAATGGGACGCTCGTCTGTTAAAGTACCCTTGTACGGTTGTTGATGTCCATGGGCAACGGTGATCACTTACCATCAGGTGACCTTCCTGTTCGTTTGCCTCCCTATCACATAAAACTAGTTTCTGCATACGTATGTATAAGAATTAGAATTGATATTAAATTCAAACCTTCTCGACGATAGCCGTGGTGAGTTGTATATAAATGTTAAGCAGAAGACAAGCCGTCACTATTGTCGTGAAGATGATCTCATATTCACCAAGCTCAGCCTGAATAGCATTGTATGGTGACACGATACACACGTACAGAACTAGGATGAAGTGACCGATGTCGAACATGTGAGTCTGAAATAGGAGCAATAATTTCTTTATGTATGGAAGTAATAAGTCAATGATATCTACAAACATAAATGGAGGAGAGTCAGACGATGTCGCTCCAGGCTTGTCAATTCAGAATCGTAGTCGAAACCTCCTGGATGGCTCAGCTGATATACTGGAAGACGAAGTTGTTCATGACAATCGAAGCGAAACACGAGAGACCTGTCATCTCCTCTTTCGCTTTCTCCTCTACAGCGAGGATGCAACCGAGGGAAGCGCATGGATGATGATAATAATGATCTAGTAACATTAAATATTCTTCTTCTTCTACATACATATTTGTAACAATGATCGACTACTAACGCGGTAAATCTTAAAAAACCAAAGCCAAATCATTTTGTTAAGAAGTAAGAGGTAAATTTTTCGTTTTTTGGCTTAGAGATAAACATTTTTTTACACTCCTAGCACATGGACACCTAGATTTCGCGATCAGTTTGTACCGCTAATACACCTTAACAGATGTTTCGATTATACATACATAATACTAGCGGACCCCGCGACTCCGTACACGGTAATTTCAGTTTCCGCATACTTAGTGTTTTAGTGTTGTACTAAAGCTTAAAGCCGGAACGTTAGCTGTTTTAAAGTATATTTCCAGTTAAATCACGCTTCATGTCACATACAGATAAAATTGCACATGAATTTAATATATGTATTAATAATCAGAACATAATTATGGAATCACAATATATCGCTCAATAACTCGTTGAAAACGTAGACATCAATTTACAGCCAAAAGCAATTTGCGTGTAATATTTGATGACCGACAGATAAATTATTTAATGCAATATTGATTGGTTGCGGTGAATAATTACTGGCACATATAAAGCCTCCATGGAAACCATTATGCTAACGTAGTAATTCTGCCAGCTTATAGTTTTAATGGAAAAAAAAAATTATTGCAAATTCGAGTGAAGTGCTTATACTGCTGAACTGATAAATATCGTACGTTATTAATATTACAGTTAATACGTTTATTCTTTAAAAACATTGAATGTTTCAATTTCTACAAGTATGGCTTTTCTGAAAATATATACACCAGACTTCTCTCTTCGAAATCCTTTAACACTTTGAAAGATAGATGGCTTTAGTTCGAGAAAAACAGGACTTGCGCTCTATCCAGGATAAATAAAACTGTACAATACAGGGCACTTAAGCCTGCATTCTGCACTTGTGCAGACAAATTCATCTCAT
Organism: Nomophila noctuella; assembly: GCA_958496325.1. Taxonomy (NCBI): domain Eukaryota; kingdom Metazoa; phylum Arthropoda; class Insecta; order Lepidoptera; family Crambidae; genus Nomophila; species Nomophila noctuella. The sequence goes on from OY292489.1 coordinate 5,427,086, forward strand.
GAGAGTGGAACCAAATGTGTTTCGAATACTTTTAGAGCCATATACCAGATTGGAAACGATTGTGATACTTATTGGGTGAATTTGAATTACATTTAAAAGGAGAGGTTCGTAAAGAAACCAGTTACAACACAGCGCCATCTAGCTCATAAATAAAATTAACTCTTTAAAATAGACAACAATAAATAACGCCCTGCTAAAATCGATTTATTATCGAATTATTTGTTACAGTAAATGCAATGAGCGTTTACCATATATTAACGAGAAATTCCGTCAGGGCCACTAACAGTCTCAGTGGCTTAGGTAATGGTCAGCGCTTGCCCGGATTGCGAGAGGCGCTGGGCTCGGTTCCCGCCTGAGCCAACTAAGATCAGATGATTTTTTGCTTTGTTTATTATTTATGAAATCGCAATTATCAAAACACCTTCCATGTTGACATTGGCCCTATGGCCAATAAATATAAAAAAGCAGCTCCACAATACCAGAATATCAGATACATACAAAATCAGTATTCGGCTCCAAGATCCATGGGAATCTCGCTCTCAGACAGATCCTTGGCGCGTCAATGGTCGTCACATTACTCGACATCTGATACAGTTCCAAATATTCCGACGTAAATTTCGCCTGTCGAACATTATTCTCGTCTACAACAAATTATTCAAATATCACTCTTCAACTGAGTCTCCCGCAAAACCGCAAGCTATTCTGAACTCTAATACCTCTGTAATACATGTGAGAATCGTCTACGAACGTCGGGTCCTCCTCCTCAACTCCGGCTAAATTGTCTTTGAGCACTTTCATAGGTCGGTAACGAGTTCGAATTAGTCTCGAATCGCCTTTGTCGTATTGAGTTATTGCTTCCTGAAATGAGCAATGAACGTGGATTCTCTCAACCGTGTGGGTTTTATCAATTTGTCACGTATACTTTGTACGAACGTGAATATTATTTCAATGCGGTTACGTCTACCAACGAATTTTGTAAGTCACTTATTCTCTGACCTTAGCACCAACTTACTTCGGCTTATTTTGTTATTTGAAGGACTTATCTCAAAGACCATTCAGTACTGATTCAAAGAAACAAAATAAGCGCCATTGCTATGAATACGTTTCGTTCCATGAATTTCGCAATATGTTTTATTTTCCGCTTGTGTTTTACCTGTCTCTTCCTGGTAGATTTTAGCCTTTCAGATATTTTTCCCCGAATATGCTGCAGCATAGTAGGATGCTCTGATATCACTCGCATGAAATCAGTCCTCCGCAAAACCTGTTAAAAATATTAATATTCAAATCGGACGTAAAATATTTTCGATATTTTTAACTTTAATATCCTTAATGGAACATGCCTGAATTTCAACGTAAGTAGCCGCTTTTACGGTAACTTTCGATGGAATTGAATGGAATAAACTCAGTTCACCAAGTACCTGCGAAAAAAGCGAATGATTCTGAAAACCATTTATGATGGAGATTAAATTGCTCTTCCGCATAGCATATTATATGAATATAATTTTGAAAATTAATCTTTCTTGGACATATTGTAATTAAAGTAAATGCACGCAAAATGTAGTACGGCTTATTATTTACATGGACTGATGTCCATCTCGCTATTTATTTTTAAAAAAATAGTTTAAATTATAAAAGACCTCCAATATTTGTACCAATATATAAAGCTGAAGAGTTTGTTTGTTTGTTTGAACGCGCTAATCTCAAGAACTACTGGTCCAATTTAAAAAAAAATGTGTTGGATAGTCTATAGTATACTGATAGGCTATAGTGTATACCTATGTGTGTGGAAACCGGAAACCACGCGGTCGGAGTCGCCGGCGGCCGCTGGTTTCTTTATATCGACCGTAACCAAGAAAAAAACGTTATCTAATTCAAAGACTTACTGTTCCCTCCTTGAAAGCTATCACTGGACTCTCGTCATCCTCATCAGACAGCATTTCGATGACGCCTCTCTTGACGCAAAGCATTCCGCTCTTCACGACTCCCTGGCTCCAAATGTGCTGACCGGCGAGATACAACTCATGTCTCATCAATAGAGAGATTTGACGCATGAACGCTTCGTCTGAAATTTAAATTACATGCACATTGGATAGAAATTGCTTTGTAGTAAAAATATCTTAGTGAGGATTTTATTTATAAAATACTGGCTAATGTTATTTTTATTTAAATTCAATTTAAATGTTAACTAGCTGTAAAGTATGGAAACTTTTAACGAATCGTTTCAAAACTCTTGGAAATTAAGGTACTCATTGAAGAAGAAGAAACATAGTTTGTAAATACTTAGTTTCATATTTATATTATTTTTCATTTCTACGATGACCATTTTCAGAATAATTATATTTTAAGGAATAAGTGCATCTTTCAGGCCTACTCACATGAATGAACAATATTCAATATAAAATTTGAAAAATAGTAATATTGAAATAAGTTTATTTAACAACTTCAAAAAGTTTATTTCATACAATAATTAAAAATGTAGATTTACATACATGCTAAAGTTATGTCGCTACACGCTTTCTGATTAACTGTTTACCAGATGTCTATACACTGTAGACAATCTATCGACACAAGATTAAGATATTTATTCATCAATTGGGTTTACAAGAAAATTCTTTCACGCGTTAATAACCATAACATATCTGCCAAAATGTTTATAGTCTAACACTTTGAAGTACCTATCTCAACATACCTGTATCCCTAAACAGCAAAGAGCTGTGAAAATGTCCAACATTCACGTCAAAAATGAGCTCCATCCTTAACGGCAGAGGCACCTTCTGCAGCTCATCCGAAGCCAGGATACCATCCTTCATCTGCCACAGCTGCTTCTTGTATTTAGTCGCCTGGTCTATCAGCCACGATGGAGCTCCACGGAATTTCAAATAATTTCTCATGTGGTGATACTACAATTTATTTTGCAGTCATAATAAAATGTCCATGTCCAGAGATATTATTAAAAACATAATTAAATATATGCAACAACAACTGAGTACTTTATTGAGTTGATATTTAGTAACAATGTAGATGTGAGTCGAGGGCTTGCTTTGCAAGGCATTCATGTTCATCTTTGCGTTAATCTTCTGGCTAGTGAAGTCAAAGAACTCAGTCTCTTAGTCCTAATTTTGAGACTAGGGTCCTTTTTTAAGCCTCAAAGCCAAAAAAGTAACAGTAAAAGATCAAAACTCTCTGAGTTTTTAGCCTTCCTAAAAAAGACCACAGCCTTGCCAAGAGAACTCGCGACTGAGTCCTGTAAAAGAGCCTTACTCTTTTTAAAAGAACCCAAGACTAAGTTGTTTATCTATAAAATTAGATTACCTTAAAATGACTAGCAACTCAGTGTTTTTATAAAGAGCTTAGTCTTAAAAAAGAACTCGCGGCGTGGCTAAAGAAGGGGCCTCCACAAATACTTAATTTTACATTATTATTTATAAAATAAATATTTTGAGGGTCTCTCATACAGCAAACGTGTTTTTTCTCATGTACTGTTACCTATTTAGTGGTACGGGCTTAGCCTGTAATTTGTGCAGTTAAAAAGAAGTATGAATTTCAAGTCAGAAAATAGTCCAACTTACCCTATCAACAAAGACCGACTGACGCATAAATTGTAGTACTAATTCCCACGTCAGTAAGCCAACGAACTGATAGCGTATGAACACGTAGCCCAGAAGCATCAACAGAGACGTCAGCCATTTCTCCATATCACGCTGCAATTGAAGAATAATTTTGTATATAATGTAATGCAATAATAAGCCTTGTGTACAGTATAATATAATGCAACAAATTGAATAAATAGCCTTTTTGCAGACACAGCAAGTCAGAAAAAGCATTTTGAACTTTTAACCGCTCTTAGTACTAGTCAAACGATAGTATGGAGCTGCATATCTAGACGAGCGGCTGACTGAACGTACCTATCTATAACAATATAATAAAGCTGAAGTGTTTTGTTTGTTTGTTCGAATGTTTAAACGCGTTGATCTTAGAACTACTGGTTCGAATTGGAAAAAGTAGTCCATTTTTCGTATATGTTTGCGAGCGGCTAAGAAATAACTTAGAATGAAACTTACTAAAGGAAAGACGTCTCCGAAGATGACATTGAAAAAGCGACAACCGCAATAGTACCAACAAGTCATGTAACTGAAAAAAAACTAATTTGATTAATTATGTTATTTCATAGAATCCATTAACTCATTAGCAATTTATTTCCTGTAATTATTAAATTCACAGCAACATTTGGAAATTGAGTTACACAGATACACTGTTATAACAGAATATTTAATAAGTTGCTACTTTACATTTAAAAAACATTTATTAAAACCACTAAGCTTATAAATGTTTCAAAATAATATGTACTCATTTTGTTTTCTACGAAGTGGCAAATAGAAGCTTAAATATCAAAGTAACAACAGGTTAAGCTTGTTGAAGTGTTTTTCAGTGGAATATACCATGTTTAAACGCAAAATATACACCTAAATTAACGTTTCATTTAGCTTACTTATATACCAAAATTATACTTTGTTGTCAAATATCCCTCTAATTTTATTACGATTGACTGTTGGAACTGCGTATAAAAGATAAGGTTTTAAAAATCATTTTGATAATGCAATCCAATCCGGGCAAGCGCAATTACTATTTGTACTACCAAGGCCACGAATTTTTCCTTGTTAATTGCTTAATGCTCAATGCTGCGTTATCTCTTCAAGTTGGTATGTAGTACCTACTACAACACTCGTTTTGAAAAGATATGTTTGACGACCCGCTTGGTGTAATGGTCAAGTTTTTGCCTATTACGCAAGAGGTCGCGGGTTCGATCCGCGCACAAGACAAACATTTGTGTGCATGAACATGTCTGTTTGTCCTGGTCTGGGTGTTATATGTATCTATTTAAGTATATTTGTAATGCCATTGTTGATTCTGATGTCTGTAACACAAGTGCTTAAGCTACTTAACACGGGATCAGATCAATGTATGTGATGTTGGGAAATATTCATTTATTTATTATTTATTTATTTATATGTATTTGCAGGCGTTTTCTAACGAAAGAAAAGGTTATGTAACTAATGTTTATTCAAAAACTTACTTATTAAACTTCAACTTCCAGGAGTTGACGTGTGACGGGTACCCCAGCTCGTACCATCTTCTACCAGTGGCTGTGTCGGCGTGCAAGGCGAACCAGAAACAAGTGCTGGCGTGCATTACCAGTGCAGCGAATACTGCATGCTCTATCACGTATAGCGTCATGCGGCTGGTTCTTATCTGGGAAGTAATAAAGTTCAAAATGAATCGCTTTTTGTAATGTCAATGTAAGAAAAATTAAAGCAATTAAAGCTTCGTGGAATTTTCACTCGGATGAGCAGCTCGTCTGGGGAAGTACAGTCATGAGCATCAACATGATACAAACACATTCAAATATGAACTTTACTGCTTTGACATAAGAGTCTATGAGTATGACGATGTGTATGCACTGTTGGTGCTCATGACTGTACCTCCACCTTACAGAAGACCACAGAGAAGTAGCACTCCGTAACTGTTTTGGTATGTTTCTGCTGGTAAGTATAGTTCAGTTGGGGTTTTAGTAGCAGACGCATTAGTGACTTTTTTCTAAGAGTAACATTGATATTAATATCTGAGGCAAACTAAATATTATTGACTTAAAATACATTTGATGAAAAGAGTATTAACTAGGTTTACATAACGTAATGTTCTTAGTGAAAGACTTACATTTTCGTTAAGTTTACGAAAGAAGGAATACAATCTGTATATGCGAATTATTTCAAACCATCTTCCGATATGGGTATACTGTGTCGGCCCAGCGTGATTTACTGTGAAAACATAACAATAAATACATTAAAGTTACGTTTTGTTTACTTCTTTTTTTACGTTGGCACGATATATTGGCAAAAGAGAATGGCCATGACACGTATGCGATAACGTGGTATACTATCCGTTGGCATCGGCATACCTCTGGCCCGCAAGATACTTCACGCTTCCTTTGAACGAACCCAGGTCTTAGGAGGGAGGAAACACGTACGCTGGTAACACATTCCATCTTTCTGTCTGATAAAAAGTCGTTTGAACACCCAAATATTTGGACCAGTTCAAAAACCAATTCATTTAAGAGAAGTATTTTCTATTCCCACATTGATAAAGGCATTCATAATTTTACGAATAATTTCTGCTGGTGAGTAAGGTCGTCAAAGTTCAATTGGGGAGGGTATGGGGTCTTAAAAGCAGGCAACATATCTGCGACCCTTGTGGGTGTGATGTCCATGGGCAGTGGTGATCACTTACCATCTGGTGACCCTAATGTTCGTTTGCCTACTTAGAACCAAAAAAAAATTACTTACGTATAACCGTCAAAGGCAACAGCGATATCACATCATAAGCCAGAAAGAACGGGTTCCTCCTATGGACCCTGATTTGCAGCCGCACTATCGGCCAGAAGGCGTGGAGGACGTGAACAACGACGTCCGTGATGAAGACCACCTCGACCAGGGCTAAGGAGGCGTCCAGGAAAGGACACGGGTAGGTGAGGTAGTACGCCAAGAGGAGGTGCACTATGAACTTGTAAATCACTGTTAGGAACACGCAGGTCTGAAAAAAGGGTATAAATAAATTAATTTCCAGTAATCATAATATAAATAATTTATGCATCGGGCTTGCCTCTAAACATGTACCTACATAGTTTTTAAATTATACTGCGATTCTATTCTTTTAAATGTAGGTTAATTTCATCACTACATAGTATAAAACAAAGTCGCTTTTTCTGTCCCTATGTGTGTTGTATGTCCCTATGAACGCTTAAATCTTTAAAACTACGCAACGGATTTTGATGCGTTTTTTTTTAATAGATAGAGTAACTCATGAGGAAGGTTTTTATGTATAATATCATCCATTAAATAGTGGACAAGTACCACGGGCGAAGCCGGGGCGGGCCACTAGTTAAGATAAAAAGAAATCTCTGAGCTAACACACCAATTGCCTAGCCCTAAACTAAGCTCGAAGCTTGTAGTATGGTAGCTAGGAAACGGATAGGCATACTTATGTTCTGTTATAAACATCCATGACTCGAGTGCATATGCCGATGTTCATCACACATCATTTGCTAGCAGGATTCGAGACCCTTGGTTTTGTAGCCTGGGTCTCTGACCACTAGTCCAACGGTCCCGTCAAAATATAAATCACTACATGGTATAAAACAAATTCGATTTCGTCTGCCAGCCCCTATGTTTCCTTAAATCTTTAAAACCACGCAACCGCTTTTAATGCGATTATTTTTATCAGATAAAGTGTAAATCACTTTTTTCACGATTAATCGACATAGTTGTTTGTTTTCCAGGAACAAAAACATGTGTTTTAATTCAACTACTAATCGGGTTTGATTAAATTCCTAAAAAAGAAGAATGAATATATTGAACAATAAAACGAATATACAAATATTACAAGCTCTTGTCAGGTTATTTGTGTCAAAGGGGACGCTTTTATGAGGAAGCCGGGTTACGTGAAAAGCGGGTTGAATGAACACAGACTGCCTATTTTTAGCCACTCTATTACGCCTTTAAGAGGTCCAGTTTGCTCTTATAAATATCTAAAAAGACCCTTTTTGACTACGTTAATTGAATAGTTTATACCTACACTACTTTAGTTTTAAGCTAAACAATTTTCATTTAAAGATAACGTCAAGCATTTCGAAATCCAACTAGGGATATAATTATTAATTATATTATTATTTATGCAGTGGGTGCACTCGATTTCTTTTTTCTCATAGCTCGAAAGGATCTGATTAGCTCGTAGGGATATCAGATGAACGGCAATTATACTGTTAAGCATAAGCAATTAGTAATATTTTCCTATACACAAAGGCGTGATTATTCTAAAAAGTGTATCTGTGTTTTTTCCGCACAGAAATAATTTCCACCTATTATAGCGTCCCACTCTTTTGTCTTAGTTTGCTGACTATAGTAATCAAAACCATGCAAAATGGTTGCCTCCCCCCGCGCCCCTTGAATATGAATTATTCTGAATAAACGTTATTCTACTCTATTCTATTCTGTTCAAATCGACATACCTGAAACCACATATTAAAAGGCGTCAGGAGGAACGCAAGAGTGATATTCCTGTACCGACCTTCCCACAGGAATTGTCCTCTGTACCGAAGAGGCTTGCTCGATGTACTGATGTGAGCATGGCTCATGCGATTGGTCGCCGCGGTGCCAATCGTACTGGTGAAATGGAAGAATGACGTAAGTAAGTGAATGAAAATGAAATTATACTTTATTTTTGTACTTCCCAGTGAGGCACTTATAATTCGTCAATTATCTATACTAATATATCTATATCTATACTAATATATAAAGCTGAAGAGTTTGTTTGTATGTTTGTTTGTTTGTTTGTATGTTTGTTTGTTTGTTTGTATGTTTGTTTGTTTGAACGCGCTAATCTCCGGAAATACTGGTCCGATTTGAAAAATTCTTTTTGTTATGGATAGTCCATTTGACGAGGAAGGCTTTAGGCTATTGAAAATCGAAATCCACGCGGACGGAGTCGCGGGCGGCCGCTAGTAATATCATAAAATGATTCTACAAATACTTTGGAACATAGTTACTTTACTATGACAGAAACTACCAATTACAGAAATTCATAATAAGAACAGAAAAGCAATATAATTGAACAACAAGCAAAAAATATAAAAAGGTACGGTTTCAGATTATACGTATTTCTCTGTAAACTGAAATATAATCTTCGCATTTGTTAACCTCCTAGAATCGTCCGTCAGTATTTAAAATAGATATATTCTCTCAGAAATCAGAACAATTTATAAACAGAAGTATTGAATCAAATTGTAAATAATACGGTAAGTTAATAGGTTTGGCAAATAAGTAAAATTGTTATTTGAAAGATTACACGATAATACCTTGCTCCTATGGAGGGTTCGCTAAAACTTCGATTCATTTTCAATTAATTCAGCTCTTGTGGACGCTAAAAGATAATAATATATTATATAAGCTACATTTCCATAGATAGATTATTACTAGGCCAACTAGACTTTTAATAGATTCAAAAATTAATTTCAAACGTCCTTAACTTGATTGTGCAATTAATCAATATTATTGAAGGCGGTCAACTACACTTTTTATAACTAAGTACGCTCCTAAATTATATCTATATTTATTAATTTAAAGGGAAACAAACGAACAAAAGAGTCATCTGATGGTAAGTGATCACCGCTGCCCATGGAAATCAACAACCGCACAAGGGTCGCAGATGCTTTGCCTACCTTTAAGACCTCCACAAGAGAGCTCTGGCGTCCTTACTCACAAACTAAAACATAGTACAACAGTTTCAAAGTGCTATTTCACTGAGGTCTTCTGTAAGTATTAAAAAATGTTAAAGTCATAATAAAAGCATTGAATTCAGTTTCGCAAAATAAATTCAGGCAAGGACAAAGTTGCTAACTACGCGCTTTGTAAACGTCGCATCACAAAACGAGTCAAAATTGACTCTGTCTCTGAAACCATTAATTTCACCAAACGAGATTTTAATCTCAACTCAATTTACAAATGTAATCCCTTTTTGTGTCTGAACAAAAATATACAAGCCTTTACAGAATAAATAACGCTGTGCCCTTTTTTGGCCGTGATGAGTTTTCAATAGTAAAATAAAGCTGCTTGTGGGAAAATTTATGCAAAAGTAATTTTCGACAGTGGGTTAAGCCATTAAAAATACATGTTTTTATGATGTACTCTAAAGCCACCTTTTATTAACCAGCGCAAAGAAAGGTTTTTTTAATTATTATTTTTTTCATATTAAAAACGGATTTATAATTCATTCACCTTTTAAGTCCTTTTGACCGTTAACAGAGTGAAAAAAAGCGAGATATAAAAAAAATGCACTTGTACCTACTAATAATTTAGTAGTACTAACAGCCAAATTGGTAAACAATGACGAGTAAACATCAGAAACATGGCACTAGTTAAAACTTCATAACGACTAAAAGTCAATCAAGTTTATTTCTTCTTAAAATCACCACACAGAGCATCTATGGCAAAATAACTCCGAAAAACCACTGGACCACAACTTAATAATGCTTTCAGTGTATTTTGTTATTATAAGTAGTTTGTAGTTAAGTTACGACTGTTACCAACGAAAAGTTATTCCATATTTCGGGGCACCAGATGTGGTCCCTGAAGTTTCCGCACACAAATAGAAAAGTGACGCAACTTTTTCATTCCACATTTAAGAGCGTTCAATGCGCACACTAGCGCCACCAATAATTTTTTTGTAATGTATTTAAGATACTAAGACAAAATAACTTTTTTAATGAATGCACTTATGAAAAACATTCATCCCAACTAATATTATAAATGCGAAAGTAACTCTGTCTGTCTGTCTGTCTGTCTGTCTGTCTGTCTGTCTGTCTGTTACGCTTTCCCGCTTAAACCTCGCAACCGATTTTGATGAAATTTGGTACAGACAATCTTTAGACCCTGAGACAGAACATAGGCTACTTTTTGACCCAGTCCAACCCCCCACTTCCCCGAAATGAGGGGGTGGAAGTTTGTATGGAAAATCTAAACTACTTGAGTTAGACGCTTGAAATTTGGCATGCAGGTCCCTTAGTAAACTTGATGCTTAGTTGCAAAAGGATATTGCAAAATTCCCACGGGAACGGGAGTTAGCGGGAAAAAACATTCGTATAATGAAAACCGACATCCACGCGGACGAAGTCGCGGGCGGCCGCTAGTGACTTTATAAAAGTGACTTTTATTACGTTAACTTTTATGTTCATCATTAGGTAGTCCTAATCTGCTTGTATCACATATTATACATATTATATTTTAGATTATGACTATATTTACGTTAGAAAAGAATTCAAAGCAGATATCAAAAAACAATTGTTTTTCTTTAGTGCACAACAGACCGTTTAAAAAAAATATTTTTATCTTTTTAAGATTTTGATGATTTTAACCGGCGCTAGTGTGCGGACTGCACGCCCATAAGTAAGAGGGTAAAGTGCAATGCAATATTTTAGGACTATTGAATATTTTACTGTGAGGACGGACGTAAAGTTTCTCAAGCAGGCCCAAGTTGTGATGAGCGATATAAGTCTTGACACGACGTGAGTCGTAAAAGAAAGGAGAAGTTGCCCAATTTTTTTATTGTCAACCGAGTTGTTATGACTGCGTCTCATCAATCTAACGCAAGTTCCTGTGGACATGGTAAGCGTCAACCTTTTTGCGAAGAACTGTCATAAAAATATACGCATCAAGTCGCATACGCATTATATGGAAACTTATTTACTTACTGAGCTCTATAGTAGTCAATCGAGCAGGGTATGAATTTCAAAAAAGGTTGTTATTTGTTTGTGATTGTATTATATATAAATTCACCACAAACCTATTGAGAAGCAAATTAAACAGGTTTATAATAAAAGATTACAAACTTTTAATCATATTGTTTCAATGTAAAAAAAATGAACTCCGAGCAAACTTCGTTGCAGATAAACTTACGAAGAGTTATGAAGTGCACGATACAGCTATTTTCTTCAAGTGATTTCATGGAACTTATATTATGTCACTTTTCAAAACAATAAAACTCAATACTTTCTTATTTACCTTTAACTAAACTGTATGGGACAGGCGAGAGAAAAACCTTTTACTTTTATAGCAGGTAAACCTACGTAATACTTTGATTAACGTACTATGAATATGTATACTCCTTGATACTCTATGATTGCTCTTTGTACATTTTTACCTTGCCACGGTAAATATCGTACAATATAAGACATTTATGTATTTATTAAAATACTCATAACATATGCATTGCCTGTATCATATTTACTAAACAACAAACAGCGTGCTCTATTCTACAATAGTCAGTAATAAGCCTCGCTTGTAAGGTTATAAATATTTACTTTGAACCGTAATATCACAGTATTACATGCGGTATTAATTAAAGCTGAGATAGGGAAGCGTCTGTCTACTCGTATTCGTAAAAATAAAAAAATTGGCCAAGTGCGAGTCGGACTCCCGCACTGAGGGTTCCGTACAAATTATATTTTTGACGTATTAAAAAAACTACTTAATAGATTTTGTTTGAACCAATTTTCGTTGGTAGTTTTTATGGTAATGTACATTATATTATTATTTCAGTTTTATCATCCTCTTATTTTAGAAGTTAGAGGGGGGGGACACACTTTTTTCCACTTTGGAAGTGTCTGTCACGCAAAGTATTCACTTTAGAAAAAAGTGATATTAGAAACCTTAATATAATTTTTAAAGACCTATCCATAGATACCCCACACGTATATGTTCAATGAAAAAAAATATTTCGAGTTTCAGTTTTGACTATGGGGACCCCCCACTTTTTATTTATTTTTTCTATTTTCGTGTGAAAACCTTGTTGCGGTTCACAGAATACATCCACTCACTAAGTTTCAACAGTATAGTACTTATAGTTTCGGAAAAAAGTGGCTGTGACAGACTGGCGGACAGACAGACAGACAGACAGACATGACGAATCTATAAGGGTTCCGTTTTTTTGCCATTTTGGCTACGGAACCCTAAAAATGGCTGCCGAATACGCCGCAGGCAGTCTATTATTGCACCTAAGCCATTCTTACACGCACAGTTGACAGACGCATAGACGGTGTGCACTAAAGAAAAATACTCTCATAAAAACGTGCAGAGTTCGCTCGACGCTGATCTTTTAATCTCTTAATTACATGAGAGCGGAACACGCGAGGATTTCGCCAAAATAACCATGCAAAATGGATGCCTCCCCCGCGCCCCTTGAATATGAATTATTCTTTCGTAGCTACATTTTGGACGCATATTTACATTTTATATGAGAGCCCCACGCTGAGCGCCGGTTTCGTCCGGTAAGCATTTTTGAAGCGGCTCAGACCGTGCTTTTAGCAGGTTCTTTTTGTTAAAAGAACTTTTAGATAGTAACTCATTGTATTTCGTGCAAAATGCATTTTATATACTAATGTACTTTTCGTGTGCTTCTTGGAATTTTGCTAGCCAAGTGAGAACGAATCACTGCAGTGGACTTTTACAGTTTATGAAGACGTCAACTTTCAGACACTAAAATAAAATAAAGCACTTGTCTGGAAAAAAAACAGTCTGGTTTTGTCACTATTAACTCATTTTTAAGACCTGTTACTGTACTGAAAATTAACGCATGAATAATAAGAATAACTGATACATATTATATTAATTACAGGGTCGCATCATCTTTGGTTTTCTTCTCTCAGATTTAAATGTCCAAAGTCAGATTTCCGGAAAATACGTCCCCAATATTAATTGATATAATCAGCAATTAACAAGCTAACGTCTCAATCAGCCTTAAGCGATATCGCAGTTACTACTCGTATTAATTCAATAATAACACATTATAACCTATTGCATAACAGCATCATCAATTGTGCAAGAAATCTAATGGGAAATAGATTTATATAGTCCAAATCGCACCTACTTAGAGCAAAGAGGGGTTGTAAACATTGTTAGCTCAATTTCATTACGCGAGTAGTGGGTCGCGGCAATAAAAGCATATCACTGCAACGCGGTGAGAAATTTCATGGAACGATCGTGTCAATAGGGTTACCAAATACAAAAGTAACGTGATGCAGTTCTCATCAATAACTATTTAAAAACACGAAATTAAAAACTTGATACCCACCCTAACCTCGCAGGGCAGTTTTTCTCATTGAGGTATTACTACTACGTATGGATGTGACATTTGTTTAGGTAAACACGATGTTCCAGAAAATGCAGTAAATTGCCATGGAGGAAAATACCCAAAAGTGTACGACTAGGTGCTAACCGGGTGAAATCGGGAGAAAATATTTTCGTTAAATCAACCTTAATAAAATTCGCTCTTCTTCTCCAGTAACTGCAGTTTAATACTCACAACACAATACATAAAATAAAACATTAAATCCATTAAATATTCAAAAAAGCTAATGGAAAACGGATTAATGGAGCTCAGACTGCACGCTGCAAATAAGCCGTAATGGTAGCTATCACGTGAACAACGTAGATAATCTCTGACAAAATAAAACACGTTTGAAAGATATATATATAATTAATTTTTATTCGTTTTGCTGCACGTTTAAGTTTGTTTGTTTCTTTTTTTGTTGTTGCTTCTAAGGAGAAATGGGCAAATCACACTTAGCTTTTGAAGCATGCCTGCAAAACTTGAATGAAGGTAAAAGGAAGTAATGCAAAGATTTTGAATAAAATACCCCACCCCCTTTTCTCTTGGAGACGGAGCAGCGACCTTTTCCCATACCTGACCTTTGACGGATAGGACGGCGAGGCTAAGGATTCCTTCTGGATCAATAAAAATTGTCACAACCAAAGATGTCTTGATGCTAGAATGTAATGTCTAGAACAAACTTATTCACTTGAAACTCAACTAGATCGCAAACATATGAAACAATGTCAGTAACGTTTCAATATTCCGGCGATACTGCTTGATGCAATAAAAGCACATAACTACGGAATGCTGCGAAATTGTACAAGACAAAACTGCCAATCTAGGGTTACCAGTTACAAACCAATATAAAGCAAATTGAACATTTGCCGGTAAAGTCGAACAACAGAAACCATTTTGTTTTATTTGAAGGAAATAAAGGCGAAATAATAGATAATAATATTATTATGACATAAGAAATTCATGACAACAGTATTTTTAAATGCACTTCCTTAGGATAAAAAAAAAACTGAAAATATCGTATCATACTTACTAATGCCAACTCGTGTGAACACTTTAACCCTTCTTAAAAGTCGACTATTTAATGGGTATTTATAATACCGACTTTGAATAATTACAGATTTAAGATATTAGCAGCCACCGCATAAACATACCACGGCTATAACAGCATGGGCGTCGCAAACTTTGTAATAAAAGTAATAATGATATACATATTTAACTTTAAAAAAGTTAATATTGTGATCTAAAGCAGGACAACCCTACATCAGTAGTTAGGATTCGTATTCTATTAACTTTCAGTTACGACACTAGTTACTTAATAGATTTCTCCTCTGCGGCAACTTTGTGGCGGTTCACTAACATTCGCTCCATTGGTGAAACAAGGGCGAGAACCCACATCATACCCAGGTACACTGAATACACAAAATATGTACATATTCGAATTGGATTGAAATTTAAAACTTTCTTATAAAACATGTGTGTGTGTGTCATGTTCATGGCTTATCAAAATTAAAATAAATAAACTCAGCTTTAACTTGACAAGTTGTTATTTCAATATCCGATTCATGTTAATTAATAGCTGTTATAATTATCGCCTGCATTTTCAAAACGTTTAAGCTAATTGACTATTTGCCCGGAAAATCCCCTTTTAACTTTTACATTAAATAAAAGTAACTGATTTTTAAATTACGCGATACCAAAAATGCCTTTCAACATTTCAATTAAAATAGCAGTCGTTAGTTGTCTTTCCAATTTCTTTTGTCGTTACAGTCAAACAGTATGTGATTACAACTAAGCTGCCTTTATATTAATACATTTCCAATTCTGATGGAGAGACAAAGAAGTTTATTAGCCAGAACATTGTATTGTGAGCAAGTTAATAGATGCACGTAGAAAGGCCACCTATATGGAAATGAGAGGGGGTAACGAAGTACGGAGCGACACACGGATTTAGCGTTCAGAATTGGACGTAAATCATTTGACTTCACATTTTATGGCGTGTTTTGGTTGTACATCTGGCAACAATTAGACACCGATATCAAAACACATTGAAATCTTTAGACTTGACCGCGTTAATATACATATAAACAAACATATACCTATGGAATTGATCAAATCACGCAGGATGTGAAAACGAAGACACGATTTTATCATTTCCCTAAACATATCTAGTGAATTGGACAAATCCATAAATTGGTTCGGAGAAATGACATTAAAAAATGTCCATGGGGGACATTCATCATATTATAAGTCAGAATTATCTTCAACAACAAGAAAGATTCATGCATGCATGGTTTCTGCCACGACTACGTAGCTACGAGGCTCCGGCGGCCTCACGCGAGCTATCTTGCTAAATAAGATTTAGCCTAATGCTATTAAGGTATAAAATTACACCTGTAGTAACTGATAAGTGAAACTGTTTAAAACCAACCAATTACCAATTTCTTTTTATTACCTACCAACTGAAATACGCGTTAACCGAAACTAGATTTGAAAAGTGTAGTAAATTAGCAGTCACACCATTCCGACAACGCGTTTCCTTCAAAAGTTCCTCACACGAAACGCCAGTGTACCTCGCCTGTAACTAACTCGAACAAAAAAGGTCAAAGAGCATCGGCGTCGCACTCAGTTGCAGCGGAAAAATGTTCCGAGCAAAGCGCAGCCGCTGCATGGAAGGTGGCGACTTTGTGCATCCGCCGGCAACGCTTCTAATTAGCGCTCCTGCAGGCGCGATTATACGAATACTCGTGTAACAATAGACACGAGAGAAACGAAACACGACTTCTGCGTTCAGATTTTAATGCGACAAACAAGGAAAATATCGGTCTAATAACTTTTGAGTAGTAATTCATAGTGTCCATTTGATTTGCAAATCTATCCATTGTATTTGAGGGACACTGAACAAGGAGGACAGAACACAATTAAAGACATTAGAAACTGCTGATTAACACAAGCTTTCCGCTAACCCTTAAAGTATCGCATTACAAACCTACAATGGAAATCTAAAAAGTCACGCCACTTTTATAAAACCTTGCGTGTTTACTTTTGGATTTGCTTACCACATCTGAAAAATGCGTTCAACTAAGCTTGATTGTGAAAGAAACGCATATTGGTATTCACACCATTTCGACAACACGTTTCCTTCAAAAGTTCCTCACACCAAACGCCAGTGTACCTCGCCTGTAACTAACTCGAACAAAAAAGGTCAAAGAGCATCGGCGTCGCACTCAGTTGCAGCGGAAAAATGTTCCGAGCAAAGCGCAGCCGCTGCATGGAAGGTGGCGACTTTGTGCATCCGCCGGCAACGCTTCTAATTAGCGTTCCTGCAGTCGCGATTATACGAATATACTCGTGTAACAATAGTCACGAGAGAAACGAAACACGACTTCTGCGTTCAGATTTTAATGCGACAAACAAGGAAAATATCGGTCTAATATCTTTTTAGTAGTAATTTATAGTGTCTGATATCTTTTGAGTCGTATTTTTTCGTGCCTATTTGATATGTCAATCCTTCCTTTGCATTTGAGGAACGCAGGACAAGGAAAACAGAACACAACTACAGCCATCAAAAAGTTTTCAACTGATAAACACAAGCTTTTCACTAACCTATGTAGTATGCCTGTTGTACCTACTATGGAAATCTAAAAAGACACGTTTGTAACCACTAATACCCCGATACTTATTAAACTTTGCGTGTTTTATTTTGGATTACGAATATACTACTGCAACTTTGTGCATCCACCGGCAACGCTTCTAATTAGCGCTCCTGCAGTCGCGATTATACGAATACTCGTGTAACAATGCACGAGCGAGACTTGTTAGGTTCAGATTTTACCGTAAACTTCCTTGATGATTTGGTATCGTCTAAATTACGCAAAAAAATGACATGTTAACAATACCCGTTACACGGTTACATTAAATAATAGACGATAAATTCGTGAAAAGAAAAATTAAATACGAGACGCGCCAACTTAGTACTTATGTACATATAAGGGCTTTTTGCATCAACTTCGTCTGTTAGATTTAAAACTACGAATATATGAAATCACATAGTTATGTTGGATGAATCAATTATAAAGAAAATCACGTAAATTGCTTTTATATAATTTTATCAACATGGAATCAACGCACAGTTTTTTTTTTTTGCAATCACTCAAAAAGTAACTGTTATAGTCCATGGATCCGACTATCGTTCGATATTACTAACTTCCTCATACATAAATGTATGAACAGTATCAATTTAATTTGAAATGAAGCAAAGCTAAGGAAATATTTCGTTAATTATTGTGACAAACGTCAAGAGCATCGGTAAATAAACCCGTCGTATGAAACGGACCGATAATTCCCACCTTTAATCCAACAGACGGAAAATATTTCTAGTTTTATTATCAACTTGACGGGGAATTAATTTCCTCTGAGAATTCAGCGCGGGACTTACTTATCCAAACGTCTTGTTACGGTTTCAGATACTTTCTTCTGTTAGCATTCGCACTATCTATTCCCACTTTGAAGTAACGTCGGCAACAAATATCTTAACTTTATTCTGGAACTTCCAAGGTTAATTTTACGACAGTTTCTAAAAACCATAGGTCCCGTTAGTCTTAAACAAGCTTCGAAACTGTGTGAAAGTACAAACTGTCAAATAAATATAAGTTACAACTACAAAAACGTATTAATTTTTGTTAAAATTTTTGCAAACTTTATTTTACATATTATTTTAATTGCCTGAGTAACTATTTAAATAAAATAATGGGAAGTAAAACAATAATCTGCCCTATTGATGCTATTTGTACTCACAAAAAAATAAAGATGTACAGTCAACGCGTTGATGTCTTTTCTTTCATGTCCCTTTGTTTTTCTATCTCAATCTTCTTTGAACATAAAACAGCTTTCATTTTCTACAAAGGCCTATCAATTAGTCACACATCAGCTCATTGAACAAGTGTATGGACAAAAAAAATATAACTTGAATGACTTTTTTCATATTCCAAAAACATCACTTAATAATAAAACGCCACGCGACAGACTGGAACTTAGTTACTGTCTCATCAGCCGGGCGAAGTCACGTCTCGGTTTTAACAGGAGAATTCACGAAGGGGAAAAATCCTGCAAGGCGGTGATTGAGTTAGCACCCCGCCTAGAGGCCAGGGGATGGACGTCCGCTGTCGCCTGTGTAACGCAATACCGCCGCGCGGACCGGCCATTTGCGCGGGATTGAGTTACAGATCACTGACATAAAGATACTAGAAGGAACTAAAACACTTCTATTTAAGTCACATTACTAAGTAACTTATACTTCAATTTATTGACAGGGGAATTCACGAAGAGGAAAAAACAGCAAGGCGGAGATTGAGTTAGCACCCCGCCTAGACGCCAGGGGATGGACGTCCGCTGTCGCCTGTGTAACGCAATACCGCCGCGCGGACCGGCCATTTGCGCGGGATTGAGTTACAGATCACTGACTTAGAGACACTGGAAGAGGCTAGACAATAAAATATCTTCATTATAAGTCACGTAACTATATTATCTAAAGCAAATTATAATGACAGGGGAATTCACCAGGGGGAAAATCCTGCAAGGCCTAGAGGCCAGGGGATGGACGTCCGCTGTCGCCCGGCCAGCCAATTGCGCGTGAGTTACTGATCGACTAGTTGTAAATACTGGATGGATCTAACGAAAAGAATACAACTCTTATCTAATACTTAAAACCATCACAAACACTGGTTCAACTCCGTGGTAAGTAGTTTAAGCACGAGTTTTACAGAAACCAGTATCAACTGTGTTATCAAGCAATCTACCATTATAATGTAAGTAAGTCGCAACAGTTTTACGTAATTCTCAGATTAAGCTGCAATAATATTGCACATATCTGAAGCCAGAACAATATATTAACAGGAAAGTGGTTGCATGCAAAATAACGTATGGGTACTTCCCATATTGCGCAGCAGGTATCTATAACTCAAAATAAGATACAGTGTCTCTTCTAGCAACTCCTTGCAGTTACACATCTTCGGTAGCACTGTTCGTGACGTCCCAATGAAACTCATTCTGAAGAAATGAACAAGGTTT
The DNA here is from genome assembly GCA_958496325.1 of Nomophila noctuella. NCBI lineage: Eukaryota > Metazoa > Arthropoda > Insecta > Lepidoptera > Crambidae > Nomophila > Nomophila noctuella. Next base: position 5,446,868 of record OY292489.1, read on the forward strand.
CGATGGGAACTCCGGTCTAAGTGCCTTCAAATATCGCACCGACAATTTTATTGTGGACTCCTTTCAACGAATCATTTTTGCATCTGACGTTCTATTTGATCAACGAGTGCGTTAAAGATGTGTCCACGACCAAAATAGGTGGACACGTAGATAATATGATTTGAGAACGGGCGAGTGGTCCAATTTACAATGGTAACGTAATATGCAAATACTGTCACCGCTTTTACCGAAAGGTTTTCTGGCAATAAAATTATAACGATCATGTTCGAACTACTAAATAAAAAATATTTTTAGAATAGCTTAGCTTTTCGACAGCTTTGAAATACGTAAATGTAGACGGTCATAAAATTTTATGTGGATGTTATCATAATTGGACTTAATTGAAAAACTTATTCGTCTGTGCTCAGCAACAAATTAAATGCAATGTCCTAACCAGACTGGGAAAACCAACACAAAGTGAAAGTGTTCCGCAGATTCGACTCCACGATCTCGAGGTTTTGACCACAGCGTGCAAAATTAAAATAATAATTTCAAAACTTTACTAGGATTATTGATGACAGATTTGCTAAAAAAAATCGAGAAAAAGCCATTCCAATTTGATTTCCAGGTCTCTTAACATTCCATGGAAGCAGTCAAAAGACTGAACAACCTTTACTAAGATAGTAGATATCTGTTCAGATACAAATATGAAACATCTTTATTCCAAGTCACTCTGCATTTATATAATGATGGCATGCTCACAGCTAATGAACTTTGTCTAAATCGTTAATTGGCTCAACTCCGTACAGGTACGGACTCAGCGCGCTGAGCGCTGCAGCGTTCCCTTACTATACATTTTGAAATGAAGATTCGAATACTTTTAGAGTCGACTATTGTTTAAAGCAACAGAGGTATGTATGTATTACAGAGTTTCAATAAATGAAATATTTCTCTTAATCCCTCTTCGCGAGGACAAGTAGAACGCAAGCTAAGCTCAAATGTGACGAGCCGTTTGGTGTAATGGTCGAGAAGTCGGGTATTACACCAAAGGTCGCGGGTTCGATCCCCGCACGGTACAAACATTTGTGTGCATGAACATGTCTGTTTGTATCGGTCTGGGTGTTTCTATGTATAATATGTATGTATTTACAAAAAAAAAGTTTATAAGTAATGTTTATCAGTTGTCTAGCACCCATAGCACAAGCTTATGCTTAGTTTGGGGCTAGATGGCGCTGTGTGAATAATGTCCAGAGATATTTATTTATTTATTTATTTATTTAAATTGGGGTTTGGTGTTAAATGAAAATGCACCAAAACAGTAACTTAATTAATTAAAAAAATTGGTCAAGTGCGAGTCGGACTCCCGCACTGAGGGTTCCGTACAAATTCTATTTTTGACGTAGTAAAAAAACTACTGAATAGATTTCGTTCGAACCAATTTTCGTTGGTAGTTTTTATGGTGATGTACATCATATAATTATTTCAGTTTTATCATCTTCTTATTTTAGAAGTTAGAGGGGGGGGGACACACTTTTTTCCACTTTGAAAGGGTCTGTCACGCAAAATATTCACTTTAGAAAAAAGTGATATTAGAAACCTTAATATAATTTTTAAAGACCTATCCATCGATACCCCACACATATATATTCAATGAAAAAAAAAATTTCGAATTTCAGTTCTGACTATGGGGACCCCCCACTTTTTTTTATTTTTTTTCTATTTTCGTATGAAAACCTTGTTGCGGTTCACAGAATACATCCACTCACTAACTTTCAACAGTATAGTACTTATAGTTTCGGAAAAAAGTGGCTGTGACAGACTGGCGGACAGACAGACAGACAGACAGACAGACAGACAGACAGACATGACGAATCTATAAGGGTTCCGTTTTTTTGCCATTTTGGCTACGGAACCCTAAAAAGGAACCCTATTTGCGATGAATTTAAAAGAAGTCAACTTTTCAGACTCGGCACATTAAATTATGTGCCCAACAGTATTACATTAAACAACGCATAGTAGTTTTTTTTTTAAATTAACTTTTACTTCCAATTTCGTATGGATTTTATTATCCTTTCAATTCTAGCATTTTTCACTAGTGCCCGAGTCCGCCCCTTGTTTCACTATACGAAAGTTCAGCTTTCGACGCTTAATGGCTTGTGACTTTGTTCTCAGATTAGTTGAAGCTAATATTGTAGTGTAGAGGTTGTATAATCTCTAGGGCACTGTGTTTATATTAAACCGGGCATATGCGTAAAGTAATCAACAAAACTTACGTAGCTTAGTTATTAAAATTACCTAACACAAATGAGTTTGTTAATACCCGTTACGTCGAGAGAATAGTTTTATCTCCGGTAGAATTATTTCGTACATAAGCGATAAAATAACATTGAATATATCAAATAACATGACATTTCTTTTTTTTTGAGATGGCACATCAATAGAATACAATTTCATACATTGCAATAAAAGCAGCAGTATCATATTTAAACTGTTTTCCAACATCGTTTTTACATATTCAAATAAAAGGTTTCATGATTTATTTTATTTATATTTAAAAATCCCATTCTGTGCATAAAGTAACCAATAAAATGTAACTACTAAGATTAACTTTCATGCGTTTCGGTAATAATGACTAAGCTAATAATACGTGTAATTAGGTAATATTATGTTGGTACTAATAAATCATTCGAAAGTAATCAAGTAATCAATAACGTGTTTTCGATTGTTAGAAATAAGGATGGCAATGCAATAAACGACAACAATACCATAGATAAATAGCAAATACTTAAACACAATAACGTTCCGTGATAAACGAAGGCAGGATCGGAAAATTGCCCTCGCGGTATCTCCCGATTGACGTCCCGGGAAGGAAAAAAAATCTCATCCCATCGGATTCCAATCAGACTCGCTCATTTATCGCAATTGGCTGATGGAACAAGATTTTTGCAGAGATACGAAGCAATTTTGCAGGCTACGGATTGGTTTTTTTACTGTTGTGACGCGGTGTAATGCAATTTGTGGCGTATGATGCGTTTCGCGTGGCGTGGATGACGCGATTGAAGTTTGAATATTAAGTTATACCAGATTATCTATATCTATAAAACTCAAAGGTGACTGACTGACATAGTGATCTATCAACGCACAGCCCAAACCACTGGACGGATCGGGCTGGAATTTGGTATGCAGGTAGATGTTATGACGTAGGCATCCGCTAAGAAAGGATTTTGATTAATTCAACCCCCAAGGGGGTAAAATAGGGGATGAACGGTAGTATGAAACTAAGTCAATTTTAAACCTATCGGGATGATATTTTGCATACATAAAGCTACTATGACGTAGGCATCGCCTTATTAATGAGATTGATAAATTCTAACCCCCAAGGGGGTAAAATAGGGGATGAACTATAGTATGAAACTTTGTCATTTTTTAACCGATCGGCTTGAGACTTTGCATTCATAAAGCTACTATGACGTAGGCATCGCCTAATTTATGAGATTGATAAATTCCAACCCCCAAGGGGGCAAAATAGGGGATGAACGGTAGTATGAAACTATGTCAATTTTAAACCTATCGGGCTGATATTTTGCATACATAAAGCTACTATGACGTAGGCATTGCCTAAGCAATAATATTGATAAATTCCAACCCCTATGGGGTAAAATAGGGGATCGACGTTAGTATAAAACTTTGTCATTTTTTAACCGATCGTGCTGTGACTTTGCATTCATAAAGATAGTGTGACGTAGGCATCCCCTTTTAAAGATTATTTGAAAACTCCACTAACGGGAAAAATTGTTGATAAAAATACCAAAATCCACGCGGACGAAGTCGCGGGCGCCCGCTAGTTTAAAATAAATTTGAAGCTTTAAAAACATTCTCAAAACTCGATCCTTCTGAATATCTGAATTTACTAGGGGCATCCCACATGTCTTTTGGCTATCAAGTACCTATAAATGATCGACGTACTGACTGCACCTTAGAAATTCACAAAAACACAACATGTATTACAGAATTAATATTTGATTACACTCATAAACGACAATATTATTTGAAATTCAATTAACGCCCTCTTACTATCAGAATCTCTAGATTAATTTTATTTAAGAGCTCAATTTCATCAAATTCCGTAGCCGAGGTCAGGATGAATCGATACTGTTAATTTGATCTCAGTACACTCGAACCTTGTTTAACTCAGATTAATTATAGAATCCATGCCTTAATTCCACCCACAATGCCTTCGACGGATGTCTCATTGTCTAATTAATACAAAGAGATTATTGTAATTGCTGAGGGTCCCCGAGACAAGAGCCCTTAATCTGAGTGTCATATTTGCCCTGCGCGCGTTATCTATGTATTCATACTATCTAGTATTCAGTATTCACAAGTTGAATAACACTGAAGTAAGTCTAAGTATTACAAAGTAAATTCCAGATTTTGGTTACGTACCCAGTATCACTCACTCACATACAATTACATATTACATAAGACATTATTTTCATTTCTAAATAACACAGAGTGTAATGCTGATCTGCCTTATTATTCGTATAGCAACCCGTATTTCGATTTATTTGTGAAAGAAACAATTGATGTTTCACAATGGCAGGTAGGTAATGCAATGCCCATGTCATTGCCAGTAAATACTAGTTAGGTAGGTACTTTTGTTTACTTTAAATTCATTTTTTTTCGCTTTTCGCTGAATTTTGGAGTAGCCATTGATTATTTTTTTGTTTCCAAATACCGGTCAACATTCCAATTATTCCGGTACACTCAACCACACACGCCAATTATGTCACTATTACTCGACTAATGATTCGCGAGATTGCTAACTTCCATTAGGGTTAATGGAATTAATCACCAAACGTTTAATGGCTGATTGGCCCTCTTCGGCCTCAACCCTCATACAAATTATTAGCAACAACCCTTGTTCCATGCTCTTTCCGTTTGTTTCGTAGATAAATCTTTCGTTTTGTAAGTCTCAAATTTTATTGGCAACATATTTTGTGTTTAGGAAAAGGTGACAGTTTTTTTTGGGCCCACCAACAATCGGTAACGTTTAAGAGAAAGAGAAGTATGTAAAAATGTATATGTTTTTTTATGAATTTTGCAATTGAATTGAATTTCAAACGAAACCGGAGTCAGTAAACCAAAATAAAAAACCCTTATTTTGATTATATCCGTGAACTATCTGTCCAAAGATTAGTAAACAATGGCTGACATACAGATAACTAAAGTAAAAAGGTTTTAATCAAAATAATTAAAATACAACACTTGAAATCGAACATAAAGGAGACGCAAATTACTTTTGGAACGGTTTTCATGCCTATTTTTATCTAAGGCGGTGATTGGAAGTGACTTTCAATCATTTAATTAATGAAATAAAATAATTCGAATAAACAATACAAAAAAATCCGTATAACGGAACGCAAGTGCTAGTCTATTGCCGGATTTTGATTTTATTTAAAAACTGAATACAAATGTCAGAAACCTCCCGTCTGTTAACTGTCATTAGTTACTATATAATAATTATAAAAAAGCTGTAGTTCGTTTGTTTGTTTGAACACGCTACTATAAGGAACAGCTGGTTCGAATTGAAAAAATATTGTTGGCGTGGATTATCCATTAGTCGAGGCGGGCTTAAACTAAAAAATGTAAAGCTATAGTTTAAAACTATGCGTGCGTAAACCTTATTCCACGCGGACAGAGTCACAGGCGGCCACTTGTCATAATAAATTGCTTTTACTTCAGATACATAGGAAAAACATAATGGAAAATCGCCCTTATGTGTAAGTATTTACGGTTCAGGCGTTGAAAGTCAGGAAAGCAAAATGACAGATTACTTTATAAGGTTTATATATTTTTTCACATCTTATTTCTAACGATTCCGGTTAAAATATGAAAAAGTAATGTTACCACTATAATCTAGAGATTATAAGGAATAAATTGATATCCATTTCGTAAATAAACGCTAAAATTTTAAGTGGGCCTAACTCTCCATACAAAAACGATTGACTCCTTTCAATGTCACTCTGTCAGAGATCTGTAGACACAATTCCAATTACGTTTCAATTTTGTTTTGTCTTCGTGTTCATAATAATAACACATTTTATCAAAATCGAAACAAAGATGCCCTTTTTCTATAACAACGACATTGTTATATATAACTTTAGGTATCTAAATACGATGGAGATACGTGTAAACAAAATCAGCCCTACGAAAAGATCAAAGAAATATTTCGCGATCATGTTTGTACATAAATTGGCTGAATTGAATGCATTACGGCGCAGGTAACATCCGACATTTTGTCATATTTCCTCTCGCGACATAAAAGACATTTTGGAATACACTTATTCGACACGAAAAGAAGCTGTGTGCTCCGACTCACAGTGTTTCCTAAAGCCATAAAATCGGACATCCCTGTTTTTTTAAGGCATTGGAAAGCCTTAAGTATTACAAATGCAAGGCAAGAACTCCCGTGTTTCAATTCCGCTTAGTTACCGAGTTATACATTTTTGAAATTGGATATTTTTTAACACCGGTAAATCGAAATTTATTTTTTATTAAAAAAGGGTACGTGCTGGAAAGTTGTTTGCTTTTGATTTATTTAGAAGACTTTAACTACAAATTTTAATCCAATTTTCAAACTTACAAAGGGTGTATTTACGACGAAATTAAATATTTTCGTTATTTTTTCTTTAATTTTTTTCTCCAAAATTACAAGGTATGCGCATTTTCTTTTTAATTAGAAATATAGCTCAAAACATAAACTATACGTAGAAAAAAAACCAGATACGCAAGTCACGGAATCTCGTTGTAAACTTCATTTAAAAAAAATACCGGTTATTGACTACCTAGGGTTGACACCAAACTGCTCCAGCAATGTACCGGTAAGTCTTTCCAATGCCTTAAAAAAACAGGGATGTCCGATTTTATGGCTTTAGGAAACACTGTGCGACTGTTTGGGAAAATTGTCAGCACAATTCAACAGCATAAAGTCAAATCTAGAGGTCGAGCGTTCGATCCCCGCACAGGACAAACATTTGTGTGCATGGAAAATGGACATGTCTGTTTGTTCTGTTCTGGGTGTTACATTTATCTATTGAGTTATAATTATAATACCACTGTTGATTCTGATATTTGTAACACAAGTGCTTAAGCTACTAATCACGAAGTCAGATCAATGTATGTGATGTTGTGGGTCGTTTTTTCTTATTTTTTTTAAGATGAGAGTCTGTAGTATTTATCGATAATATAAAACTCAAATGCATAACCATTCCTACATGAAATATTGGCCTTATTTTCCTTTTACCATCACTCATACTGCATACTGTAACGTAGGTGTATTATTCAACAACTCAAAACTACATATGTTTGAATAGCAATAAATTATCTCACAATAATATTACCATTACCGTAGATTCGGGATAACCCAATTCTCTATTCAATTTAACCTATATCTTGAGTATAAGTAGATAAGTCGCGAAGACAATTCCATTGGAGAACAACAAAGTATCTCCACTTGAAAGTTAAACACCTACAAAAGATTCATTTATAATCGTAATTTAAAGTGCAAAGATTCCCCTCTGGGCCGTTAGGCGCGCATAGCATCGACAAGTTACCTGGTATAAGGTCCCCTAATGGGCTTTCAATTTAAAAACTTTTCCCAATCGCCGGACCATTTGCTTGGGAAGCGAAAACAGGCGAACTTATACCACTGTATATAGCTTTAGATGTATAAGGAAGAAAACCTAAGATGGAGGGATAACGATGTCTTTTACTTTCCGATAATTTAACCGACGACTATTATAATCGAGGTCGCATAGGATCGTAGGAGAACGCCCCGTTATCCAGCACTTGACTTTGAAGTTTGTGGTGTAGGGATAATGATTCTACATTATATCGACAACATTCAACGTCAATACCTTCCCGAATTAGGTAATTTGTTTGAAAACAAATTCGCTGACCCGTGACAGTCAGAGCTACCACACACAATTTCTAGGAACCTTAGAAGTCAAATCGTACTAACATACTCGTATTTACTAATATAATATACCTACTTTGGATTAATTGTTTTGTCAAACTATCCGATGCGAGGGTTCCGTAGGTAAATATAAAACCACATTCGTGCCATTTCCTGGTTATTACTTTAGCCCTTTGTGCGGATTTTAACAATTCATTAAAAGAGATAGGTACTGCGAGTATGTATCAACTGTAAAAGTAATTATTATTGTTTGTTGTTTTGGCTAACTGAAGAGAATTTACAAACATTTTTTTCTAGAAAACGATGTCTAGTTTCTACAGTAAAACTACATAATATAGAAGAATAAAATGAGACCAAAACTCCTTTTACCCCTCTTTTAATGGCAACCTGTAACAAATGTTGTGATAGAATTTAACGAGAGTAAATTGATCTGAAGCTAAACTAACGAAGAAATATAGACTTTGCACTAACCGGTTTCTATGTAGAAGGAGACGTTATCTAGTTTTCTTTTCCATTACCGCTTCATAGTTTACTGGGATGGTCTTTATTACGCGATCCACCTGCAAGATATCACGTTGTAAGTTTAAACTACAATCTTAAAATAAGAATGGATGTGTCGGCAATCGGCTTCAAATCTCAAGGACTTTAAAATGCTTAAGTATTAATGTATTACAGAAAAAATGTTCGGAGGTTAAAGCTCAAAACTATTTTTTATTTTTAGAGACAAAATCACAGACAGAATGAACATTAGAACCTCCATGGTGGAGGTGTCATTAAGACAATTCAAGTTATTATCGATGCGATAAATGCAACGCTTATACCGGAAATGCACTCCAGGATTACACGCATATTGATTTTAAATTATGTAGAACCTACATTTATACTTACTCCTTGTCGTTTCGGCTGTGTCACAACTCTCAACAGCTGTGGTCGCAAGCGGACTGGTGAGTGGTTTGTGGTGGCATCTGATCGGGCTCGGTTAAAATCTTCTTCCACCCTCAAATTGTCATAGTTATTTGGCCCTCATTTTTACAGCACACAACACTAACATTATCGGGGTTCATTCTGGACAATGAAATAAATAAATATAATAAATATAAATTGAAATAAAATTATAAAATTAGTGCGAAAATCTTATACGAGATTAAATCCCACTTAAATCACTAGAACAAGCGAGGATAGATTTTTTATTAATGTCTTTAAATAACACGTAAGAGTAGTATATAAGACGTTTACACATTTAACTGTCCGAAGTTTGTGGATGTTAATTAAAATGATCGCCGCTGTCAATCTCCGGATAGAGAGAATAATGTCGTCGCAAGATGACTGGGGCTTAATTAATTTCCGTGCCCACTGGCGGCCATGATGGACACTATACGACCCAGAGGGAGCAGCGACTGAATACTCGAGATTCCATTTAAATGTTCAAGAGGTCCATATAATATTACAGGGACCCGTGGTATAATATAACAGGGTATGCCCTAGAACTTAGATTGATTCCTAGGATTTATCGTCCATGTATTTAAAAACCCTATAGGTACATATTTGAACGAACTTGATCACAGAGATATGTAAATTTTTATTAATTACTAGCGGCCGCCCGCGACACCGTCCGCGTGGATTTCGATTTTCAATATCCTATGTGTTATTCTGATGTATAAGCTATATTGTGGTAAAGTTTCATTCAAATCCATTCAGTAGTTTTTACGTGAAAGAGTAACAAACATCCATACATCCATACATCCATACATCCTTACATCCATACATCCACACATACAAACTTTCGCCTTTATAATAGTAGTAGGATTTATTTATTAAAAACACACACAACCATTAATAATTGTTCTACCATTATCAACTAGTGACTCAGCCATAATGTTGAATTTTTATAAATGCAATCCGGTATTTGACTGACAGGTCAAATCACCTTCTTTTATTAAATGTCAAAAACGTAAACTTGTAGGAAAAACTGTATGGAATAGAGAATTGTGACGTCACATTTGTGTATTGTCAAATCAATACTCTTTTAGTTTCAATTAGGTGTAATAATTTGTTGAAAGCTCAAAAGTAACTGTGGGATAAAAAGTTGTGCTTAATATTTTATTTCATCTTTAATGTTGGAATATCATAATTTATTTCGTATGCAGTCAAATACCCAAATTTTCCACAGATAAGATAAATCCAATAAACAACAATCTCTGATTAAGTTTCTCGTAAATAAAAACTTTTTCGCCATCATAAACGTACGATACTGGCTTAATTTGAATTTAGAACAAAAAATGTCAATTAAAATCAAAAAGTGACGCTGTCATCGGTACAAAAATACAAAATTAGTTTTTATAATTTGTTATCCACCATTATGTATTATATTTTGAAATAAGGTAAGTTTCATGATTATTTGCAACTATTTATACGAATATTTCTAATTGGAACCACGGAAACACTTAAAGTGATTGTGATGTTTAAACCATTGACTCAAAAGCAGTATTCCAAGACCTTCAGTTCTATTACGATGAATTTTATCACAAACATGACTGTCTTTATAAATGTGGGTAGATTTGATTTTTAATAACTTCACTTGACCCCAACCTTGGATATGATTGACAAAAACAGTCCAATCAGAATAAGTCATAATGAATGTGTCAATTAAAAACATTTGTGGAAGTTGTGAAAATCTTACAAATTGTAATATCACAGTATTATAATGTTTCGAATGTAACGAAACGATGCTCGACGTAGGCCTTTTAAGGTTATTAGTAATGTAAGCTTCTTGCAACAATAAGGTCATAAGTAGTCATGCAGGTGATCGTTTTGACAATTTACTTATCACAGTAGGTACAGAAGTACAACAATTTACACAGTAAGTTATTTATTTTATTCTAAAATCTGTACTAATAAACTAAAGCTGAAGAGTTTGTTTGTATGTTTGTTTGTTTGAACGCGCTAATCTCAGGAACTACTGGTCCGATTTGAAAAAATATTTTTGTGTTGGATAGTCCATTTGACGAGGAAGGCTTAAGGCTATTAGAAATCGAAATCCACGCGGACGGAGTCGCGGGCGACCGCTAGTCTTTTATACATCTACTTTGTCTTTAAGTGAAAGTGAAATAATAATTCTGCCATCAGTAATAACGTCATATTTTCCACAGTTTTACAAGATCGCTGCTGAACAATGATAGAAGCAAGCAGCGCTGATAATGCTACAGTTACCACACCACCGACTACTCCGGTTAGTATTTATATTTATATTATAAATATATTCAGACATTTCGCTCTAATTTTGTTTGTTTATACAAACATTATATTTATATTATAAATATATCCAGACATTTCGCTCTAATTTTGTTTGTTTATACAAACACCAATTTCTAACCTCAAAACAGACGGATCAATACTAACAGTTGAAACTACTACACATAGAGGAATTTACGAACTCGATCTTTTAAATATTGGGGTCGGCGGATTACTGTTTATGTTTTCGTACTCATAGATTCAAATCTTTTGATATACTGTGACACCAGAAAACTGACATTATTTCAAATGCCTAGACACTGCGAAAAGAACCGACAGTAGCTTCAAATTTCAGTGCCATTTTCATAGCCGGCCAAGGTATGCCGAGGGCATATCAAACGATTGAAATCTATGTTCGTACTACAGGTATGGCTTTCAATTTTACAGCCGGCCGCCCCCCTGACACCAGACTTTGATAATACGTCACAGGTGGTTTTCCCTTCACCACCGTTTGAAATGGGACTGGAACATTCTACTTTTTACCAGTTAAGGACAATTAATCAATATATTCAAGTCAAAATCACGTAAAAAGGGATAAAATTACTATTCGCAAGTCTTTGCCACAAAAAATGTCAGTAACTAGTTTGAGAAATGGGCCAGTTTGGCTTATTTTATAATCTACTACTAAAACTGAATGCGTTTTCGTTTATGATTGTAAAGTTAACACGCCAAAACGTTATCAACTTTCAATAACTTCATAATCAATCATTTTGTTGCTAAGCAAACCTTGTGTGATTTATGTAAAAAAAAAGTTGATATCTTAATATCTGTTCAAAGAAATACTCAACTAAAATTTGATTTTGATCAATTAAATTTTGAGGTTAGGTTGAGGCTTAAAGTCTTTGGGAAGACTACAAAAAATCTCACCTAGGCAGGTTAAAATGAATGTAGTAAGAATGTTCAATTACATGTTACAGGATATTCCAAAAGAGGACGACGACGTCGCGCGGTCAGAGGCCACGTTCCGTTACACGGTCCAGAACATCAGCCAGCTGAAGGAACAAGTTTTATCCCCGCCCTGCTACGTGCGGTGCCTGCCATGGAAAATACTTATACTCATCAGGTTGGGCTGTGAAAGATACATCTTAAATCTTTATCTGTTATTCTACTTTCATAAATTACATGCAGTAATTCTATAAATAATATTTTTTATGATGAGCTCATCAGATATACCTACTGTGAGCAACGCGTTAATTTTTTTAATGAATTATTGAATTTTATTATGTAACCTTTTCGGTCTAAGATGCGGAGGCGCGGGAAAAAAAGAAAAAATTATGTGCCGCCATTAATTTTTCACCGAAGTTTTGTGATTGTGACATTATTTTTATCCTTTCAAATTTTTACATTACATTTAGACACGAACTGGTTTTATATTTTGTTATAAATGAAGTTGACATATTTTTTCAATACAGTTTGTTTTGCTATTTTACTGCAAGTTGCGTTGTTTACACATACATTTTAGAATGTTGTTTGTGGAACTTGTATGACACAATGTTTGTAAGTTCGTTTTATAATTACAACTTTTTTTTGTCATTCCTTAAAAATTAAAATGAATGTAAAAATAGACAGTGCCAATATTAATTAACGTATTTACCCGACGCTTCACGAAACGACGGGTTTTTCTGTAAATGTGAAGTTCTAATAAAACCGCGATTTTTTCCTTTTTAAAGAAGTTTTATTTAATTAGTAACTGCTGCGTCCACCTAAGAAAATATTATTATCATGTTTCCACATTCCTGTTTAACCAGTCCAGCTTATCATCCCCCAGGCACACATCAACGCCAGAAAAGCAGCAACAGAAGGCGCTGGGAGTGTTCCTTCAATGCAACGGCGACTATGAGACGCCGGGATGGTCGTGCTACGGCCTGGGCGAGCTCAAGCTGATGTCGCACAAGTCCGATGGCGCCCACCTGTGCAGGAAGCTCCATCATATGTACCATTGGTGAGTAAGGTTGAGTTAAATGCAGCAACAGAAGGCGCTGGGCGTGTTCCTTCAGTGCAACGGCGACTATGAGACGCCGGGATGGTCGTGCTACGGCCTGGGCGAGCTCAAGCTGATGTCGCACAAGTCTGATGGCGCCCACTTGTGCAGGAAACTTCATCATATGTACCATTGGTGAGTAAGGTTATGTTAAATGCAGCAACAGAAGGCGCTGGGAGTGTTCCTTCAGTGCAACGGCGACTATGAGACGCCGGGATGGTCGTGCTACGGCCTGGGCGAGCTCAAGCTGATGTCGCACAAGTCCGATGGCGCCCACTTGTGCAGGAAGCTTCATCATATGTACCATTGGTGAGTAAGGTTGAGTTAAATGCAGCAACAGAAGGCGCTGGGAGTGTTCCTTCAGTGCAACGGCGACTATGAGACGCCGGGATGGTCGTGCTACGGCCTGGGCGAGCTCAAGCTGATGTCGCACAAGTCCGATGGCGCCCACCTGTGCAGGAAGCTCCATCATATGTACCATTGGTGAGTAAGGTTATGTTAAATGCAGCAACAGAAGGCGCTGGGCGTGTTCCTTCAGTGCAACGGCGACTATGAGACGCCGGGATGGTCGTGCTACGGCCTGGGCGAGCTCAAGCTGATGTCGCACAAGTCCGATGGCGCCCACTTGTGCAGGAAGCTTCATCATATGTACCATTGGTGAGTAAGGTTGAGTTAAATGCAGCAACAGAAGGCGCTGGGCGTGTTCCTTCAGTGCAACGGCGACTATGAGACGCCGGGATGGTCGTGCTACGGCCTGGGCGAGCTCAAGCTGATGTCGCACAAGTCTGATGGCGCCCACTTGTGCAGGAAACTTCATCATATGTACCATTGGTGAGTAAGGTTATGTTAAATGCAGCAACAGAAGGCGCTGGGAGTGTTCCTTCAGTGCAACGGCGACTATGAGACGCCGGGATGGTCGTGCTACGGCCTGGGCGAGCTCAAGCTGATGTCGCACAAGTCCGATGGCGCCCACTTGTGCAGGAAGCTCCATCATATGTACCATTGGTGAGTAAGGTTATGTTAAATGCAGCAACAGAAGGCGCTGGGCGTGTTCCTTCAGTGCAACGGCGACTATGAGACGCCGGGATGGTCGTGCTACGGCCTGGGCGAGCTCAAGCTGATGTCGCACAAGTCCGATGGCGCCCACTTGTGCAGGAAGCTTCATCATATGTACCATTGGTGAGTAAAGTTGACTTAAATGAAATTGTTACGACACGAGCGTTTAAAAGGCCGACAACGCATCGGCGATACCTCTGGTATCGCGGATGTCCATGGGCGGCGTTGATTACTTATTGTTAACGACTATGAGACGCGATCATATCGTATAATAAACAAAGCCGCTTTCTTCTGTCTTTCTACACACGCTACGCAACCAATTTTCGTGTGGAAGAGGAAGGTTTATTTATGTATGATACATGCACCCGTGCAAAACCGAGACGGGTCACTAGTAAATTTAGAGGTTTCAAATATCCCGAATTTCGGGATCCCGGGATCCCGGCCATATTTCGATCCCGAAATTATGGGTATTCAAATTATTGAATCCCGGGATTTTCGGGATTGATACAATTTCAATTAAGTATCTTTTTGCATCCTCATCACTCTGGTAATTTCGACAGAGTAGGTACTCTTACACTATTATTCAGGCTTAGTCAAGCCCATTCACAAAAGCGAAGAGTTTGAGAAGAAGAAGATCTTACTAACTTATCCCTAAATTCACTAGGTGAAATTGATTAACGTAATGTTTTATATATTCAAAGAGAAATTAAGATTTTAGAACTTCGCGTTGCATTATATCACTTGTATTATCATACGAACTAAACGCGATATTCGATATGTAGTTTATGTATACTACTTGCTTCTTGACGCTTTGGCGGTATTTTTAAACAACCGTGGTCGCAAGCGGATACCCAGTGGTCAGGACAGTCCGTGTAATTAGTTCTTCCTATTTGTACAACAAATTGAGAAGTATGATTTCAGATGAGACGTTGGATGCTTTGTTATTCCTTCCTTAGATTTTCTTGGCTAAAATAAGAATATTATAAAGCGCTTGGTAGTTTATAATTAAAACTAGCATTCCGTCCGCAGCTTCGCCTGCCGGAATTCGGTTTGTTTGCAAACAATATTTTTATTTTCCCTCGGGAATATCAATTTGACCGGGATCAAAAGTACCCTATTATTTAATCTGGACTTCTAACTTAACGTCTGCAAAATTTCAAAGCAATCGGTTTTGTGGTTACGGCGTGAAAGCGGAACAAAAAAACAAACTCACTTTCCGATTTATAATATTAGTAAGGAAGTAAGGATAAGAGTACCTATTACCATATATCCCTTTAGCATATACACATATAACATTTTTAAAGTAACAGGTCTTAAAAACTTATTTTTTAAGGTGTAAAAACAAAAAAATAATAATTAGGCAGCACTGTAAATATTTATATTTTCCTTATAATTTTCAAGCAGTTACCTGCTTAGTTTTGTTATCTTTACTCAAATAAACTGAAAAAATCCCTTGTCCCAAGTGGGTATCCGCAAAAACCTGCCTGGAATTACTGTTTTATGCAACAATTTCATGATTTAGTTTCAGAAGTCCCTATTTTGTCTGTTTTATCTAGGGCTTGCAAATATTCGACGAAATCAGGTATTCGAATATTCGAATATTTTTCGAAAAATATTCGAATATTCGAATATTATTCGAAATTTTTTTTCGAGCGTTCACCAACCAAACATGGAAATTAATAGTCTTGAGGCCATCACAAACGATACTGGCTATGGCAGTATAGCTGTAAACTCAGTCCGAACTGAGTGAGACAGGTTTAAACTTTTACACTTTAAGCCTACGCTTCATACATTTTCTATGGGAAAGTGCATCCTTTTTTTTCTCGCGTCTATCGGCCAACTATGGAAATATATGTTTTAGAGGTCATTACAAACGCTATTTATTTGGCAGTATATCTGCAAACTCAGCCCGAACTGAGTAAGACAGGCTAGAAACTTGAACACTGTGTACCCTCGCTTCAATATTTTTTAATAGGAGGTTGTGTCCTTTATTTTCTTGCGGCCATCAACCAAACATGGAAATATATTTTTTTGACGAGCCGTTTGGTGTAATGGTCGAGAAGTCGGGTATTACACCAAAGGTCGCGGGTTCGATCCCCGCACGGTACAAACATTTGTGTGCATGAACATGTCTGTTTGTATCGGTCTGGGTGTTTCTATGTATAATATGTATATATTTACAAAAAAAAAGTATATAAGTAATGTTTATCCGTTGTCTAGCACCCATAGTACAAGCTAATGCTTAGTTTGGGGCTAGATGGCGCTGTGTGAATAATGTCCAGAGATATTTATTTATTTATTTATTTATATATTCTTAAGAGCCCAGAGTATGATATTTGCACAGGCAGTATGGTTTAAACGCGGTCCTTACTGAGTAAGACAGGTTAGAACTTTTACACAAAACCTGGGCGTTCGCTACTAACATTTTTCTAGGGAAGGTGGCGTCTTTATTATTTCGCGTCTATCGACCAAACAGGGAAAAATATATTCAAAGAGATCATCACAAACAATTTTTGCAAAGACAGTTTAGGTATACACTTAGTCCGAATTGAGTTGAGAGGCTTCAACATTTGCTATAGGAGGTGGTCTTTTTCCACCGGCCATCAGCCAAACATGGAAATATACTTAAGAATATTACAAACGATATTTGTAAAAGGCGTATTGCTGCAAACTCAGTCCGAACTTATAAACACAGGATAGAACTTTTGCACTCTGACCGAACTTTCGCTTCATATCCTTTTATATTATTATTATTAAGTTCTAAACTGTCTCACTCAGTTGAGACAGAGTTTGCAGCTATACTGTCTATGCAAATATTGTTTGTAGTACGTAGTCTCAAAAATATATTTTTAAATGAATGATCGTTGGACGTGGAAAATAAAGACGCCATGCCACCTTCCTAAGAATAATGTAAGTAGCGAAGGTCCAGTTAGTTTGCAAAAGTTCTAACCTGTCTTACTCAGTTCGGACATACTGCCTTTGCAAACATCGTTCGCAATGCTCTTTAGAATATATATTTTCATATTTGGTTAATGGCCGCAGGAAAAAGCTCTCCTATTAAAAAATAATAATAACAATAATGATACCCTCCGGCCATATTCGGCCACGGCGGTCGATCTTAGGATCAGCCAGGTACGCAGGATATATAGTGCACAAGTGAGTGCGCAAGCACAGGTGCTCTCTCTATTCCTTCACTCTCATAGTTCGGTGGGACAGGTATCTGACACGACCGTAGAGAGATCAGGCGCAGGACCAACGGCTTAACGTGCCTTCCGAAAAAATATTGAAGCCAGGGTACATCGTGGTCAAGTTTCAACCCTGTCTCACTCAATTAAGACTGAGTTTGCAGATATACTGCCAAATAAATAGCGTTTGTAATGACCTCTAAAACATATATTTCCATAATTGGCCGATAGACGCGAGAAAAAAAAGGATGCCATTTTCCATAGAAAAAAGTATTAAACGTAGGCCTAAAGTGTAAAAGTCTAAACCTGTCACACTCAGTTTGGACTTAGTTTTCAGCTGTACTGCCAAAGCAAGTATTGTTTGTGATGCCCTCAAGCATATTTCCATGCTTGGTTGATAGACGCTCGAAAATAATAAAACCCCACCTCCCCTAGATAAATCGGCATTGTCTTTTTACCAGGAAGGGTTGTAAGGGGTGAAATAACATTAAACGAAGACATTATTATTTACGAAATCAATCACATTCATTTTTGATGAATTTTAAGAAGTTAAAGTCGCTAAAGTTTAATCTGCTTAGGGTCATTTAATATCGGTCTAAAATATCGATAATCTCGATCAAAACTGTCGAGATCTGGATCAATTTCACATATAGCGAGATAATATACCGTCGAGATAGAATATCGAAAAACACCTACCTATTTTTTGAGATTAGAGACTATCAAGATTGCATTTTCTAATTAATCCCAATAGGACATAAAATATTCGAATATTCGAATAACGCGTCAATTAATATTCGAATAGTAAAATGAGTCGAATATTCGAATTATTCGAATATTCGAATATTCGAATTGCAAGCCCTAGTTTTATCAGAATGAAATGTAATTTTGAAAAATATATGCTCAATAACTAATATTAAAACTAGAGTTTATAAGACCTTAATATCGCCAATACAATCCCGGGATTATCCCGGGATCCCGGGATTAACTTTTGAAAATCCTGAAATCCCGGGATCAGAAAAATCGACCGGGATTGAAACCTCTACTAGTAATTCAATAAAGAACGCAATTACTTAGCTAATTAACAATCGAGTAGGAATTCAAGATGGTCAGCCATTTTTTAATACCTCTCAAAACACGATAGATGCTATTAGCTCAAACTTTTTCAATTTAAATTCATTCCGTAAGTTCTCTTTGAAGTACATACTTATCTAACAATTTTAGTTCAAGAATTTCATTATTTAGTCCATCCGGTGACCTTTTGACGACGTTTCACAGGAAACGGATGTTTAATTTGTAAATACGACGACCTTATTTTTATTATGTAACATTATTTGACCGACAAACCCCATTGTCTGCTTACGACTAAGAAAGAATTTAAATAACATAAAAATAAGTCCAGGTAATAAATATGGCGTAGGTAGATATCCTGGTGTACGCTAAAACATGATTCAATTTAAAATTAAAAAAAACTTGAAAGCAAGAAAGAAACCGATAATAAGTTTATATTTGGCACTGAAAACACAGAAAATACAAAGGTTATTAAACTTTCAAATCAAATTAATCTGTGATTCTTTCTACTAAGGAGAATTTGCTAGCTTGCATAAGATTTCAAATACGATAAATTATGTGAAATGAAAATTTATGCCGGTTCTTTAATTATAGATTTCACGAACTTGCTCGTTTTAATTCAGAATCAAATTACCCTGTGACTTAATGAAAAGATTTCTATTAGTTGGACATAAAGGAGAACTGATTCTTTGATCAACCTGACTTTCCCATTTACAATTGGTGTCCAGTACTTCGAAAATGATTTTTAACTAATCATTTATTAAAAGTTCAGTTGTAAACAATGTTAAAAATAAAGACTAAAATAATTTTACTATGTAAAACGATACTTTAACATGTAATTAAAAGAATCAAGTGATTTCATGATGGTTAAAATTATTGCGTCAATGTTATTTTTGTACATATAAAATAGTTGTACGAAAATATCGCAAGATCCTGTGCTTTCTATATCTAATATGTGACATTACTTTAAGTTCATAGACGATGGTTTTTTTTTGGATTATGTAGTATGAAAATGAATAACAAAATGAATTTGAAATCTTGTAAAGACTCCAAATCACTTGTTCTAGCAAAGAAGATGACTGGGGCTTCGCGCACTTTATATCCTGGGACGATCTGATGGATCCAGAGAACGGCTTCGTGAAGGATGACTCCATCACAGTCGAAGCTCATGTGGTGGCAGAGGCTCCTCACGGCATCTCGTGGGATTCTAAGAAGCACACTGGATATGTTGGTAAGATGGTTTGATGAGATGTTCCAGTGCTCAGTTTGGGAGGGTATGGGTACTTAAAGACAGGCAACGCTTGTGCTAAGTTTAGGACGGAATGGATTCTTGAAGGCAGGCAACGCATGTGCTCAGTTTGGGTAAGTATGGGTTCCTAAAGGCAGGCCACGCATCTGCGACCTTTGATGTCTTAGTGGCTGATGTCCATGGGCAGCGGTGATGACAAATGAACAAAAGGGCCATCTGATGTTAAGTGACCATCAGATGGCCCTTTTGTTCATTTGTCTCCCCATATTATACAAAACAAAACCCACAAGTATCAAAATGTTAGTTTGCAACATGTTTGTGACAAACTATGTTATGGCTATCAACTAAATTATTCGACGTTATGTCGACAGCTAAATTACTACAGTAATAAATTCGTGCGCATATCTCGCTTCAAGTGCTATATTGCCTTAATAATGTATGCGAGTGCATATGAAATTGTAACATATTTTAAACATGACAGTCAAAATCTTTACATGATAAAGACTGAAAATTACATCAGTATTAGCCCCAAGAATAACAAAGTGAATATAAATAAATCAATATCTCTCGATATTATTCTACTGAAATCTGTGAAACTTCAAAGTGTGCATAAATTGATTAAAAGGAAAAAAATATGTTCTCACAGGGATCAAAATTAGATACAATACGTTTAAGCTCTGAACTATGATACCTATGGACGTTCAACGTTATTAGGTACTTATTCAAATTCTCATTTAGAATTCAAAATCAAACATAATAGCAACATTGTTCCATTCGTCATCCAGGGCTGAAGAACCAAGGCGCAACGTGCTACATGAACTCCCTTCTTCAAACCTTATTCTTCACCAATGTCCTCCGCAAGGCAGTGTACAAGATCCCAACAGTGGGCGACGACAGTTCTCGGTCGGTTGCGTTCGCGCTCCAACGCGTCTTCTACGACCTTCAGTTCTCGGACAAACCCGTGGCGACCAAGAAGCTGACGAAGAGCTTCGGCTGGGAGACGCTGGATTCGTTTATGCAACACGACGTGCAGGAGTTCTTGAGGGTAATTTGATCATCACTTTGTGGACCACTATTAGACGTAGGCCTTCTTCAGATGGAGGTTACTAATGTAGTCAACACCCTGGTCAGGCGGATTGATGTCCGTAGTATGCATGAATATAAATCAAACGGAAAAGCCGCTTACCCATTTCCTGGAAAATCCTTTAGTGGCTTCGCACGACAACCACGGAGAGAAATTGTCACTACACGCCACAGAGAGTAATTGTTTACAAAAAGAAGCAAATAAACGACAGATAATAAATATGTGTAACTCTGAAAAAAAAAACGCCATTAATTATTTATTTGTCTATTCAAATTGCCGACAAATGAAGGAATGCCATCTACAAAAATATTGTCATAAACGCCTTTAAGCCACCTAAATAAATTCACAGGTACTCCTCGATAAACTAGAAAATAAGATGAAGGGGACCGTAGTCGAGGGCACCGTGCCGAAATTATTCGAAGGCAAAATGACGTCATTCATCAAGTGCAAGAATGTTAATTGCACAAGTACCCGCCTGGAAACTTTCTACGACGTTCAGCTCAGCGTAAAGGGAAAGAATAACAGTAAGTTAATTTTTCAAGTAAGCTTGTTTGTAACACTTGTAACACTGGAATGACGTAATAAAAAAGATGCTTTAATAACTGTCCGACAAACTCGAGTAACTGACATTACTTGGACTTTATTTGTAACAGTTCTGATAACCAAAACCACAGACAACATAACCTAAACTAAATTTGAAAGCTATAAAAAAGTTTTACTGAATTCTTTAACCTTTGCTAATATTGTACAAGCTGTGAAAACGAACTAAAGGATTTGAAACGCGACTTTAATTTCTTTTCCCAATCAAATGTACCCTTCTTGGGTTACCAAGTTGCCAGGATTTGCCGCAGGTCTGAACGCGAACGGTAAAATTTTCTCGTCGTTCATCCGAGTGTTGCCGGAACAAATAACAGTAAGTTAATTTATCGCCGGCAACTCCGATAGTTGCGGATAGGCCACAACAAGTTACCGGTTCGTAACTTTGATTAGTTTCGTATTGCACGCTTTCCTCGCGATAAGACGCCAATATATCGGCCCGGGCGTAAGAAGAATTAAGCCGGTTAATAATGTACAACGTTTATTTATTATACAATATCATGTACTTTCGGGAAATTATAGTTCTTTCAAGTTCATTTTATCTTGAATGGCCTATAAGCAGAAGTTTGCGTAAAAAAAAATATCTGAAATATATTCATGGCGTTTCATAAATTGTATGTGTTATGAATATTGCTAAAGCATCGTAAATTTCATTTACCCTTGCGTAAAGATTTAAACGTAAACTGTCTAATAAAAAACTCCATCAAATTATTGTCATCTCCACGTCACATCCACAGATCATATACCAAATCAGTTCTACAAAATACTCTTCAATAAAGGCGAAGCTACATCACCGCTTAGCCGTCCCAGCCAATCAAAGTCCCGGACTAAAATTGGAAAAGCAGTAGGATTGGACGGCGAGTTGGGGAAAATCTATTTTTTTGCGGAACCGGTCCCGACTTCGCTAGACCAATATCTCACGGGGTATTCGATTTGAATTAGATTAGGTCGCTTTTTCTTTGTGAGAGTACGAGTATTTTTTGGTTGGAAATATGTATGTAACAATAATAGTACCTGTATGAAATAACATTTTTGCAAAACATATCACAAGTCACAACTGTATTAAAATGAAATAAGGGACAGGATTGTATGCAAAATACTCAGGCAACTGGTGAAAGAAAATGCCGGATCACTGTTTTTTCAAAACGAATATTGTAGTCCGAGAGCTTGAAAGAATTTTTGGGTAGGTATTTGAGGCAAGCTGAAAACTTGTCCTGTATCTCTCCTATTATATCCCAACACGAAACTGCAGACCTGGCTGGTGAGTAGCAGGGCTTAATCAACCCCCAAATTTGTAAAAATATATATATATTTTTATCCAAAAATATACTTGAGGCAATTTGCAATTTTTATATGTTGTAGTTTAATATTTTTTTTAAATATCTACCTCAAATACCTACCCAAAAATTCTTGCCAGCTCTCCTACTATTGGTTGTTATTAAGTAGTTAAAACTACCCGTTTTTAACATTTCCCTGTACAAGGAGGATTATCTGCAATAACCAGTATCTACGTTTATTTTTGTTCAACGCAGTATACGAGTCATTCAAAGACTACATCAGCACGGAGCTGCTGGACGGCGAGAACAAGTACGACGCCGGCGAGCACGGGCTGCAGGAGGCGGAGAAGGGCGTCAGGTTCGACGAGTTCCCGCCCGTGCTGCACCTGCACCTCATGCGGTTCCAGTACGACCCGCAGAGCGACGCCTCCGTCAAGTTCAACGACAAGTAAGCCATGTAGACACCTTGCCCATAAGCACAGCTACTAACCAGTGTGAACCAGAGAGAACCAGTTGGAACTAGTATGACGCCGGTGAGCACGGGCTGCAGGAGGCGGAGAAAGACCCGCAGAGCGACGCCTCCGTCAAGTTTAACGACAGGTCAGACTTGTAGACACCAAGGACAGACTAAGAGGCGGAGCAGGGCGTCAGATTCGACGAGTTCCCGCCCGTGCTGCACCTGCACCTTATGCGCTTCCAGTACGACCCGCAGAGCGACGCCTCCGTCAAATTCAATGACAAGTAAGTTGCTAAAATACTGATTGTGACTCTCGTGCCTTAGGAGACGAGGGTACCTGTGATACCACGATACGGCCTAGCTGGACAATCTTGCAATCACGTTATGCTAGCAACCCTAGTGGCATCAGAGCTCTGTTTACATGTACACAGTACAGTACTAGCGGTCGCAGGATCAGCTCCCGCATGGGGCTGTACAGTCATGAGAGCAGCTGCCCCGTCACATCACGCGATCATCATCTCTCATAGATTTCAAGGTCTATGTAGTGAAGTAGTAGAGGCGAAGACATTCACCGCAGTTCTCCAGCGCACTAGCGGCAAGCAGCAAGACCAAGAAGGCGGAGCGAGAGGGGAGAAGGGACCCTACCTTTCTCAAGAGTAAGTCGCTAATAAAGATGACAACAAAAATGATCTCTAAATAGCAACGCCACGAATAACAACGGTGGGTATAGGATTCCTCAGATCAAAAGGTAAAGTTGACTATTCGACTAAAAAAATCTGGTCAGTGAATATCTAAGTGTTGCCCGGCACAATGAACCAAACGCAACGGCCAGCGCGGGTGGATTATTATTCCATGAGTCAGATCTGGCCGCAATTAGTGTCTCGAGACGCGAAATGCCTTGGCGCTCTGGTAATGTGTCAGTTTGTTATAACAGACTTCTGATGTGGGCTTGCTATATAAAAATTAAACCATGACTCACTTGACTTCAAAATAGTGAACGCAAGTTTTCATTTTCATAATGAATATTTACATTTTATCTACCACATTTGCCTTTGCCACAGCCCTAGAAGATTTGAGTAGATAAAAAAGCCCTCAATCAATCTCTAATATTGCTTGAATAAGAAAAATAGCAGAAGGGGTGACGTCAACCAGAGTAGATCTTTCGAAGATAGTTTTGTAATTCAGTTGGAATATGACTTTTCAGGGGTGTGTGGCACTCTTACCGAACTGGGTTTTACCAAAATATTTCAGCAATATTGTTAGTTTTACCCAGTTATTTATAACACCGAACTACGGAACAACGGACACAGTAAGTCCAGATTACGTGCACAGGGAACCTAATACAGCGGCGGACGGGCTAAGTTGATTACTTCTCCATGGGTCGGATCTGGATCTCGCTGCAATTAACATCTCGAGCGAGAAGGTTGTTCGTACAGACTTAGATAATAACCAGCATGAATCAACTTGCTTCCTACTGCTGTTTCAACTGACTTAGGTAGAATTCATTGTTAAATGCAATGATAGTATTCATTACCTAGCAAGTCATTTTTTAAAATGTAAATGGGGAGGAAAATAAATAAGGAGGTCATGGTAAGTGACCAGCGCTGCCCATGGACATTAACAAACTTACAAGAGTCGCAAAATCGTTGCCTGCCTTTAAAAACCCCATACCCTCCCCAACTGCGCTTTGGCGACCAATATTATGGACAAAATCAATATTTTTGGAAACGTATTTTACAGAGTTTTTGTAAAGCACTTTGTGTTACTTTAGTACTTAAAAGCCCTCAGCTCTTGCAAACAAAACTATTCTATTGCGTAATGGACCTTTTATTTTCTGGACTATTCGAGATTCGACGGGAGGTTTTAAATATCAATTTCAGTTTTGAAAACCAACGATGCATCATTTTTTTCCTGAAGCCATTATATGAAATTTCAATTTGTATGAATCAATTACTTTTGTTCGGCGAAATATGTTAATACTAATGTATTCTCTGTGTCACTGATACAATATTCAGCTTTGATATTAAAGGCACTTATTATTTATAGATACATTCTTAATGCTTGGAAAGTAATTACAAGATGTGAAAACAATTCTGGTTAATGTTTTATTAGATACGAACTAAAGGTCAAGATGAAAAGCCAAAAACATATATTATTCTTTTTTAATGCTATAGGGACGCAAACGAACACGGGGGTCCTTACCCATCAACATCAACAACCGCACAAAGGGCGCAGATACGTTTGCTTTTAAGACGCCATACCCCCTCCCCAACTGAGCTCTGGCGACCTTACTCACCAGCAGAATCATATCACAACAGTAACGAAGTGTTAGGTACTTCACTGAAGTCTTCTGTAAGGTGGAGGTACTTTCCCAGACGAGCGAACTCGTTCGAGTGGAAGTTCCACTAAGCTCTACCTCTCTTTTGGCTATATGTTGAAGTTTTTGACGAATTAGTTTTCTAATTGACCAATCTTTGCCTAGGTTCGAGTTCTACGAGGAGATCAACCTGGACCCGTACCTGCAGGAGATACCGCAGACGCCGGCCCACTACACGCTCCATGCAGTACTTGTCCACTCGGGCGACAACCATGGAGGACACTACGTCGTCTTCATCAACCCTAAGGGCGATGGGAAGGTATGCTGCCACATAAAAACCACGTTTATACTATCAGCTTATTAATGTCCCACTGCAGGGAAAAGGCCTCCATCATTTATTGATGTTTTTGTAACAAAGATGGGTTTTGGCTTAATCACGACGCTTGCCAAATGCGGATTGATGATCACAAACCTAGGCCGTGCTCGGAAAAAACCGACACGAATTTGCCCGATCTGGGAATCGAACCCTGGTCCTCTTACGGGCCGGTACTCAAACCACTAGACCATCGAGGCAAATGCCACGTAAAAATAATATCCTCATCAATCTATTAGTTCTATGTCCCAAATTTTCAGTATACTATTTTTATCATGCAGCCTTTTGGATAACTGGCGAACAATCGATGGTAAGAGGCCTCTGAGCTATGAGTTTTAAAGACATTGTCAAACTTTTATATTACCACAAACTAAAAATATTTGAGCTCACTAAAAAGGCTATTGAATTAAATTATATGTACATATTTAGAGTGGAAGAGCCTCGGATGAGCCGCTCGCCTATTGGAAGTACGGAGGTACTTCCTCTAGACGAGCGGCTATTGCACTGTGGTCTTCTGTCAGGTGGAGACCTTAGAGAAGACCACAGTGAAGTAACTATTGTGCTATGTCTCTGCTGGTGAGTAAGGTCGTCAGAGCTCAGTTTGGGAGGTTATGGGGTGTTAAAGGCAGGCAAGGCAATAAGACCCTTACCATGTGACCTACGGTGATCATTTACTACCAGACGACTCTCTTCTTCGTTTGCCTCCATAAAACATAAAAAACCCTCTATGCTTAGTGGTGCAAGTTCGACGACGACGTGGTGTCCCGGTGCAGCAAGCAGGAGGCCATCGAGTACAACTACGGCGGCAAGGAGGACGCGCCGCACCTCGCGCGCCGCGCGACAAGTGCATACATGCTCATATACATACAGTAAGGCTGCTCATCTATACTAATATAATAAATCAGAAACTACTGGTTCCAATTGAAAAAATATATATGTTGGATAGTCCATTTGACTATTAAGGCTTTAAGCTATATATGTATGTAACACTGGGTATGCGGAAACCGAAATCCAAGCGGACGGAGTCGCGGCCCCTAGTAAAAAATATAACCAAAAGGAAGTTTATACTAACATCAATATAATAATAAATATATCACAACATCACATACATTGATCTGACCCTGTGTTAAGTAGCTTAAGCACTTGTGTTACAGACTTCAGAATCAACAGTGGGATTACAAATATACTTAAATAGATACATATAACACCCAGACCAGGACAAACAGACATGTTCATGCACACAAATGTTTGTCCTGTGCGGGGATCGAACCCGCGACCTCTTGCGTAATAGGCAACATCTTGACCATTACACCAAACGGGTCGTATAAAGCTGAAGAGTTTTTTGTTTGTTTGAACGCGCACATCTCAGGAACTATTGGTTCGAATTGAAAAAATTGGCCAAGTGCGAGTCGGACTCCCGCACTGAGGGTTCCGTACAAATTCTATTTTTGACGTATTAAAAAAACTACTGAATAGATTTCGTTCAAACCAATTTTCGTTGGTAGTTTTAATGGTAATGTACATTATATAATTATTTCAGTTTTATCAGCCTCTTATTTTAGAAGTTAGAGGGGGGGGACACACTTTTTTCCACTTTGGAAGGGTCTGTCACGCAAAGTATTCACTTTAGAAAAAAGTGATATTAGAAACCTTAATATAATTTTTAAAGACCTATCTATAGATACCCCACACGTATATGTTCAATGAAAAAAAATATTTTCAGTTTCAGTTCTGACTATGGGGACTCCCCACTTTTTTTATTTTTTTTCTATTTTCGTGTGAAAACCTTGTTGCGGTTCACAGAATACATCTACTCACCAAGTTTCAACAGTATAGTACTTATAGTTTCGGAAAAAAGTGGCTGTGACAGACTGGCGGACAGACAGACAGACAGACAGACAGACAGACAGACATGACAAATCTATAAGGGTTCCGTTTTTTTGCCATTTTGGCTACGGAACCCTAAAAATGATTTTGCTTTTGATAGTCCATTAGTCAAGGAATGATTTAAGCTATGATATAACACTATGTGTGCGGAAACCGAAATCCATGGGGACGGAGTTATTGGCGGCCGCTAGTTAATGGTACATTTTGAACCATATTGACTTGTCAGAAGGTGCAACATCATTCCAATCAAAATAGAAGCTATCTTGCAATATAAGTGTTGAACATACAAGGCTGAAATAACGCGAAAGAAGTTCGTTTTCTATATAATATAACGCAACGTTTTACACATAGTGCGTCATCTTCTATTCAAAATATATTGCGGGCGTGATCCCGCCGAGCTTCGGTCGCGTATTTTCAACCTGGTGTGTTTCTTCACTAAGTGAGATTATTCAAAATCTCGCAAGTGTCAATGACGGAGTCGTCACGTTGTCACCAGGACGTCGCAGCTGAAGTACGTCCTGCAGGACGTGACGGAGAGCGACATCCCGAGCGACCTCTGCGAGCGGATCAACGAGGAGATGCGGTACGAGATGGTAAGGACATGTAAATATCGAACCCTCACCCTTGTTCCTACGCTTTTTTCATCCTTTTTGTTCCGATACACAACGCGATGTTACGCTTTCAGGCGGCCGAAAAATAAGATGCAGGAAATATAAATCTGACACGTCAGTCACATCAGCGAAGTATTACTCAAGAATATTCAGCGCACTAAAACAGTTCTTCACTTTGCAGGCGCTAGCAGGATCTAAATATAAAGGAAGATAGTCACATACGAGGGCAATGCGCAGTTTTTTATACAAATTATTTAGTATATAAATATTTTGAAATAGTTTTTTTGCCGATGGCGCTAACAAATTCGTCAGGTAGGCTATATAAGCTTGATATCAGTTCATTATAATACTTCTTTGTGTATATTTTTGTTGTTACTTATTTATGTACCGTAATAAAATTTGTTGCGAATTAATAAAAATGTTTAGTTTTCTTTAAACATAGATTAACTCTTAGTTACTATCCAGGACAAAATGCTTCTTACGAGTCTAATTAGTTAATCACTAGATCGAACTACCAACAGTTTAGTCCCTTTGAGTTAGATTCAGAGAATGAAACGCGAAATTCGAAAATCTAATGTTCAACTACCAAGAAAAACCTGTTCAGGGATCTCCCAAAACACTCAAACTTTAGGCCATTGAAACAAGTTGACTTGACTTGTCCTGAACGAATTGGCTGCCAGTTTTCTAGGCAGAATTAAAGGTTCTAGAGGCACATAATTGTAAAAACTACGCCATCAACCTCAGAATTATTTTGCAACTACGGATCTGTATAAGCCCTCATTAACGAAGACTTAGTAAAGAATATCCTATTCTAACAAGCGAACTAACAAAGTACCTACATGGCCAACGAAGAATCGATACTTCGAGTAATTCTCGTTATTATCTAGGAGCTTCCTTGAATATTATATCCGTAGTATCAGCACTAGCCATTATATCAATACTAATAATATAATAAAGCTGAAGAGTTTGTTTGTTTGTTTGAACGCTCTAATCTCAGGTAATAACGTAGGACCACAAGGACATCGTTGTGCTCGTGGTCCTACCAGTGGGACAAAATAGTAGGCCCACGAAGAAACAGCCGTTACTGGTTTGAGTTGTATTTTTTTCGTGTTGGATAGTTAATTTGACGGCTTTAAGCTATACTATAAGTATAACACTATTTGAGTGGAAACCTAAATCCACGCGGACGGAGTCGCGGGCGACCGCTAGTATTACAATTTCAGACAATTTCAAACGAATGGGTACACTTCAAACCATTCAATTGCTTTTTCTTTTGGTGCGTACGTGCATTGCAATAATGCACCAATTCGAAGTACTTAGGTGTAGCAAGTGTATTGAAAATGTGACATCAGAAATATGGTGACACAATAGCGCTGTGACAATTACCCGAAGTAACGGAATGGTTTAATGAGGAAGTAGACAAGTTCATGCCGACGGAGCTAGTAACAAGAAAAAACATCAGTAATTGGACCACGGGATTCAATTCCCTCGCCAAAAGCCAGTTGTATTTCATTTCAGCACAAACTAACCCTCTTGTTTGCAAAGTCTACGTTGCATTATAAACTAGACCGTTCCGTCTTTTTTCGAGCTCCATTCCTGTTAGTTATTTGAGTGTTTAAAAAATCGCCGCTCGCCGGAGCCGGCGCAATAAATCCAGGCTGAGGCGATAAATTAAAGTCGAGCGACGTCGCTCCACCTAGCAACGACAGAGATACGCGGCGACAGCGGCGGAACTGCTGCCCGCTACAACAACGCCTCGTTTACTTATCATTAGCTTTGTTTAAGTGATAAGTTTCTAAGCATACATGATTCAAAAACTACTGCATCATCAAAGGTAAAATCCATAATGGCTCACTTACAGGCCGCACTTAGGCGGAAAAATGTACGACTAGACGAAGGGACGTGGACGAAGTCGCTTATGGAAGACTAGTTTTAAATAAAGTTTGATACATAGCTGCGACTTTGCATTACGAACACAATGCCTCATTTACTCCCTATTTTCTTCTCATGGCCTTAAATCACATAGGCATTTTATAGACTCAGTTACTAATGATTCAAGTATAAGACCCTTTATATTTTTTTTTCATTATTAAGTAAGTATCACAATTAAAGCCACAATAGTAATTGCAAATATTGTAAAAACTAAAAGCGTCCATGATAGTCGATCCAGTCAGCAAAAAAATACGAGTGAGTATCTACCAGTAAAATCTAGATGACACTTAATTTTTTAGTGTCCCGCGCATAAACAAAATCCGCGCCGACCAAGCGAACAACCGGGCTTAATCAACCAAATGGGGGGTAAATAAATTACAGTCGTAAATAACAGAATTGTCTCTGCAATCAAAGGACAAGAACGGAATATATTTCACGATCGGCTTTATTTCCAGTAACGAGCCGTTTCCAGGGCATCAATCAAGTCTGGCACCCAGTGACGGACATCGCAAATGATTAAATAAATGCTAGAGGCGATATAAATTAATATAAGGGTCCACTTTCATTTGTTAAAATGACTAATAAGCACAGTTTTTCAAAGAGACAATTCCAAGAGATGAAAGAATCGTCCAATCTGAAGAGCACTTTAGAATATTTGTTTGATAAGTAAAAGACGCGTGACTTTGACTATTTTGGCATAAAATCTAATTTCAGATCCGGTAAGCTAGGCCTTGTAAAGATCCCTTCATACCACTCACGTAATTGAAATCTGCCGCCACAATACTTTCGGTTATCTTCTTTGAATTATGTGGTAGTCAATATAAAGGTTATAAGATAAATGACCGCAGGAATTAGGCCGTGTGGTGACCGTTTACTACATAATAGGTGTACCGTGTACTATCTAAAGTAATATGAACGGTCCACATGGCATTACAGGCTGCTATTACTCGTACTTACATGATTGCAAAATGGCCGTTGATTCTGGCAGCACTGAGAAATGGCGTGCCGTCCCAGCTAACAGTTACTGATGAAATTCAAATAATAAGAGGGCTGGTAGGCCGCGCAGATCTCATCTTCGTTAATTAATCCAGCTCCACTATTAATTAGGGAGGTTTTTCTTCGTCGGACGGATTAAGCTTGACGAGACGCGGTAATTGCGCGCCTGGAGCTTACTGTTATTCATTTAGACATGGCTTGAGTTTGCGAGGGAATTCGAAAAGTTAGCCGCTTGTGCAATGTTTACAAATTGGAGAAGTAGGGGATTACGCTAAGTCCTGAATCTTGGTAGATGCAAAGGGATTGATGTATGGCAGGGTTTTGGTCGTTGGCAGTATCGCCATCGGGCTATCGCGAATACAGACTAATCAATATAGGTAATATTTCAGAAGAAAAATTGCACTGTCAACCTATGTATGTACCTAATATATATCGAAAATACCTAATGCTATTACTGTAAAACATTTATTTCATTACTAGCGGCCGCCCGCGACTCCGTCCGCGTGGATTTCGATTTCCAATATCCTATGTGTTATTCTGATGTATAAGCTATATTGTGGTAAAGTTTCATTCAAATCCATTCAGTAGTTTTTACGTGAAAGAGTAACAAACATCCATACATCCATACATCCATACATCCATACATCCACACATCCACACATACAAACTTTCGCCTTTATAATAGTAGTAAGATTAACGCAACTTTTTTAAACCCTACGAGTTCAGTTCGCAACGGAAGTCACAGTTTTTCCATAGTCCGTAGCGGACGGGCTAACTGAAAAAGTTTTGGGCGGTTCCACTGAATTTTTGTTGATAAACTTTTAGCAAAACTGTAGCTCCCTATTTCAAATGGGCATTCAATATACGGTGGCACTTTTTAAATTAAAAAATATTTATAGGTATTGTTAGTTACTGGGGTGTTATTACATTATATGCCGGACAAATCTGTGCTCCAATTTTCACAGCCTGGCCCTCTACAACCTCGGACATGTATGCGCGATAATATTTTTTATGGCAATATAAATTTCGTTTCACCTTTGTTTTTATCGTTTATTGCGGGCAGTATAGCGGCCGCGAATATTTACGGGACATTTTTATATTGTTGAAATGAAAAAAGGGTTGAATTTTCGTTTGGTCCTCGTATTTGTTTTTGGATTGCGTGAGTCGCAGGGCGATGAAGAATCCACTATGACTACGGCATTGTACAAGGAAGAGACAAGTCCGAAACCCACCACTATTTTCAGAAGAGTTAATGTAGATCCAAAGGTACCAGAAACAAATCATACACCACTAGACCTTTTCAGTTTTAAGGCTAGTGAACTTAGAAGGAGTCGTGGAAGAAGTAAGAGTCAGGATGAGATAAGAAAAGAGTTGCTGTCATTAGATATTTACTTATTTATTTTTGTTGTCATTAACTGTAACAAGCAGTTAAATGTTTTATATAATAACATTCGGCGAAATAATCATTTCAGCTCATTCTAACGTTTGGAACTGGGATTATTGGTGCCAACTTCAACCAAAGAAGGGGAATGGAAATGAACAATTGCAAAGGTAACAGTTATTTGAACATTTTACAAATAAACAACGTGTTCGGGGACATATTAACAGATTAGAGTTCAGCTTCCCTATGTAATCAAAAGTTAGCTAAATTGCATAATAATAATGTTTGTTTTGTTGTTTTTCAATCACAACAACAAAGTAACTAAGTAGATAAGTATATCATAAGATAAGTAGTAACCGAGGAAATTAAACACAAAAGAAACAGGAAATTAAGCGATATATATAAGTCAATCACCAAATTCGCCTGGGTTGCACCTGACGCGATGAGACGGTTTGCAAGCGAACCAATAATAAAAGAAATCAGGACCTTTTCTTACGTACTAATAGTATTAAAACACATTCAAATAATATTTTTTCGCAGATATTATTATGATACACAGATAGATCAATGTCGAACATTTACATACTCGGGAAGTAACGGGAATAAAAATAAATTTGACACAGTCGATGATTGCGAACGCTATTGCAAAGGTAACTTAAAAGAAACTTATTTGTCTAGCTTTTTTCCGATGTATTCTGGGTATTGAAGAGAAAATAATTTCTCTTATTTTGTACCAATCTTTTCAGTGTATTGAAAGAAAATGATTATCTAGATTTGCTTCAATCTATTCGAAGTACGGCACCTTAAAAAATGTTAGTGCTGTCCTTTAATATATTAAAATATAGATAGAACAGGTGCTGTCAAATGTAAGAAAACATAATACCAACGATGGTCAATGGTCGAACAAATGAGAAAAAGATATCTCAATAGTTCGGCATTCGAACAATCGAGAACAAAATAATAATATACGATGCTGTAAACTATTCATATTACTCTTGCACGTTATTGGAAAGTATTACTTCGCCCTAACGAATAAGCAAATAATAGTGAACAAAAATAATAACTACCTACATACGTAAGTCTATATTGCAGGAGCCGCTTACATGTCAATAAAGGAAACCTTGAAGACTAGTTTTTGCTCACTGCAGCCACATTCTGGACTATGCATGGCAATGTTTCAGATGTAAGTTAACCACCAAGTTATTATGCGAAGATAGACTAGGGAGTAGGTATCTAGACCGCTAGAAGATAAGACTTGGAGGTTGTGAAAGACGATAAAGTCAGTCAGTCAGATCCTAAAGTTCTACCAACCATACATGTCGAAATTCGACCTCCGGACTTCAGACGAGTTACTTAACCCTGCTCTAAGAGAAGTTCTTTGTTTATTAAAAACAAGTTGCTTGCTTCTTTCCGCCCCTTTCTAAGGCCCATAAATTCAGCAACGCAATCTCACATTTCCGACGACTAAGCTCCCAATCAATTAACTAAATGGTACAGTGACCATACCGCACACACAACGGTCTAGGCACTAATCGATGCCGTGAAGGTGGTTCCCGGCCCGAGTTAACCCTCGCGGTTAACCCTAATGGATTTCGGGTGTCGACCATATGGGACATTTGATACACCTACTAAAACTTTAAGGGGTTATGATCATTTAAATGTTCTTCGTGTTATATTACCTTGAAATGTTTACACAAAGCCACGTTGGTTGTTAGTGACGTACCTACCTGTCACCCTCAATAGTTTAGTAAAGAAATGTCTTGAGACTGCTGAGGAACATAACTAATTATATTTTATTGTTATTTTAACAAAAACAGTGCTAACGACTGTACTGTCGCCAGGAAAATTTTGGAGTTTTTGGACTTTATTTGCACTACGAGCAGTTATTTTATCCCTTCGAACTCGTCATTTATTTAGATAATTTATTTATGAATTCGAAAATGTTATTTTTAGGTTTATTTTCATTACATTTGCAGGTTTTACTACGACCTGAACGAGAGCCGCTGCAAAACCTTCATGTATGGCGGCTGCGGCGGCAACCAGAACCGTTTCAACTCCAACAAAGAGTGTATGAGTAGCTGCCATCCTGAACATAGTGATAGGGCAGACACTTAGTAAATATTCTAAATATAAATATAGTTGTAAATTCACTTACCCCTGCATTGGAGTTATAATTTTATTGTAACGAGCAAAGTGAGAGGTTCAGGTACATTAATGAAATGCAAAAGGCCAACTTTGAAAACGGGTTAAATAAATGAAAGTCGCGCATAAACAATTTAATTAATGGGTATTTATCATGCAAATAACAATGACACTATTCACATATTTACATTTTTACTTTTTAAACCACTATACATATTGGTATACATAGGTACTAATTGGTATTTCGTCAGTTTACTGATTTTCGTTTTTATTTAAATTTAAATATTTTGTTAATTCAAAACCCATCCAAAGTAAGCACCATTAAAAACCACTAATTAACACACCACAAATTCAGAAACCGTGGCATGAACGATGTTTGCTCCACAGATCTAATGGCTTTCCGTGTAGTTACCTACTCCATTATGTAACCACTCGTTACGTTAATTGCAGATGGTCCTGATTTCCTTGTGGTTCTGTCAAATTATCACAACATTGTTTCGACAGATGGAGATTGATTGATGCGGCTTCTAAAATTTACATACTTTGTACTAATACTTGCTTATTTTTTTTTGCTTTACATAATGAAATTAAATAAAGCAAACGGGCATAGGTGGGATAGGTACGGTGTATTTTAAATAAAATAAAGGAAATCAAAATACATCAATAGAAAATTTCATCTCAATGGAATGGGTCTCAATATACATAGCTCAATGGATTATTTTTATATACGCTACTCAGAGCGCTAATCTATATCCATACTAATATAATAAAGCCGAAGAGTTCGTTTGTTTGTTTGTTTGAACGCGCTAACCTCAGGAACAACTGGTCCAATTTGAAAAAATATTTTTGTTTGGATAGTCCACTTGACGAAGAAGGCTTGAAGTACTTTTAATGCAATATAACCTTTTTTATGTTAATTCAGTTACTTTATCAAAACCGAAACAAAACCGAAATCATGACAAATCGCCGATTCTATTAAAATCAAAACGACGTCAACCGGCCATGTGTTATCAAATACAACTTCAAAACAGTTTTAGCAGGAGCTACGAATATTACGGCCGAGCGAAATGCGTTAATGATTCCGCACAATGCTCCGTGATCGCAGATGTTTGCTGATCTAATGGCATTTTCAATTTGCATACAAATTCCTGTGCGCATTGCTGACTGCATGCCGCTCCCGAATCTGATTACCGCTAACGACGCGAGACGCACCCTGCGTTCCTCGCCCATGCACCGCACGACACTTGTATGCACTGAATTGTATTTTGCGCCCGGCTCTGATTAACCACTGCAATGTTCTTGCTCGCTCAAACGATAATTGGAGCTTTGTCCAAATTAGAGCATAATCTTCAAAACAGAAGCACGCTAGTCACTATTCCCCTTATGAGAAGTTGCGCATTGACTGATACGGTACTCGTATGTATTTGTGTTCCACACATACAGAAATATGTAGGTGGAACGTAGGTACCTACTTGAGGATTATTCCAAACCTCCACCACCAACACATCCCCCACTGGTGGAATCGAAACATCATGCAGTTCAATGCATGCTGTAAGGAAGACTTTGTAAGGCCAGAGTAAATAACATTTGTCTGTCAAAGATGCAGTTTCCGATGAAAAAAAAAGCAACAACAGCCATATATCTTGATGTCGATGATTCTGATGAAGAAGCCACAGCCTTAGGATTTTAGAGCTAATGGCTACGCCTAAACTGTCTAAGCCGTCCTAACCGCCTAAACACAGTACAATCGTGAATAATCATGATCGCTGCGACTGTTTTGCCGAACAAATGGCATTTCCAATTTGCATACAAATTCCTGGGCGCATTGCTGACAGCAT
Source organism: Nomophila noctuella (assembly GCA_958496325.1). Lineage (NCBI taxonomy): Eukaryota > Metazoa > Arthropoda > Insecta > Lepidoptera > Crambidae > Nomophila > Nomophila noctuella. The sequence goes on from OY292489.1 coordinate 5,483,547, forward strand.
GCCGGCGGGTCGGTCCGTCCGAATCGGATTACCGCTAACGACGCACCATTCTGCTCCCTCGATCCATTCCCGTGCCAATAGCGAGCGGGGCCGTTCCAGTTCTATGGGTCAACTGACACGCTGAGACACTGTCCACCTAAGGGTTTTGGCGTGAATTCATGCCTTTCCATTTGAACCACAAATGCTTGTGACACACGATGTTTTACAATCGATACACGTCTTGAGTATTTTAAATTCGTGATAATTCTATATGGCTCATTTGTATGAATGGAAGTTATATAATTGATGTCATTTTGTGTTTATATGGAGACAGGAAAATTAAAAAAAAGTATTTTGAAAACATCATTAGCACTGGATTTTTAGGAACAACTAATTAGTGAAGTACAGCTTAAAAAATAACTGGATCTCATCTGAGCTCAAGTTTAGACAAGGATTTAAACGAGAAATAATCCCGCGCGGTAAGATTCTTCAGAGCTTTAGCGTAGTACGATTGCAGTCGAGGATTAATTGGCATAGTTTTTCATCCCGTCCGGAGTCCTGAGGGGGGAGGAGATTACTAGCGAATCCGACGGCAACGTTAATAATTGATTGTCATTACGGTTATGGATACAAAGGCATTGCTGCTTTTACTCGATTCAAGTACAAGCAGCCAAAGGAAGCTTTGTCAGTTAACTGCCTTTATTATTTGAGTGCTCTCGTCTCCCCTGTTAATAGGACTCGGAAATATGAGTATTATGGAGCGGTTTTTAGATAGGTACCTACTGCTACATTATTCCGAGTCACATAATACAAAGCTTATTATTTAGGTGCTTTTTGTGAGGCTTAACGACATTTATTTTCACAAGGCTCAAAGCCTCAATCTGACAAATAACGAAGGAATTCCGCTACAATCCCACAAAAAACAAAACGAGATGTCACTTATTTCTTCAAAAATTGTTCACAATTTTTGTCCTTTATTGTCTTCAATTCGAAAGTAAATGGTCATTAAACTTTCACCCAGACAAAAAATCTACTCTTCCGAACTCTTCTACAAAATTGTTTCGACACACAGGCGATCCAAGGTTTAGTTCATAAGGATGTAGGTAAATAGATGTTTTAAGTGAAATGACCGAACGGGGTTGAAAATACTTTCTTTGTCAAGACCCAATCTAATATAATCAAAAGACGGTACCTACGTAGATATAATGAAACTAAGGTAAGTGCGCGAAACTCTTCTGGCAGCATAAAATTTAATCATTTGGAAAGCTCGGCAGATTTCTCCCTTTGTAGGACGGACAGATTCAAATGAAATTACGGCATTGTTACCTCCGCGTCGCGATTCTTTCAAACTCGAAATAAAAGGAGTAGGTAAGTTGAATTGATTAAACAATCCTTCGGGAGAATTATATATTACATCCCTATTGATTGCACGAATAAGGTATGTTAAGAGAAACTGGATAAAGGAAGTATTCTCGCGTGCCGGTATGGCGATGCCAGAGGATAGGATACCACTTTGGTACCACATCCTCTGTCATGGCAATAAGGGCTTTTCTTTTGCTTACCATCAGACAGAGCGGAGCCAATATACCGAGCCACTATAAAAAAACAAATGACAAGGTGCTATTTGGACACTCACAAATCCAATATACGACAATGTGGAGAACTGAGCTGTAAAGACGTGTCCAGACTCCAAGGGAACATCAAAAAACACAGCCATATGACATGAACACAAACTGCTTCATTCCCATAACTAAGCAAGTTTTCCCAAGGGTCAGATCGTCAGGAACTCGAATTTACAGTGAGGCTACTACGTTACACTTTGGTTTTGTTATACCTGGCCATACTACCTGGGTGGGATACATTTAGAACCACGCAAAGTCCGATTGATACGCTCTTTGTAACTATTGCCGCGGTCAACGATACCTGCTCTGTCTCCCAAACAATGGATTTTGCAGCATTCCGCCGGTTTGTCCACTTGTCTTTCCCGCCATAAACATGATTACAGATAACTTACTCACCTAAATTTTGCTTTCCTTAAGCATCACATGTCTTGTCACATCTGTTCGATTGTTTTTTCTTTTGTTATTTTCTTTTGTTTTTATGTTCTTGGCTTTTGACGGGGTTTTTGATTCATCATCCATTTAATTATGTTATCAAAATAATTCAGCACTGTTGTTTTTCTATTTAATTTAGATAGAGATAATTATTTCCCAGTTTATTACTTTAAAACACCCATTAAAACATGCATATGACTTAATCAGTTAACTACCCGCCCCGGTATCGAACCCGGGACTCAAAATGCAGCTAACTATTACAACAATAACTCCTCGCACCCAAACTTCCATAATATTGGACTATTATTTAGTAATGCAGTCAAATTGAAAGTAAGACTCTAAATAGGTATGTACTATGATAATTGGTTAACGTCCTTGAGGGTACCATTATGCAAAACAAACCAAATTAAACAAATATAGGATTATATTCAGTGAAACATTCAAATCCAACAGAACAAACATTGGAGTACATTCCAATAGTTTGTACAAGCTGTGTACAGTCAGCCGCGGGCGCGGCGCGTCGCCCCCGCGACCTCTTCAACTCGAACTAATAGACTATAATCCCATTTGCCATAATTATTACTCGGCATGTAATCTAAGCCACTATGTTTCTATGATCGTCTCAAAATACCTCAAACCATGTTAATGAAAATATCGCAACCAACACACATTGTTAAGTAAAAATAAACCAGCGGTGACTACTGTTCCGAACAGGCGCCGCGAGACGCCGCGTGCCAGAGTTACCGCGCAACAGCGAAATCAAAACTAAAAAGGGTATAAATTAAATTAAGTATTACCATTTCAGATTACTAAAATGTCTTAAAACGTCTAAGGCATCTTTACGAAAACTTATTGTATTTTTTCTTAATTTATTACATCATATATATACATAATTTCGACATAATCATTTATTAATAAAGTAACATTTATGTGGCAGGTCAAGTAAAAAATTAAATAGTAACATATACATGTTTGGATGTTGATAGGGCTCTCAGCCAGAATTAACAATACGGTGCTAGAGTTATAATAACTATTCCGTGCAGTTAGCTCAGTGTACACTCGAGGCGGCTCCGCCACGCGGCTGCCCTCGCGCCGACTAAACCAATCATCTCGCTCTAGCAATTAATTCACGTAATACTAACCAGATTAATGTGATCAACCTTTCTCATTGAAATCAGTACAACTTTATCGTGGCATTAATTTTATCGCCTCAAATATACACTTGGTTTTGGTAATTCGACAATCATTAACACATTATAATTCTATACTATACTCCGATTATTTCTATTTATAAGATTGAATACAAGAGATTTGCATTTAGAATATTTGTTACGAAAGGCGAGAGCACGAGACGCCGATCCCGCGGCATTTATTGCTTTGAATAGATTATACATCGACGGGTCTTCACACCAATAGATACTATGTACTGTTAAAAGAACGCATCAAATTATGTCTTATGCAATATTATTTAAACATAGTTACGAGTATAACATCCATAAAAACATAAACAACCAAGTACAAGCAGTGCTTTACATCCCAACCTTGTTATAAGGAACATATAATGTGAATTCATGCGATTATCAGTGGCGCAAGGACCCGCCGATTTACATAACGGTAATAGTTTATAGAAAAGCGCAAACCTACATCTGTAGTCACCTAACAATACGAGTGTTATGTGCAGTAGCTATATACAAGCATTACTAATATATACTATCACAATACAATCATTCACAAATTTAACGAAATTTCAATGCGTTTCAGCGTTAAAGACGACAATATATGTAGTTGGGAACATTCAACGATGATCGCGAGACAACATCAAAAAGTATGTAAAAAAATACTATCGCAATATATGAAACTTAGTCTGTCTCTTGTGTGCAGTTAGTGAAATATTTCACCCTCGATATCTAAAAAAATCGATAGAGTGTCTCTGAACTTACTTATAAGCTATTCAAAGCTTTTATTGACCATTATTGACAAACGTCGAAAAAAACACGATCCGTGAAAAAATAAATATTCACCAATCACAAAATCTATTGCTAGGCAAAGTCTCACATACTTCATCTATATTGAACATCAAACATTATAAACAAAATTATGGACTATGTGTGGTATATTCTAACTCGTATTTTGGTACAATTAAAACAGTGCAAAGGAACTACGCACTTGCTGTGACATTGTATTAATGAAAAAAAAACCATACAAGCCAGTTCACGCGTTAGCACAAAGGAAAAACTTCATATGACAGTACAGAACGTGTTAAAACAATCTATTAAAATTACTTTTACTTAATCATTTATATGCAAAAATATTGAAAAGTATCATTTTTTATTTATTTTTTAAAATTTATTTGCAACAGAACCCTCAAATTTAAAAGGCACATTTATATTTGACGCACTTTATAACCACATTTTACAGACTCCTAGAACAAAATGTGTCACCGAACACAGTTATCCCGACTCAACGTCAATGAATTGTAAACACCGTTCCATCTTAGAAGCTTTCCCTCTGTGAGCTTATTTGGCCTCTCTTAAATCATGACCGGTTAATCTCTCATTACCTCATAACAAACAATCCACATAATTATAACAAGATCCTCGAGGAACGCATCGCGTTCAAAATATCACTTCAAAATTTGCATTCAATTTGATATCGATTAAATCTATGTTTGTTTCCCTCGCTGGGTTTATTGCGTCAGCTATATGTATCTTATAGGCCACATCCACCACAGCAAGCGACGACACAGGCACATTTGTCTATATAAAATACTATTAATAAAGACAGTTATTACAATATCATATTTTCTCATAGTATAAATGCCGTATCTAAATATTGATGTATCTCTGCGGTAATGTATTACTTTGCCGAATCACCAAAATCACCGAGACCCGCCGGTGTGGCGCGGCCCTGACTCGAGGGCGGCGACACGCCGGCGGGTCCCACACCTACGTAATAAATATAAACGACTGCAATTTGACATCTGGTTTCACTAAAGTCGGGAGGCCACAACGATTTAACACTGGATATGCTAAAAGGCGATATACACAACGAATTGACGAATTTTCAACGTAACCAACCATCAAAATTCACTAGCTTTATATATTAAAAAATGCTACAAGAGATGAATCACGGAGGATAATACTCTAATAGTTGTCGATAACATTCAACGTTCACGAATATGAGTCGTTTTAGTTTCGCCTTTAGCGACAATCCCGCTCGGTGCTCACGCTATGGGCGCATAATATTAAGCTATTGTTACAAATTATATAAAAACAACACTTCGAACTCTTCACTAGCAGGACTTCTATGTGGCCAAATCTATACCAATGCCACCCGTCCTCTAAGGAACAAATGAGATGGTACCAACATAACGATTTCAAACGCGCGGACGTGTCTCTATTTTAACATTCAACAATAAACTGGGCGACCTTTACTTGGTTTCTAGTCCTCTAGCGAATACATGGCACCAGTCCTGGTACGGGTTCCATCCACTTCATGACCAAGCGAGGTAAACGAATCAATAAAAAAAATGGTATAAATAACTTTTCGATAAGGCTATTTTATTTTAACGAGTCAATACGATAATAATACGATAGGACAATGATCGCCGTCGATCCGACGAGTAAGTCGACCTACCTTCAATTACGGATACCATGGATTACATAATTTACATCGGACAACTCGAGGAGAGAAAACGTCGTATATTACAGAGAAAAGCTTATCTAACTAACAAGCGGTGCAAAAATATCTTTCATTCGATTTCCATAACAACATTGATTTTCCGGACACCGTCGCGGGCGAGCGCGCGGTCGCGTCGCCGTCGAACGGGCACGGTCGAGAGCGTGCATTTAGAAACACGACCCGCCTCAAAACCGGCGAACAGAGGTCAGAGACAACGGAGACGCGAGCGGAAAGTATGGAATCCACGGTATACATACGCAATACGGGCGGGGGGGATTGCACGCGGCGACGGGGCGGGGCGGAGGGTGTACGGGTGACCAGGTGTCCGGGTGTACGGTGTCGTGTGTACGGTGTCGCGTGGCGGGCGTCACTGGCGGGCGCAGTCCGGTTGGCACGGGCCTCAGTTGTAGATCTTGATCGCCTTCTCGAGGTAGTTGACGCGGGACCGCTTCGGCGTCTTGTTGATGTGCTCGAGGCCGAGCCACGGCCGCCCGCCGGTCGCGTCTGGAACGAACGAGTCTTTATTACATTTTAGCACATATTCATCGACGAACCTGCACGATATACCCACCTCGGATGATCTAGGGGTAAATGCGAAAGCATTTTCAAAAACCCATTCCACTATGTCTGGATAGGCATGCAATCCAACTTATATAATTTATCGAATGATGCACGTAAAGGATATGATGTCCATAACTAACGCATGCACCACATGGAGTAAAACACGTTAGATATGTAAAGGCAAAATATACCGTTATTCACGAGGAAGGTTTACATGCATGTAACATGCAGAATAGTATTGTTTAATCAGCATTGCAAACTCGTGAAAAACCGAGGCGGACCGCTAGTATTTAATGCACCAAAATGCAGCACTCATCATACTCATATATATCATAACTAGTTTGTAACACGATCATTACCAGACGAAATAATTCTAAAAAATGTGCATGCTTACTTTTAATTTACTATTAATTTATAATCACTTACTTGCATTACTGCTTGGCCTGAAGTCGAAAATGTTTATTGTCGCTCCTTCGCTTATGTAATTAGGTCTGCCATTTGTCACTATAGCAAAATTGTACTGGAACAGAATAAAAATATCATATTAAAAACTGCAATGATATAAACTAAGATAAATAGCCATCGATAAAAATATGCTACAAAACATATAAATGGCGAAATAGTTGGTACTAGGCTCCACTTTCGGTCGGTCTAAGACCAAGAAGTAACTCAATTTTATTCCGGTTATAGCCAGCAGCATTTCCCTGCATTTTATTGTTCATTGTAGTGAATTCACCAACCCGCCTACGTTGACTATTGGCATAACCCCCTATCATGGGGATTGCAACGTCCATCCGTCGACTTGCGGCACTTCTATTCAACAGGCATTCATATCATAAAGCCGATAGACCAAAAAATTTCTGACGAGAAAAATTGCATAATGTCTTTACATGAATGAAATTGACTTTAAAATAAAAAAATCTTCTTAGGACTAACACACCAACGAAGCTTGTACTATGGAAGCTGGGGAACGGATAGTCATACTTAAATACTTTTATTAACATCCATGATTCAATTACAAATGCCGATTTTCATCACACAAACATTTGCCCCTAGCAGGATTCGAACCCACAACCCTTGGTTATCTAGCCAAGGTTTCTGACCACTAGACCATCGGGCCCGAATTTGACTTTGATAATGCCTATCTATCCCTTCGCTCACCTTTTCCCATTCTTTGTCAGGTATGTCGAGCTTCTTCTGCAGCCGGTCCTTGACCGCCTGGAATGGCTCGTTGTGTTTGACGCGCGTGTAGAACGGTATGCCGAACGTCGCGTACACCTGCTTGTGGAAGTGCGCGCAAGGCACCAGAACCTCGTCCTCCTGGAATTGCGATTACATGTGTAAATAACCAACGTAATATAACGATTAGGGTATGACAGTTTCGAAGCACGTCGAAACATTCTTACAAGTTAGATGATGTTACATCATGATTAAAAAAATTATGTGCATAATGGAACATGGGGAAAACCGCTTCCGCTTAGGAAGGAATTATGGTGTCGACCCAATAGATACAGAATGATCAGTGATTATTTCGTTATCTATCGGGTTGATCACATTGACAACGAAACAATAAACAGTAAAAACCATTTAAAACAACACATAAAAATGTAAACTCCCATAAATTATACTTATCCCCGGGAATCATGAAGTCGCGAAATTACAATCTATACTAACGTTGTAAATTACTATTTGTATTACTGTAACAAAGAATCCCAAAAACATCTGGACAGATTTCAAAAATTCTTTCACTTTTGAAAGCTACATTCACTCCGAGTAACATAGGCTATATTTTATCCCGGTACGGGAAGTAGTTCCTTCGGGACGCCGGTGAAACGGTGTGCACCCGTGCGAAGCTAGGGCGGGCCGCTACTAATACATATTGTAGCTTCCTTTAGTAAAAATTGTGATAGTTAGTTCATTTCTGAATTACCTGCAACTGGACCTCGTCTTTGGGTATCTCTTCTATTCTGTACAATCTAGGGGGAGTAATGGTGACCTGGTCCAACGTCAGCTCGGAGTCGGGGCCCGGTAGCACTTTGTGACACGAAACCTCCACGATCCTTAACCTGGAAACAATGAAATAAATAATCCATTAATGTGCAGACGAAAGAACTTCAGACGAAACACTTTGGACCTTATATCGTGGGCATAAAGACGCTTCCATTGAAATTGTTTATACAAATTAAAAATAAACTTAAATGGATCAAAGCCCTCCCTCCTACTTCGGTATATTATTTGTGAGTCGAGATTCGAACTCTAGGCTTTCTGTTATTTTTGTATGTTAGAGGCAGGCAAACAAACAAGAGGTTCACCTGATGGTGACTGCCTCCGTGGCGCAGTGGCTAGTGTGTCGCACTTTAATGCGGCGGCCGCGCCGGAGGTCCTGGGTTCGAATCCCGGGTCGGACCGATGAAATTGTGTCTATGTGTCCATGTTGTGATAACACAGATACAGTCCGGAGTTTGGAAGTTGGCGGTGTAATTACACCCCCGTGCCTCGGAAAGCACGTTAAGCCGTTGGTCCTGCGCCTGATCTCTCTACGGTCGTGTCAGACTGCTGTCCCACCGAATTATGAGAGTGAAGGAATAGGGAGTGCACCTGTGCTTGCGCACGCACTTGTGCACTATAATATATCCTGCGTACCTGGCTGATCGTAAGATCGGCCGCCATGGCCGAATACGGCCGGAGGGTATTTTTTTTTTTTTTTTTTTTTTTTTTTTCACCTGATGGTAAGTGATCACTGCTGCCCATGAACAGCATATGCGTTGCCCGCCTTTTAGACACAATATCCTGCCCAACTGAGCTCTGGCGACCCTACTCATTAGCAGAAGCATAGCACAATATTTACTAAGTGCTACTTTACTGTGGTTTTCTGTAAGGTAAAGGTACTTGCCCAGAGGAGCGGCTCATTCGAGTGGAAGTTCCGCAAAGCTCTACCTCTCTTCAAATAAGTCATTTAAGTCTAATGTTGAACATTATAAAAACTTACTATATATACTTAATACAACTGAGTAACTTACCTCCGCGACCCGTCAGGGGACATTTCAACTACTTTAGCTGCCTCTTCTAAAATATCTGCCACTTTGCCACCTTTGTTTGGATATAAAATTAATTCTTTATCTTCTTTGTAATTTGGACCAACCTGAAAACATTTATAAACAAGCCATGATGTACTGTTAACACATTTTGATATTACTATGATGCAAACTTTTAAGATTTTGAAGGAACATTTTGAATATGATTGCAAGTTTAAGCTAACTAACTTATGTTTTAATAAAACTTACCCATAAACATTTAAACTGTTTCTTGTTGTCCAATTCATTAACCTTAATAGATAATATCTGGTAGAACAATTTCTTAGGGCACTTTGGTTTACAGTACACTAACAAGTCCTTAAGTATTCCGTCGTATGAGTATCTCAAAGCCATTCCCGGTGTGTCCTTGTAACTACAACAATAAAAAGTAGAAATTACAATTCTGTTTCAGCGAATCGCATAAAAATAGCTCACTATAATTTACTCTCTTGGCTGTGTTCACGGACAATAGGGATGTTGACACATATCACAATTAATTTCACAACACTTTTATTCATAAAGAGGACGCTTTTTAGCACTTAATGTATTGGTTTGTTTTTGTTTATACATAAGAAAAGGATTTTAATAAATCAAAAAAATTTAGTTAAAGCTCAATTGACTTCGAAAATTAGTAGGACATAGTGTGCTTTTCCCATACAAACGTCATAGTTTGGAATCGTTTTGACAGTTAATAAAATAAAGTCAAATGACTGGTGGTGTCAACATCCCTATTACTGGTGGATGGATTCCTTAAGCTTAAAATAAACAGTGCTATGTATAGCATAGTTTAGCGTAAATCCAATGACAAGCCAACAAAGTAAATCATTTATTTTGTTCTATATTAGACTAAAAACTTACTTTTGACACTTGAAGAACTGTATTAAGTATGGGTCAACGTTGAGGTGCTGGCCGACCGCCCGCGCCATCTGGTCGTAGCGCATCTGCATCGACAGCTCCATCGTGAACCTGAACATAAATAAAATAAAAATATCTCTATTGCTCAATATACATTAGTTACAAGAGTAAAGTCTCCCCAGTAAGTAATACAATACTTGTGTTATAGTCCGGTCAAAATAGACATTCCAGTTTGCATTAATTCCCACACAGCTGGATTTTTGTGCATGCCTTGAATACGTCATTACAAATGATATGTCAAAATTCCCCATCGATCCCGCTTGTGCGTTGTTTTTTATTCGTGGTCAAAGGGCCCAAATTTGCGTTTTTTTCTTAAATCTCTGAAACTAAAAGAGCTATCGAAAAATGGTTCAGGAAAAGTTTATAGATCGTAAAATTGTCTACCTAAAAGATCTCTACATTTTTCTTCTACAAAGCAGCGCTGTCGAGATATTGTGACTTTAAGCCGCAGGAAAGTCGTATTTTCGAGTAGCCCACATTATGCAATTACAATAAATTGGGTTGAGTAGTTTATCTGGTGCAGGTGGCAATTAAGTATGAATTGGCTCGAAACTATTATTTACCAATTTCCAGCCCCAATTTTCAGGATTTAGTTCATTGAAGTCAAAAAAGACAAAATGACGTATCAAGCTTGCATTCATTCCCAACAAGCGGGACTTTTGTGCAGGCCTTGAATACGTCATTACAAATGATATGTCAAAAGTCCCCATCGATCCCGCTTGTGCGTTGTTTTTTATCTGCACTGAAAATCTTCGGATCCTATTCCTAACCTTTCTGGTAGTCAAACCTCAATGGTCCCCATAGAGACTTTTACTCCTTAGATGAAATAGGATCGATTGGCGAGAAAAAAAAATTGGTATTTTCAGTACAAAATGTATGGGAAAAGTTTTTTGCGATTCCTGACATTTCTAGTACTCAAACCTCAAATGGTCCCCTAAAGTCTTTTAATCCTAACTTATAATAGGATCGATTGGCATGAAAAAAAAAATTACCTATTTCAGCAATTTGTACTGAAAATTCCAAATTTTTTTTTCGCGCCAATCGATCCTATCTCCTCTAAGGAGTAAAAGTCTCTATGGGGACCATTGAGGTTTGACTACCAGAAAGGTTAGGAATAGGATCCGAAGATTTTTAGTACAGATAAAAAACAACGCACAAGCGGGATCGATGGGGACTTTTGACATATCATTTGTAATGACGTATTCAAGTCCTGCACAAAAGTCCCGCTTGTTGGGAATGAATGCAAGCTTGATACGTCATTTTGTCTTTTTTGACTTCAATGAACTAAATCCCGAAAATTGGGGCTGGAAATTGGTAAATAATAGTTTCGAGCCAATCCATACTTAATTGCCACCTGCACCAGATAAACTACTCAACCCAATTTATTATAATTGCATAATGAGGGCTACTCGAAAATACGACTTTCCTGCGGCTTAAAGTCACAATATCTCGACAGCGCTGCTTTGTAGAAGAAAAATGTAGAGATCTTTTAGGTAGACAATTTTACGATCTATAAACTTTTCCTGAACCATTTTTCGATAGCTCTTTTAGTTTCAGAGATTTAAGAAAAAAACGCAAATTTGGGCCCTTTGACCACGAATAAAAAACAACGCACAAGCGGGATCGATGGGGAATTTTGACATATCATTTGTAATGGCGTATTCAAGGCCTGCACAAAAATCCAGCTGTGTGGGAATTAATGCAACCTTGAGTCTTAATTTTGTCTATTTTGACTGGATTATTATCAATACATAGTATAAAACAAAGTCGCTTTCGCTGTATGTCCGTATGTATGCTTAGATCTTTAAAACTACACAACGGATTTTGACGCGGTTTTTTTTAATAGATAGAGTGATTCTTAAGGAAGGTTCGTATGTATAATACATGTAAGTAAGTACCACGGGCGAAGCCGGGGCGGGCAGCTAGTACATAATAATTAATTCCTCACCATAAACAAGGTTAAATGGTATACAATTTATTAACAAGAAGTTTAAACTCTGATTTAAGGCGGCCAATCCATACGGTTAACTATCGTACATTATAAAAAAATGCACGTGAAGTGCACTTCCCTCACTCTCATATCCTGCATTAAAATAAATTTGTAATTTATACAGGGGCACAGGTTTGATTACCAACTTCACTAAGTTGGTAATGAAACCAACTTAGTGAAATAATCAAACCTATGATGGGTACTTGATGGTACGCGGTTTGCGTCAACTATGAAAACTTGTAACAACATAGGCATCAATTACTTTGAAATGTCCTATAAAATATAATTGCTATAAAATAGATTTATAATCAAAGAGGGTGTTTGCGCTTGAAAAATCTGCTAGATGGCAATACGCAGGCGTGAGTTCTAACTGCTTATTCATTGGTGAATTTTGACATATCTGTCAATGTCATGTCAAAATTCACCAACCAAAACCAGTAAGACCCTACGCCTACCTACTGCCATCTAGCGGATTTTTCATTTGCGTACCCTCAATGGGCCTAACGTTGTTGCCTTAGATTCTAGTAAAACCTATAAATCATATGACACCCAGTAACGGGTCACTACGATACGTAAAACCAAAAAGATTTGATATAGAAAATGTAATCCTCACCCAGGATCATTCGGGAGCGTCTTATCCACAAACTGGACCTCCACCTTGTAGAATATGTACTTGAAGTAGTCCTGGCAGGTGGGCAGCTCGAGGTCCTCGTGCCGGTGGTCGGCGCGCTCGAACACAATGATGTCGCCGTCCATCAGCTCGTCCAATACCTGGCCGCGTGCACACGACTCAATCCAAGGGGCGACAGGGGACGCGGTCAAACGCGACACGTTACACGGCTTGCTTTAATGATTCTTTATTCACTTGGATTACCAAATAATCTTTTTTTTTTATCGACTTCAATAAGGAGGTGGTACTTTGTTCGAGTGATATTTTTTAAATATTCTGCACTAGACTTCCAAAAGCGGACACCGCACGGACTATGGTACTTTTGGCAACTATTTTTTGGGGATGAAAGTCATATTCTGCTGACTTTAGAGGCCCTACAGCCCTACAGAGTGGTCGCATCCGACTTTCCTCCTTGCGAATTTTGTCACACAAAAATGACCAACGCTACCGGTGGAGTGACGTTGTAGATGCGAAGTTGCGAACCCCCAAGAGCTTGGATCGGGAGACTGGCGCGAAACAGCAGGGTACCGAGATATGTGGCTTCTATCAGAGACCAAGACACACTTTGGGTCGCTGAGCCACAGGAATAATCAATTATTTACTCCTGTGGCTAAGCGACCCAAAACCTACTTCATTTTTACTTACGTACGTAGGATACAAGTACCACGAGATTGTCACACATCTGTGGCCTAACCCGCGAACTCGACATATGAAAATGTACAAGATAAAATGATTATTCCTTTTACTATCCCATCCTCCATCGCGAAATAATTTATCAACTGACCTCACTTTTCCAAGTTTTATAATAAAGAATCATTTAGCAAGACGATCATGTATATAGTAAGATAGTTATAATAATGATGAATGTAGCATTTAGAAAGCGCCGAAAAAGCTGTTATGGTGCATAGCTTGAAAAAGTATGAAGTTATGGCAGCAATTACCGCAGTTCCCGATTAATCCAAAGGAGTATTTAATTCAATAGATATAGATCTAAATCTTATGAAAAAATAATATTCTATTTTTTTTATTGAAATATAAGATTATTGTTTCTTAGGATTGGATCGGTAACTGAACACATTTTATATTCACACTATATCATACATACATACATATAAGTTAGCATTGTTTTAATTGCAAATAACATATAAGTGCTAACAAAAATGAACGATTAAAAAATACTTATTTCATATAACTAAAAATCACTCCTTATTCTATGTTATGGCAATGGCGAATGATTTGTGATTCATATGAATAATAGCGTATAAGCAATACAATTGTAACGTTTAAACATATACACGAATAGCTGATAATTTACTTAATTAACGAAATACCATACCTTAACAGGTACACGTGTAAATCTACATAGAATGTCTCTAAAGTTGGTAAATTTAATAATAAATATGCATCAAATATTACTATTAATCCAGTACTGTATAACTTCGTTGCTTTTTCAATCTTGTTTCAAGAAAGTCCACATAATTTTTGACGTCTACACTTATTAGTAAAATGTAGCTCTGTATCATTATCAAATATAAACTATCTTAAATATACGTAAATGATTTGATGGAGTAACTGATAAATAATACCTTTTCGAGGGGATCATTGTAGTTGTTGATCTTCTCTACGAAGTCTGGCTTAATTTCTTCATATAACACTAATGGTGTGTCTGGTGGGAAACCTGCAACAAAATAATAAAGAATGATGATGATAAAAAAAATGCATAAGTATCATTCTAAGTGGTATTTTATCTTCTATATATATAAAAATGAATTGCTGTTCGTTAGTCTCGCTAAAACTCGAAAACGGCTGAACGGATTTATCTTATCTTGGTCTTGAATTATTTGTGGAGGTCTAGAGAAGGTTTAAAAGGTGAGCAAACTTCGAAAGGGACGGGACAAGGGGACAGGACGGGACGCGGACGAAGTCGCGGGCGGAAGACTAGTTGCATAAAGCTTAAAGTTTTTCACCGGCTCTAGATAGTTCATAAAAGCAACAAAATAATAAAGTATGATGATTAAAATAAATACACAAGTATCATTCAAAGAGTTATTATATTCCATATCAAGCTTAAAGGGTCTTTACCTCCTCTAGATAGTGCATAAAAGTATCTGGTAAATTATTTAACAGATTAATTACATACGGAACTTATACGTAACACTATATCGTGTATCATCGCTTGGCACTGCCTAGGTGTTTGGATTGCACGTAGTCCTTTTTTTGTGTAAATCTATTTAATATGAATGTATATTAGAGAGAGTAAATGCGAGAGTATAAATAAAGTAGTGTTCTCACCTGCCCTCTTATTAAGAATTGGTATAAGATCAGCCGGCTTGCTCGCAATAGGCAAGTAATGGTGTCCGCAGTAGTGAATGCGCTTCTGCTTCGGGTCGTAATACTTGAAGAAGAGTACGACATCGTTCTCCTTATCGAAGTTAGGGAGAGCAGTCAGGCCCGAGTCTGGGGGCAGCATCTCGAGGAATATATTCCACGGGTTCATGTTCTCCGAGACGTCGGCTACGGTCTTGTGTTGATCGTTGACGATGTCCAAGCAGGTCGGCCGGCATGTCTGTAATTGTTTTGGGTATTAATTATAAAATTATATAATTTAATGGGGATTTCAATTTCCTGCTAAAGGCTCAACCAAAAACCCCATAGTTAGGTTGAGCGCCAATCACAAAACTGTTTCATATTTATTTCCTTTCATTTACTCTTTTTTCAACTGGTTGTATTTTCAGTTATATATCCCACAATAAGATTTCTCCTATTGAGGTATTCAATAAGAGTATATAATATGTAGTTCTTTCTCACGTGGGCACTTGTAAGACCGCGGACAAGGTCGCGGGCACAAATGCGGGCACGAGCGCATGTGCAGGCGCGGTAGACGCACTTACGCCGTGGTGTGTTTGACTTGGATAGTATTCACAATATGTTTGTAACCGCGCCCTCACCCTCGCTCGCTCACGCTAGCTTACGTGAACCACGAGGCTCAGTACCACTGCGGCGATTCAACCTTACTCTTTCACGGAGGAAGATGTGTGATGTTATTTTGTTTGTGAACCTTCACTGTGTTCTTCTGTAAGGTGGAGGTTCTTGCCCAAACGAGCGGTTCATTCGAGTGGAATTTCATTCGAGTGGAAGTTCCACAAAGGTCTACCCTGTCTTAAAATATGTATCTACTTACTAGTTTTTATCAGTGGCTTTGTCCGCGTTATAAAGATTCTTGTTTCGTCCCATGGGAGCATTTAATCAATACAATTATCAATCGCCTAGGTCAGCCCATACCCGCCTATATACCAAGTTTCATCAAAATCTGTCCAGTAGTTTCAGCGTGATCGACGGACAATCGTCCAAACAAACAAACTTTTCCATTTATAATATTCATATGATGATGTGTGTCCTCACCTGGTTGGAGCGCGCGCTGAACGGCCAGGGACGCAGCTGCTTGAGCGGGTAGCGGAAGTTCTCCGCGAGCGTGTCCATGAGGTCGGCGACGGTGGCCTGCTTGCGCACGCGGAACACGCGGTAGTGCGCGCGCTCCGGGTCGTACAGGTCGTTGCCCTGGTGCCCGTCGAACGCCTCCTCCAGGACAACGTTCACGTTCATGTACAGGTGCGCTTCGTTGCGCTCCTTGCGACGGATCTGGGAAGACAGACAGATTTAAACGTTTAATTTTATGTATGTGTAGTCTGCGGCACGTCGAGAGAACGCGGGCGATATAACTGCGCGGTAGACGATGTATTTGTTGGAATCGTTGCGAGGGCGGCCAGCTAGCCCGCGCGATCGGCGACGGTCAAATCTCCAGATCATACCGACATATGCTATCAACTGTCTACCAGCGCTCTTTTTGCGTGACGCGAAAAACGTGTCACGCACGTGACATTACAAGTGTCGCAAAAAACTTATTCATACTGCGCGGTTTGTACCAATGCAACCATAACAATGATAAGACCATTTACGGAAACATATCGACAATTTTGAATAATTTTATTTATAAAATTTTTATAGAATGCAAATAAAAGTATAAGAGTAAATAAGTAATAATATGTATGTAGAAATTGATTTCTTCCAATTGCTTTTATCTTGCCATACCCTTACAGGGTCCATGTATATTTTAAGTTAAGTTTTAGCTTAATATCATGTATGGTACAAGAATAATAAATGAATAAAAAATAAAAACAAATAGTACGAACAAGACCTCTAGTCTTTACTTTTTCTTAAACAGTTACTTAAAAAGTTATCTAAAAGGAACTAACCGTTTCAATCCGTTTTTCTTCAGCTAATCTCTCGCTCAGTTCTGTAGGTATATCTGCCTGCGTAACCTCTTGTAAGACATTCTTCAACTGTGAATCCCTGTAACGACATTAAATATTGTTAAACCATTAATGACTAATAAGACTAATAATATTTGCCAAAAGCACCCAAACTAATATTGTTGTAAACGTCTTTAAAACTCACACTACTTAAAATTAGACAAATAGTATCATTTACCACAAAAGTACTGTAAATTATTACAGTACTTTCTTAGTGCAATTTTTGTGGTTTTGGAGTTATTATAAATTTTAAATTATAAGTTTAAAGTCATATACATATTCCTATGAAAGCGAACCCTGGACTCCAAGGCAATGGCCGCGGATACGACCGGTACAAGCGCTAGGATGATGATGATGATGATGATGACATATTCCTATTTAAAATGCAGTCACTGCGATAATCAAGTAAAATTGTTCTACCCCACGAAGTCTATTTATGTAACAACTAGCGGCCCGCCCCGGCTTCGCCCGTGGTACTTGTCCACTAATTAATGGATGATATTATATAGTCCAGGAATTTTAGATTTTACCTGCGGAATAATTCCTAGTGAGCTGAATTTTTGTATACACCTTTATTATGATATTGTAATGATGATGTGAAAAATCGACATTGATATCGTGCCGGCAAAAAAAGTTATAGGGGTCCAAACGTCACGAAAATCAGTTTTTCGCAAATATCTCGCGATCTTTTGCTCAGAGGTCAATAAGAAAAAAGGTCTCTTGCATTTTTCTGTAGAATTAACCGTTTTTGAAATAGAGACTAGAACGCACTCACATATGGTATTGAATACCGTACGGCGCATACTAAGGCATAAACCCTATTGTTTGTTTTTTCCCTTTTTTGTTTGTGTGTTTTTTGTTAGTATAATGATCTACATATAGAAATATAAAGGACTTGTAATACTAGCACAGTCAGGAAAATAGGAATATCAACTATAAAAAACTAAGTGGCAATTTTTTTTGTCACTTTATAACTCAAGAACGGGCTCATCGATCCAAACCAAATTTTCAGGGTTTGTACAGACTATTTAGTATATGTTTTATGTGAAGTTTGAACAAAATCGGTCGCTTCACTTTATACGTAGCGAAGCACGTACCGGGCCGCGAGTAATGATATAGATGCAATGTGAATTTTAGCAATAGTGATCTACGATCTGCGAAAAAAATCCTAGTGGGCTGAATTTTTATATACGCCTTTATTATGATATTGTGATGAAGATGTGAAAAATCGACATTGATATCGTGCCGGCTAAAAAAGTTATAGGGGTCCAAACGTCACTGGACATAGCATATCTATATCATTACTAGCGGCCCGGAACGTGCTTCGCTACGTATAAAGTGAACGACCGATTTTGTTCAAACTTCACATAAAACATCTACTAAATAGTCTGTAGAAACCCTGAATATTTGGTTTGGATCGGTGAGCCCGTTCTGGAGTTATAAAGTGACAAAAAAAATTGCCACTTAGTTTTTTATAGTTGATATTCCTATTTTCCTGACCGTACTAGTATTACAAGTGCTTTATATTTCTTTATGTAGGACATCATAGTAACAAAATACACACAAACAAGAAAGGTAAAAAAACAAATAATAGGGTTTATGCCTTGGTATGCGGCGTACAGTATACAATACCATATGTGAGTGCATTCTAGTCTCTATTAAAAAAACGTTTAATTCTACAGAAAATTGCAAGAGACCTTTTTTGTAGAGAATTTTACGACGAACAACTTTTATGAAACCACTATTGACCTCTGAGCAATAGATCGCAAGATATTTGCGAAAAACTGATTTTCGTGACGTTTGGACCCCTATAACTTTTTTAGCCGGCACGATATCAATGTCGATTTTTCACATCATCATTACAATATCATAATAAAGGTGTATGCAAAAATTCAGCTCACTAGGAATTATTCCGCAGATCGTGGATCAAAATTGCTAAAATTACTGGACTAATACATAAAAACCTTCCTCATGAGTTACTCTATCTATTAAAAAAAACCGCATCAAAATCCGTTGCGTAGTTTTAAATATTAAACATTCATAGGGACATACAACACACATAGGGACAGAAAAAGCGACTTTGTTTTATACTATGTAGTGATTATCATGAACGCACTGACAACACACTCACCTAATATAAACCAACATGTAAGCGTTGGTGCAATGGCGCACGGTCAACGCCATGTCCTCATCGTGACCGCCGTAGTTGTACTCGATGGCCTCCTGCTTCGTGCAGCGAGAGACAACGTCGTCGTCGAACTTGCACCACTGTCGACAAACATTTAAAGTTCAAAGCTGTTTACTAGAAGCAGACATTTATATTTGAAATCACTAGCGGCCGCCCGCGACTCCGTCCGCGTGGATTTCGATTTCCAATATACTTTGTGTTATTCTGATGTACAAGCTATATTGTGGTAAAGTTTCATTCAAATGCATTCAGTAGTTTTTACGTGAAAGCGTAACAAACATCCATACATCCATACATCCATACATCCATACATAGTACAAACTTTCGCCTTTATAATAGTAGTAGGATTAGCTTTCTTAACATCATCAGCCTGTTGCAGTCTACCACTGGACTTAGGCCACCCCCCAGATATGAAGGTTTTCCCATATTCGCCAGTTGGGCAGGCGAATGCCTCCGTGGTGAAGTGGTAAGAGCGCTGTGTGCAGGACAATGCAGGCTTGAATCACCTGATTGTCCGATAAGAATGATGATTCCGTGCTTCTGAAGTCACGTTAAGCCGTTGGTCTTGACCCGTATGGTATGGTATACCTTGTATGGGTTATGGAGGTCAGATAAGAGTTGCTTAAATTATTGTAATAACAAGGCCGTCAATTCTTGATCTTACGACGAAGCATACCCTGGGCTCCGCGGCAACAGCATTGGTTGCAACCGGGTGAAGCACTAGGATGATGATTAAGATGACCACATTGAGCGGACGGATTGGTGACCACAATCCGTCCGCTCAATGTGGTAAACGATAAAGAGCAGAAGAATATGTTTCCCTATATTAGTTTCCTCAATAAAATTATCCTAAAAGCTAGGGAAATAATTATATGATTTTCCCATAGTTAAAAATGAAAATGATGTATCAAAATGTTACGCTAACACATACCTTCCCATCGCCCTTAGGGTTGATGAAGACAACGTAGTGCCCTCCGTGGTTGTCCCCGGAGTGGACCAACACCGCGTGCAGCGTGTAGTCGGCCGGCGTCTCCGGCTTCTCTTGCAAGTACGCGTCCAAGTTGATGTGCTCGTAGAACTCGAACCTGAACGAGGAACATTCATTACATTTGTATTTTTACTTCTGTCTCAGAATGCTATAAAATAAAAATGAATCGCAAAATGTGTTGGTAAGCGCATAACTCAACAACGCCTGGACCAATTTGGCCAATTTTTTTTTTTTTAAATGTACTTTGAAGTCCAATGATGGTTCTTACGGCGAGAAAAAATCGAATAATTGCCGGGAAAACCCTAAAAACAGCCCTGCCAGATTACAATTTTTTTGACAGGACGAAGTCTGTCGGGTCAGCTAATGATCAATAATTAGTTATGTGGTGATCTAGGCAAACCCACTAGAAAACCTGTGGCGCTCCAGCAGCGTCATTGCCCAATGGGCAGGAATCAAATAGCACGAAGCATCACCATAGGCCCGACCCCAGGTATCGATTTAAAAATGGAATGGAACACATGCGTTATTAGAAATAAACGAATTTCAAACAATTTCCAATTTTTTTCTTACATCTTTAAGTTCATGATCATGGTGTTAAAATTGTGAAGAGGAATATTAGCAGCTTAGATTAGCCATCTATTCGAACCTGTCTTTAAACTTCACCAAGCTTCTCATGAGGTGCATCGGTGCTAATGTACCAGGTGCATGTGTACTCCGTGCTCGCCGGCGTCATACTTGTTCTCACTGTCTAATATCTGTGTGCTTATGTACAAGGTGCCTGTATCTCACCTGTCGTTGAACTTCACCGAGCTATCCGTGATGGGGTCGTACTGGAACCTCATGAGGTGCAGATGCAGCACGGGCGGGAACGACGCGAAGATGACGCCCTTCTCCGCCTCCTGCAGCCCGTGCTCGCCGGCGTCGTACTTGTTCTCGCCGTCCAGCGTCTCCGTGCTGATGTAGTCTTTAAACGACTCATCGACTGGAAAGGACAATCTATTGTTAGCAGTTTCTAAATTATATTTCCGCTAGATGGTGTAACGTAAACGTAACGTAAACGTGGGCTATAACTGTACTGTGATTGGTTTATTTTTATAGGGAACGTCGAAGCACCATCGCATTGACCAATAACAGCAAACTAAATATAGTACGTCAGAGATAGGTAAACATCAAGAGGGCGACCTGATGGTAAGCAATCATGGCTGCCCATGGAAATCACCAACAAAACGAGGGCCGGAGATGCGTTGCCTGCCAATGTGCCTAACAACGTACACACGCCAACACAGCTCTGGAGACCTTACTATTACTAACCAGCAAAAACACACAACATGTATGAAATGCTTCGTCACTGTGGTCTTTAGTAAGGTTGAGGTATTTCCCTACCGGAGAAGCTTGGTTTCGACAAAGCTTTACCCATTGAACATTGATAAACTATCAAATATAACTCCGCAAAAAAAAAACTCATAATACTTACTATTTTTCTTCCCCTTTATATTAAGTTGAATATCGTAGAATGTTTCCACTCGTGTGCTCGAAACGTTGACGTTCTTACACTTGATATATGACGTCATTTTGCCCTCAAACAAGCGTGGCACCGTGCCTTCGACGCAGGTGCCCTTCATTTTACTTTCCAATTTGTCCAAAAGAACCTGAAAAATGTTAATAAATAAATGAGAATGTATAAAACTCAGAAAGGATGGATCAAAATCATGAGAATAATGAGCAAATGGCGTCTAATCGTATTAATATACTTCCAGAACATAGTCACGTATTCTATCATATTAAATAATAACCCTAACATTTCGGGAGGGCTCAGAAGTGTTAAATAATTACCCTCAAGAACTCTTGAACATCATGTTGCATAAATGAATCCAGGGTTTCCCATCCGAAGCTCTTGGTTAGTTTCTTAGTGCCAACTGGTTTATCTGAGAACTGTAGTTCATAGAAAACTCTTTGAAGTGCCAATGCTACTGACCTGAAATACAATAGTTTGTTAGAACTCTATGATCTATTTAACATGAAATAAATATGTGCAATGTCCATGAATTGTTTACCTGGTACTATCATCAGATTCTGTGGGCATCTTATATACAGCCTTACGTAGTTGATTTGTAAAATAAAGAGTTTGTAACAATGAATTCATGTAACAAGTCGCACCCTGATTTTTCAGACCTAAAACAAAATGAATGGTGAAACTTACAAATGATTAAACAGTGCATAAACCTATTTTTTTTGCAGTTATTGAACTAGCAATATTTAAGACACTTATTTAAGTTTTTAAAACAATTTACAAGGCAAGAATCCCTTTTAGCTATTATCCAAGAAAGCTGTGTCACAGCGATCAACTTACCAACATATCCAGTATGTTTCTTGGAGTCCCAAGACACTCCGTGGGGTGCCTCAGCCGTGACGTGAACCTCCAGTGTGATGGAGTCGTCCTTTATGTACCCCTTCTCAGGGTCCAACACGTCATTCCAGGCCATGAAGTGGGAGAAACCCCAGTCATTCTCCTTACTGTAGAATAATATGAAACAATGAGTTTTCGCAAATGAAAAATCCGCTAGATGGCAGTAGGTAGGCGTAGGGTGAATTTTGACATGAGATTGACAGATATATCAAAATTCACCAATGACATAGCAGAAGACCTCATTCCTACGTATTGCCCTCATTTGATCCTTCATCCATGTCTGACGAATACCCCGCAAATGCCCAGCTCGTGAGTTGCGCGCGTTTTAGTGAGACTCATACAAAGCTGAGATGTGCGAGCGGAGCAGAGATGTGTGGTAAGCAGCCAATAGGGTTTTGGCTCTAAAACGTGACCATCTCAAATGAAATTCTATTGGCTACTAACGGCACATCTCCGCTTTGTTGGGGTCTCACTTTGCTGTGCTTTTATAGCGAAGGAACCTAACATGAAAGCTCGCGAACCGGTCGCGACCTGCGCATTTCGTGGTGCATTTGTCAGATGTGGATGTACCCTATGTGTCTATGTCTCTCGAATATAATTTGAATTTTATAAAATACCTACGGCACAAAACCGTCGTAGATTAGTCGAGTTGTATTGCATTCTCATAATATACATATGATCATGTATAAGTGTGCTTTAACAAAGTTTTTTATTCAATGGATTACTATCCAAAATAACAAAAAATACATTGTTCTACTGCCTGTTTCTTTTCCCGTGAATTTTTACTCCTTGTAATCAGATCACCTCTTGGACGGCGAACAATTTGATAAGCCAGATCGTCAGGAATGTACATACAAAAATTAGTCGAGTTACATACAACCTATTTAGGTACTAAAAAGCTTACGCGTCAACGCAACATACACCGTCAACATTTGGTGGTATCTTATAAAACTTTTTTATCAAAACCATGACACCTAAAATATCAATGAATTATCATTTCCAACTGATATCTCAAGTCTGCAAGTAAGCGTTATAATAATCGCAATCTTACAAATATTCAACTGTCAGATAAGGCTGAATCATTATTTTTTATCAGACAATCCCGATAATAAATCCATAATATTGTTTACTTATTTTCTTAACGTGTAGTTGTAATACACACAGGCTTAACCGTGCAAGACGTCGTAATCTGGTTTTACGGCTCCCGTCTTTGTACCGAGACTCAATCTGCTTTACGTTTTATTTTGATGAATACTTATGTGATGTGAGATTCATCAATATTGTTAAAAAATGTAGTGTCAAACGTAGGGAGACTTTGCTTCTTTTTTCACAATTTGATTTAATACAACATTATTATTATTCTCTTGGAGATCTCGGGTCCACAGCGAGCCAAAAGGGTAGAGGCTTTTTTGTATTATTCGATCTTAATGAGATTTGTACATCTGCCGGGTTTTATCTCTGACTAAATACAGATTAAGTCAAATACATTATTAACAAACCACTTGTAGAAGTCGCAAGGTCTTTTTAAAACATTAAAGTTAAATATCGAAGTATTCGAAAAACCACAAACCTGTAGAACAAATGTTGAATCTTTCTAAAGAACGGCTCTTGCTCCGGCTTGTGGGAGATGAGCCTTAACTCGGCCATGGCATAGCAGGACCAGCTCGAAGATTCGCTCTCCCCGTTGCACTGGAGGAAGAAGCCCAGAGACTTCTGCTGCTGGCGGTCGGGCGACGGCGCCTGACGCGGCATCACCATTATCTTCCACGGGAGGTTGCGAACATAGCAGGGGGGGGACAGCACAGAATCCTTTAGGTTTCTAAAGTTCTGCACCGTGAAGCGGAACGTCGCTTCTGATCTCGCTTCGTCGTCTTCCATTTCGGCGTCCAGGCAAGCCAGCTGTAAAAAGGTCAGTTTCTAGTACCAGTAACACAATGGTAATACCTACTTATATAAATGCGAAAAAAACTCTGACTGTCTGTCTTTCAACCGAATTTGATGAAATTTGCCACAGACAATGTTTAGACTGTAGGAAAGAACATAGTCCACCATTTATTGCGAAAAAATGGAACTCAAATCCCACACGGACATAGTCGCTGGCTGCCACTACTTCAACATAAGAATATAAATTCGTAGATATTATATGGGCTTTGTGTTATTTTGATCACAATCATGCCCCAACACCAGAAAACTTTGGAATTATTTGGATAAAAAGCGACCGTCGCTTCATGTTTTAGTGCCAATTTCAGATCGGGTTGAAACTTCCCGAGGGTATATCTTACTACATATTTAAATCTATGGTGTAAACTAGGTTTTCCACTTACAGGCATATCTGAAGATGTTGTCTCCTGATTCTTCATGACTTCGCCCATCACGACTTCACCGTTGGCGCCTTTCATAAGATCGTCGTCCCAAATCTTGTCTGTCGCTGTGTCTACAGTCTCCACTGCAAAATTAAAGAAGTTTTATTAAGAATCTTAAACTAAAATGTAATGTTATATGTACAATTCTTGCATAGAGAAAATGTCACCATAACTCAGTATTATAAGACCCTCTGGCGGCCGACCTTACGTTCAGCCAGGTACGCAGGAAATATTATAGTGCACAAGTGAGTGCGCAAGCACAGGTGCACTCCCTATTCCCTCACTCTTATGAAATCACTCCAATAAGAGATCAGGCGCAGGAACAACGGACTCAGTATTAATGAGTAGGTAAGTGTAGAAATAACAATAACCTACTTTTTATAAAAACTTAAGAATTTATAATGAAAGTGTGTACTGAGCGTAGACTTTAATAACGATAAGCCTAGTAAATAAATAAAAAAAAATACTTTACTTTTATCAATTAGTTATTCTAACTACCTTTGTTTGCAATTTCGTCGCGTTAAATAAAAATTAAACTTAATTATTCATAAAAAACTTGGAAAAACAATCTATCCATTGTTTTACTGATAGTAATTTTGACAATCCTGCCAATTTGACACAGGATTAAAGCAAAATAAAAAGTCCAAATGACATCGTCTGGTTGCCAATGTTTTTCTAATCTTGTCCAAACTTCTTTCAATAACATAAAATTGAATTACCTTCGAAATACATTTATATTTTTCTATAAAGACCTGAGTAGGTACGCAACATAAATTTGAATAAAAATATTCTAACGAATATAACCGCCAACCACAAACGTGCAAACAGGTTTATTTAAACACCCACGCGAAAAGTTAGTAACAAAGTAAATATAATTACAAAAATCTAAAACCCTCCACAGTCCGCTGAGTTATGAAAATGTTACTTTACAAATTAAAGTTCTAGACTTATACTGGACAGACAGGGAACGCTGACCACAAAAGCTTCAAAGTAAATTATACGGACTTATAACGGCAAGGTACAACAAAGATTAACTCCCAAGAACTTAGAAAGTTTTCTCATAGTTCTTGATTTGTTGTGAAACGAAACATGAAGCCAAGGTGTCAAGGAACTAAGAGAGCCTCTAGGTGTCTACTTGAATTACGGAACGAATAGGTATCAAATCGACCTAGTCAATAATTGCGTTTTATCCCTAGAATAAACATCCAAGAGCCGTCAGGTCAACGCGAACAAATTTATAAGTCGCTATTGTAAATTTTCCGAATTTAATAGCCGCTCCTATTGAAGAAAGCCACAGTAAATTATTTTTAATTCGCCAAGTTGGTATTTATTACAATGATTTACGTAGTATTTTTATCACAACGTACTTTATGCCTTCCATGGCATGAGAATGAGATGTGATTTTTTTATTAAAAACAGTGGTCCTGCGACACAATAAGCTTTGGAAAAATTGCTGACTAAAAGAGAGTCGCATCGGTCTACCAAGGTCTCAGTCTATCTAAAGACAATGAGACATTTTCCACTGCAGACGTCTGTTCCGAAAACAGAATATATTACCGATAATATCAATAAAAGCAGATGAGGCTAACAAGTTGTCTAAACATAGTGTGGGACGTCCTGTGGCTAGATAGGGGGGCAACGATCTGCGTAGAGCGACTGACAAGACTGGTGGATCGAAATTGAGGGCCTTTGACGCACAGGGTTTTCTATCGATAGACCAAAACAGGGATTTTAGTAGGTAAGTACCAATGAAGAAGAAAATTAGTTCAAATCTAGATTGTTTATTAAAATTATTACACCTTTGTCGTTTTCAATAATAAAGCACACTATTAAATAAGTGGATGCCTACCACTAGCACACCACTTAAATAGCACGATACCAAAAGAAAAAAAAAAGGGCTTAAACTTCTCATGACCTAAAACTATTTAAATGCCCAAACGCCTACGTGTGAGAACAGTTATAACCCGTTGTGTAAATGGCAGTCTTCGGTAATCTCATCATCGAGACACTAATGAAGGAAAATCAGAGTAGTAACAGATGTTTGATTGACGGTTCTTATCGCTTTATAAACTGAACAGATAACGACTGTCATTATTAATAAAATAATTAAGTATAAGTAGTTGTAATTGAAGTGAGTAAGTGCAATGTTTCTCACGTAATTAATGATTCTGGTCAATTTATGAAGTAACTTTAGTAATCTAATCGCGTATATTTGTTTATTCTAGTTAAATATTAATATTATTCATGGGCTAAACTGATATCTTCAACGTGAAATTCTGTATCACGAACATTTTCCCTTTCGCTGTCAAAAGAACGCTTGAAAACAGTAAATAAGGGGCCAAAATAGGGCGATAATGCGGGCCGTCAAAATTAGTCATGCAAATTAAATGCAGTTATCTTTTAAGTGTAATTAGGTAACAGTTCATACAAAACAAAAATAGTGACGATTTCTTGAACGCGAATGGCCTGTAGGGTCCTGAATTAGCGAATTGAATAGCTAACCCTTGGCGATATAACAATATTTATGTAAAAGTAATAACAAAACGTTCGGGGATAAGTAAGAAAAAAAACGTACAGCGATTCTATTGTTAAACTTCGATATTAGAAATGACATAATAAGTCCGTTATTAACAAATAAAAATCAAGAACCAAGATCCCATTTAAATCTATATGAACTAGGTGTATATGCGCCTAAATTGTTAGGCGCATATACACCTAGTTCATACATAGATACCTACATGAAAATAAGTTTATCAAATCGCGGGTATAAACCGACATGTGCCTCTAATACGGCTTCATTGGACGACCACTTCTAATTTAAAACACTAGGTACTCACTATTTATAGAAAATGATGTTTGACAAAAGCTTTTATAACTACACATAAATAAGTGTCATTTAAAAGAATTTCGATTAGGGAGGCGCTTATTAAATTATTATTTTGTTTTAATCTCATGCGAACACTCCGTCATCACTACGTTTAAGTGTCGCCAAAAGTACCTAAATAGTCAACATAGCAGTGCATAGGGAATGCAATCTTGTAGTAAAAACTTTGTTATCAAGGGATTTAAAATTATGTACGATCACATTATTTTATTGAACATTCGAAACGCGCTCGATGTCAAACCAAAACGTAAAACTTTCGTCCGTTTTTGTTGTATAGGAAAAAGCTACATTTGTTTTTGAAGAAATCCCAAAAGCCAAAAGAGCGACTATATTTTTAGGATTGTACATACATTTAAACAATACGTGAATTTTATACAACGCTCAAATAAAATAAAACAAAATAAAATAGCTCTATAAATAAAAATAATAAACTACCAAAACATGAATGAATATAATCAGTGATGTATTCCCCCTTATCACGTGCAAAGCACGAGTAGTGCGCCATCTTCGTACGCCCCAAGTCGAACGCACGTGTCACGCCCACTCACGCATTAAAAAAATTGAGTCCCTGGAACGGAATCTGACGTCGTATTTGAAGTAAATGAACTTTTTTTTCCAATTTCATGAAAACGAAAAAAACTTATTGGAAAATTAAAAAAAAATAAGGTCATTATTGAATAAGAGATACCTACTAAAGTATGTTTGTTTTGTTTTTATCTACACTACTACACTAATTGAGACAAACTTCTTAGCTATCTGGAACAGAGAGGAATGCCAGTCGGCACCTGGGACTTGCGACCCAGCGTGTAGGTTTAAGGGGCCCCTTTATAGTATACTAAAAATCACCTTCACCAATGACATTCCTATCCCTAATATAAATAGGAAAGATTTGTATTTTTGTATGTAACGAATAAAGTCAAATACTACTAGCCCGATTACAAAACTTCTTTCACCATTGGAAAGCTACATCCACCCTGAGTAACAAAGCCTATATTTTATCCCGATACGGGAAGTAGTTCCCTCAGGACGCAGGTTGACCCGCGTGACGGGCCGATAATGATAAAAGTTCCTATGAGAAATTATAAAAAAACAATTTCTGTTCTATATTCTTTCTTTCTTCAATTAGATTGATAAGTAGATTAAAAGCGATTGAGTTCCTTAAAAATACAAATCCATGATACTCAGTCAAAACATTTCCATCATCATCATCATCAACATCCCTATCGCAGTCCACTGCTTGACAAACATTTCAATCATTTTTTAAATTCTTTATTCAATAATTGAAATGAAGATGTCCTGCCAGAGAATTAGATTGTACATAGGCTTGGTAACTGATATGTTCAATATTGTTTAATATCAAATTAATTTAATACGCTCTTCCACTTTCTATGTTTATGAAAAAAATATTGAGTATATTTTACAATAATAAATAATAAGCAGATTTTAATGATATTTAGAGATAATTTAGCTTGGTCACCAATTATAACAACAAATGAAGTTAAGTCCACAATTTATATATATAAGTTAATAATGGCAATATTTATTAATGAAGAAATGTTACCAATTTTACTACAGGTGTAGATTTTTAATAAGGTGTTATAAATAACAGGTTCCCACTGGTACCAATAACTGATGCTTTGTTACAAATCAATGACTTTAAAATAAATTAGTACAGTAATACCCCGACTTACGCTACCCCGACTTACGCGAATTCGGAGATACGCGGTTTTCGGCTGCCTCGCTCTTCCCTCTCAATGTTCAGTTTCCGTGGAGTTTTAAGTGCGCAGTGCGTTTTACTAATATTTTTCTATTATGTCATTTAAAAGAGTCATTTGAGCCTTAACAGAAAAGAAAGGCCAGGTTAAATTGGTAAAATTACAGAAATGCATACGTATGAGCAAAACACTGAACGATATCTTTCAAAAGATCCAGTTGAATCGGTGAATCAAAATGACAATTGCTAACTTAACAGAAGGGCTCATTTCAATTGAAGAGGGAATACCAATTTTAGGAAATAAAAAACGATTGCCTTGAAGAACGCTACAATAAGGAGATTAAAAAACTACTGGTATGCTACGAGGAAATATTACGTGATAAAAAGAAAAACTTCACTTGTCAGGCAACATTGTAGGAATACCTATGTATATGAAGCCGTGGACATTAAAATTACTTCGGTTTAGGGTACTTTATTCATTACAATATAAATCTTTCTATTGTCAGACATACACTTTATCAAATTTTTGTTCTAAATTATTGTTTTCTCTAAACTGTGGTCCCGACTAAACAAACTTTATATGTAATTGTATGAAAAGTTGAACCCCGACTTACGCGAATTCGACTTACGCGGTAATCGCTCGGTCCCACCTATCGCGTAAGTCCGGGGTATTACTGTAATTTATTACTTCAGTTAAAATCTTGTCACTGGGAAAACAGCTGACACAATTAGATCACTTGCAAAAGATACTTGATTTTATCAAAGCAATTGTTTTAATATGCTACTGATTCTACAAACAGACAATATTATGAATCAAGGAACAAACACTGACACAAGCACTATTTATTAATTATGTACATACAGCAGTTTACCATAATTCTAAAACATCTCATTTCTAACCAAATTAAGAACCACTGATATTAGTCACACATTCTGATATGAACACAAAGTACATAGGATTAGATTGTGTTCATATCACTCACATATCAATTAAATAATGCATGATGACCTTGAACCATAACATGTACAACAATAAAAACTGTACAGAAAACAGTTTCGGGATAGGGGAATTATAGATCATGGTAATTTGTGTATAAAACAATGGATTCTAAATTTAGATTTTGAACATCTGACAACGACTTGCACTTTTGGAACAAAGAAACTATCAATAATGTTTTTAATATGAATAACTGAGAAACTGAATATCAATGTTTAGTTAACAGCAGGTTTTTTGGTAACCTATGGAATAGGATATAATTAGTTATGGAAAAATTATAGTAATTTAGTCATGTACATAGTGTTGTCACATACCAATTTGTTTGAGGTTAAGATAAGAGTGTGAAGGAATACAAACAGTTCCACCATATGAACTTTTTAAGCATATTAGATATTTGTGATAATAATAAACACTTGAGAAATGTATGCGAATTTGAGTAACTACGACATTGCTACGTCAGTAAACATGTCCAACACGGCTAGTATGTGTACCGTTTTTTATTATGCAATGATAACTAATGGAAAATCAATCGAAGCACTGACCGTCTTGAGTCTCCATCTCCTCGACCTGGTTCACATTGGAGTCGTGTTGTTGCCTGTCCGGGGCAGGCGTGTGGTTCATGTTTGCCGGGCGCGCCACGGGGGACTCTCGCCCGCAACTCTTTGAAATTTCCTGAACAAGCAATGCCGCTTTAGACAAAAAGGTTCATTGCCCACGATATCCCGTCTGACGTCTTACGACAACACTTCACCTACCTTTAACGCCAGGGGATTGCTCCCTCTAGACCTGCTAAAAATTCGTTGAACGAATTTCAACGAACTTTTCTCATCGACTCGGCCTCCCTGCGCACCAGGGTTTTTATTTTTCTTTGACGATAGGGTGTTAATTTTCAAAGAGTGTTTACTAGCGGCGCGGCCGATGTCTGCAGATTTCAACACAAGGGCTCAAGATAGGTACGCTAATAGCACATTCCTACACTTTAACCACTGTCTGGTGTACTTATGCACTTCCCTATGCAGCAAAGTACTACAAAAATTCACTAACGTATCCGGGTAGAAAGTTATTTTCGCGAAAATAAACAAAATGGTGGATGATAATTTAATTTCTGGCTTCGGATGTGTGGCCCGGTTTGATCGACGAGTGCACCATTTTCATTCTCTCACATTCACCATAGTGTTGTCCATAACGGTGCCAAATCGAGCAGGTTTGTCATGCACGTTCAATGAAAGAAATCTATTTTAAAAATAAGTCTTTAAGTCGATTTAACGGGGAAAAAGTATATTTTGTAATACAAGCAATCAATAGAAATACATGAATAAATGATAGGAAATACTATTAAAAAGTATTTTATATTCAAATAAAAAGTGTAATTAGCACATTATAAAACGTAGCCCTTTTAACTGCAAAGATTAGCAAAGTTACAAGAAAGCCCGTCCTTTGGCCCTTTTCTGTTTGTTGCTAGGTTTTGTATATCAAGCTTGCCGATATCATAAGGCTTTGACAAAGTAGGGGCACAAATTAATTTCTAACTATCCCATAATCGTTAAAAGAAGGATCAACAGGCTTTTGTGTTTATTGCAGAAGCACACCTAGCCGAGAAATCGCGACCGAATCTCGCCATGTATTTTAAATTGAGGATGAAACACCATGCCGAAATTACGTCGCAAAATATTGTATAGAACCTCGTATACTAAGCATAGAACATGAACATCGGCCGAATTTCGGTCGCGTTTTTTCCGATTAGTGTGTTTTTACAATTTGTGATCGGGTGATCCCAATGAGTGCAAAACAAGGTGGCCCCGGCAGTGGAATGGCAGACTGGCATGGGAATTATCCTTCAGTGGAATAATTTGTCAGTAGGTATTTTTTATGAACTAACGGAATCCTTTCAGCGTGTAACAGAAATTATGAAGCAAATGAAATTTATTTTTATAGTATTATTTACTCAGTTTTTAAATAATTATCGCAGTACATAAAAGATAAGGTAAATAAAAAAAATCTTACCAATAAAGAATTTATTAAATGTGCAAAACAATAATCTTCGATTTAAATAAAGGTCACGGCACTAATAACACTAGTCTATGATAAATAAAAAAAAAACTCAAGTCTATGGTATTAGTGTTGCTACTTGACAAAAAAGGACTATGATGGTAGTTTTTCCGTGAGCACAGATAATAAAGTGATTAACTTCTACTGTTTTTAATGAAGCGGGAAAATAAAACAAGCTGTAGCATGTCAATGTCAAGATGACAATTGACATTTGACAACTTGCTTTGCTTCCCGTTTCTTCTCTCACATAAGTTTTCGTCATATCTTTATAAAATAATAGTGTAAATAATAAAACTTTATATATAGACTGATATTTATAAGAAAGTTCTAATGTCCATAAATGTTGTAAAACGTATCAGTTAATCATAAGTGCAAGCTCGAATGAGTTATGAAAATGTTATGATTGAGATTTTAGTTCCTCATGAAACTTGTTTATTTTAGTAATTGTTATTAGAGCCAGTGAAAATGTTCCCCACAAATCATAAGACCATATTTGTTCTGGACCACACGCCATATTTTGGTATTTCGTCGGATTTTCCAATTGACTTCGACACCGGGTCCAAAAACCGCGGCCCAGGTTATGTGCCCCTTCCGCCAGTTTGTAAATCACTCTGGACATGCAGTGTGGAGGCCGCTGTAGAGTATTGTCGAATAGTATGGGATTTATTTCCTGAAGGAAAATTGGTAAGTTTGTTTTAATTAGTCATTATGAAAGCATTCTATTCTACTACTAACTTTTCCTCTTTACTTAACATAAAACTATGTACTTTACATTACTCACTAGAACACTCAAAATTGTAAATCATTTCTGGAGCTTATGTACTTAAAAAGTTTTAATTAATATGTTAATAATAATTATTAATCATTTTACTTTCATTTATAAATTGTTTTTCAGGTCAGATTTGTTGTCAGTGATTCTGCGGCACATATACTAAACACTTGGGCTACAGCACAGCAAAACTTGACTCATGTGAGTTCTTTTCTCATAATTAAGTAGGATGGACTGACACATGTATGGAGTTCCAATTAATAACAAACAAGATAATAAGTTATGGGTATTAAAGGCCTCCGTGTTGTAGTGGTTAGAGAACTATGTCATCAATTGCCTCATTCTCGGTCCGCTATTGGGCCGAGGATGCATCCGGGAGAGGCACTAGGATGATGATAATGATGAAAATAAGTAATAGGTATCAAAGTCTATACTGGGAACTACTACACTATAATATTAAAAAGTTTCATTAATCCATGATTACTTATTTGTATGTTGCAGATACTTAATGGCTTGTGCCTTGTGGGCCCAGTGCGTCGAGGAGCCGGTGGCGATGTGGTCGGCCTATGTGCCGCTATCGAAGCATTAGCAGAACCTTCGCCCATTCAATCTTCCCAATCAACTACTGATAGATTGTTACAAAATCGGTAAATTACTAATATTATTTAACGGGTCTAAACGCGATATTAATAATGTAGTATATGTTAAATAATATTATATTAGTGATATAATGCAACGCGAAAGTCTAAAATCTTATATCGGTAAACTAGTGTTCTATTCTTTTACCAATGTAATTTTGAAGGTGCCTGGTAAAGCCGTCTTACTGCCCACAAATCTAAATTATATATATTATGATAAAAGGGACATAATACCAAGAGCCTATTAAAGATGATTAAAAAATATGAAGATGTTGAGGCAATATATTTTGGAAATAAATAGGTGATCATCTAAATCAATAGTGTATGAAAAGTTAATCTTATTCTGTTTCAGGGGTCGTATAATATGTATTACAAGTGCCAGAGATGATAATTCCATTAGAAGCTTAGCAGAAATAGCTCTCAACACCCTGATACAACAGAATAAGAAGGCTAGTATGCCGCAGCCTCCTACAAGTCCAGAATCTACACCTCCAGCTCAGTAAGTACTCAATATAAATAGAATTGAAATTTACCCAAATGGCCCGTTGGTCTAGTAGTCAGAGACCCTGGCCCTCAGGCTACTAAAGCTGGGGTTGTGGGTTTCAATCCCACTGAGGCATCCATAGGAACAAGCTTCTTTGCTAGGCTTTTGGTGTGTAAAGCCAAGGAATTTATTTATTAATTAAGAAAGAATAGGATGACTAATTTATTTCATGGCTTTTTTTGTTAAATGTTTTTTAAACTAATTTGCGATTTAAAATGAAATACTGATTAAGAAAGATGGAATGATATGTATGACTTAGTGTTATTTGTATTTTCCAGGTCTCTAGTCGTCCATTACTGTCATCTAGTAATTATAAATGTCACACCTGAGAAGGCTGACACCAGAGTAAATGACCAAGTACTGACTGAGGTGAGTTAAATACTGTTATTTAATGTAATACTTACTTTTGAAATTTACAGATTATAAAGTGAATTTTCCTAACTAAATCCCAAAAACCTCAGTGATTTTGATAACTTTGATGTTAATGTATTATTTGGTTTTAAACAATATTATCATGTTTAATTGTAAACTTCTTTTCTGTATGTACTTTTGATTCTTTGCTTATTTCTAGATGGGTGGTGGTCTGATGGGTGTTGAAGTTATTGTGTCCCGAGCCAGTAAACTAGCAGATCTCCTAGGCAAGTTAGTATTACCACACTACAGGCTGGCTACCACCACAGTCACAGGAATTCCTATGAAGGTAAATTATTTTTAATAATAAAATAATAATAATACTCCTCTGCCCTATTCCGACTTTGGCGGCCGATCTTACCATCAGCAGCAGGACGCAGGATATACTAAAGTGCACAAGTGAGTGCGCAAGTATAGGTGGGACAGCAATCTGACACGACCATAGAGTGAGCAGGCGCAAGACCAACAGCTTAACGTGCCTTTCGAAGCACGGAGGAGCTGGAGATGAAATTTTTCGGTCACCCATACGATAATAACCACTGCGCCTTCGCCAAGCTTTTAAATATAATAGTATGATACAACTTGAAAACAATCTCAAGCTCTCCATTATAATGTAAATATTTGAATGCTACCTTGATTTCATAATTAAATATCATCTTCACTCCTTTAAACAGACTTTACCTTGTTTGTTTTGCATAATTAAACATTAATTTCATTAACATTATTAAAGCTATCAGCAATAACTACATAATATAATTTATATTACTTACAGGAGGAACAAAACGCTAGCTCTAGTGCCAATTACGACGTGGAGATAATCCACTCCTCAGATGCTCACACGGGGTTGAGAGCGGCACAGACCGCCGCCGAAGCTGAAGAGTCGGTATGTCATCTGATATTTATTTAATTTAGTTTTTATTGAAAATAATGATGTGAAGAATGTTATTTTATAAAACTAAATAATATTAAAACACACAAATATTATAAGTCCGAAAAAACCAATCAAATTTTTGTAAATAAAAATTTAACCTTACATGACAGTTACTGAAATCAGTAGAAAAATTCATTCTTGGTT
This sequence comes from Nomophila noctuella, assembly GCA_958496325.1. Lineage (NCBI taxonomy): Eukaryota > Metazoa > Arthropoda > Insecta > Lepidoptera > Crambidae > Nomophila > Nomophila noctuella. Next base: position 5,519,808 of record OY292489.1, read on the forward strand.
AAAATCGTTACGTGTGTCTTAATTTCGTAGTAGAGAAAAAAATCTCTCAATTACTTATATTAGTTAACGGGTATAAACGCGATTTTTAATTATGTAGTACATAATATACCTACTAAATTCTGCAGACCCGATAACCAACTCATTGACTGACAAATTGCTTGTTATTATTGAAGTTGCCTATTAGACTTAGAGGTCATTGGTGCGATCTCCGCAGGCTAACATTTGTGTGCATGACCATGTCTGTTGGTCCTAGTCTGGGTAATATCTATTTAAGTATATTTGAAATGCCACTGTTGATTCTGATGTCCGTAACACAAGTGCTTAAGATCAATGTATGTGTATTTCACAATAGGCACCGTGCAGAAACTATAGAGGGCGCCAAAATCCCGATTTTTTTTCTGTGGTTTGACAGTAGAAATTTACATTGAGCGTAATAGTTTCGAATATGAGTCACTAGATGGCAGAATAAGGCACCGTGTTTTTCCGTGGTTTAATTGTAGAATTACCGACATTTAGAGTAAAAGTTTTGATATGAGTCACGAGATGGCAGAGTCATCGCTACGCACGGTGCCTATAATTCTTCTTCCTAGCGCTTATCCCGTTTCTATACGGGGTCCGCTTTGACCATGATACAGGATTTGGCAAGTCTGGTTATTACAGTGAAGCGACTGCCATCAGACCTTCTTAACCCATAGAGGGGAACCAGACAGATTGGATCATGGTTACACATTCAGATCTAACTGAACTAAATTCAGAAATCACTGAAGGTGCAGGTTTCCTCACGGTGTTTTCCCTCACTGCTGAACTAAAGGCACAAATCCACACATAGATTTCGAAAAATCCAGAGGTGTGGGCCCGGATTCGAACCGCGGACCGCAGGTATGTGAGGCGCCGTCCGTAACACTAGGGCCACCATCTCTCTCTACATCGCACGGTGCCTATAGTGAAATACATATTTATTTATATATTTGAGTGGCAATTCCAATTTCAAACTCTGTCTCTTCGTAATAACCTGTAGGCGTCATAACTTCACCATCAGTCTTATGTGTGTATTCCATCGGGCAGGTGGTGCTCCGCTGGTGGACGCCGCGCGGCGCGGAGGGCGGCGCGGGCGGCTGCAGCGGGCCGCTGTGGCGCGTGACGCCGGCCGACGTCGCCTCGCGCCCCTCCGCCTGCCTCGTCAACTTCCTGCTCAACGGACGCTCCGTCACCCTGGAGGTGCCCAGGTTAGCTGGCATCATCATCATCCGAGCGCTTATCCCGCTCTGTGCGGGGTCCAATTTGACCATGATCCAAGATTTGGCAAGTCTGGCTGCCAAGATGCCAATTCGCGCGCGAAATATCGCTATCGTCGCGATGGAGATATATCCATCCCGTACATACAAGAAGTATTTTCAATAAGTGGAGATATAAGTCGCGACAAAAGCGACATTTTCGCTCGCGCCACATGGTATCTTGGCTAGCCCACCTGGATATGACAGTGAAGCGACTGCCATCCAACCATTGTAACTTTAGAAAGGAACCGGACTGTTTGGATCATGGTTACACCTTCAGATCTATCTGAACTAAAGTTTAAAACAATCTGTGGCGCGTGACGCCGGCCGACGTCGCCTCGCGCCCCTCCGCCTGCCTCGTCAACTTCCTGCTCAACGGACGCTCCGTCACCCTCGAGGTGCCCAGGTTAGCTGGCATCATCCTCCTCCGTCATCATCATTATCCTCCGAGCGTTTATCCCGCTTCTGTGAGGAGTCCGCTTTGACCATGATCCAGGATTTGGCGAGTCTGGTGGGCTAGTCAAGTTGCCTTTTCACGAGAGCGAAATATCGCTATCACAAATACCGCTCCTCCTCCGCACACAATGTGAGCGAGAAGTCGAGGTGAGCGGGGTCCATATTATTCTTTAATGTGTTACCTACTACGTATAGTTTTTCACGTTTCTGTCATTATTTTTCTTTCAGTCCAAAACAACTTACAAACTTTCCTTCTACCTCTTGTGGTTGTATTTGTAGTTTTTAATATTTTGTGTAAATCAATTTGATGATACTTAAACCTGCATTTATCTTTAAGGCGGAGCGGGGGTTAAAAATTACACAAAAAAACATCACATGATTTCTGGTCCCAAAACATGTTTTGCTAATTCTCATGGATATATCGAAATTCTGAAACTGTTCTCTGGCACTTTGTATATTGTTTTACATTATGCAAAGGGTGTTTGCGATTGAAAAAAGCTTGATGGCAATACGTAGGCGTGAGGTCGAACTGCTATGTCATTGGTGAATTTTGACATAACCGATGTTATGTCAAAAATTACCAATCACACACTAGTACCTACTGCCATCTAGCGGATTTCTCATTTGCGAAAACCCTCATTACGTATAATTTTTCTACCTTATGCAATTAAATATTTTTGATATTGCAGTAGGAAAGGTGGCGGCAGATCGGCGTCTCACGTGCTAGCGGCGCAGGGTGGAGAGCTGTGGATCGGCGCGTTGGGAGGACGGACGCCCTACGACGATCCCCCTGCGCTGTCAGAAGGCGCTGGCGGCAGGGTCACTGATTATAGGTAACGCATAACACTTAAACAAATAATGCCTCATATCTAGACTATGATGTCTTCATTCATTCGTCTATGCATATTAATAATTATTCTATATGTTTTGTAAATCGTTTTTAATTTATTAATTATTGTAATTAATTGTTATTGTGTAAACTGCACACTGCAAGTATTATTACATCCGTGCGAAGCCGGGTCGGATCGTTAGTTTATCTATACAAATATTATAAAGAGGAAAGGTTTGATTTTTTGTTTCTTTGTTTGTTTGTATGAATTGAATAGGCTCCGAAACTACTAGGCAGATTTGAAAAATTCTTTCAATGTTGGAAAGCTACATTCACCCAGAGTAACATAGGCTATATTTTATCCCGGTACGGGAAGTAGTTCCCCCGGGACGCGGGTGACACCGCGTGACGGGCCGCTAGTAATATATATTATATCTTTTAGTTCATCTTTTTTTTATTTTCATCGGCGATCTTACGTACAAATACATACATAAGGGGCCGTCCATTAATTATGTGACGTTTTTTTTTATTTTTGTAATCTCTTTCTCATTTTCACCAGCGATCTAACTTACAAATAGATAAGGGCCGTCCATTAATCACGTGATTTTTTTTTACTGCCTCTCCCCTTTGGTGGTACATGGCGAGGTTTAAGACGACCTAGCGCATTTGCCTTAAAACTAAATTCACGTGATATATTTCTAATCCCCCCCCTTATTACGCGTCATTTTTATGACCCCCCCCCCCCTCCCCCTTTCAGCCTCTCATGATCATCATCATCATCAGCCTATCGCAGTCCACTGCTGGACATAGGCTTCTCCTAGGGTATAATTGGGTATTTGACTGCATACGAAATAAATTATGATAAAATATTCCAACATTAAAGATGAAATCAAAAATTAAGCACGATGTTTTAACCCACAGGTACTTATGAGCTTTTAACAAATTATTACAGCTAATTGAAACTAAAAGAGTATTGATTTGACAATACACAAATAAGACGTCACAACTCTCTCTTCCATACAGTTTTTCCTACAAGTTTACGTTTTTGACATTTAATAAAAGAAGGTGATTTGACCTGTCTGTCAAATACCGGATTAATGGACGTCCCATAACACTTGACGACCCGCTTGGTGTAATGGTCAAGTTGTTGCCTATTACGCAAGAGGTCGCAGGTTCGATCCCCGCACAGGACAAACATTTGTGCGCATGAACATGTCTGTTTGTCCTGGTCTGGGTGTTATATGTATCTATTTAAGTATATTTGTAATACCACTGTTGATTCTGATGTCTTTAACACAAGTGCTTAAGGTACTTAACACGGGGTCAGATCAATGTATGTGATGTTGTGAAATATTTATAACAACTGCTCCTAAGGATCAAAGAACTCGGCGCCCTGATGCAGCAGAACCGCCTGGGCCCTGTGCGCGGCGCGGGCGGCAACGCGCGGGCGCGCGCGCGCCTGCAGCGGCACACCACCTACTGGCCGCTCACCATCTCATCCACGCTCATATTCAATTTGGGAACTGTGAGTCTTGTCATATCTTAGGATGTAAAGGGTGTCCTGCGTTAGGCCATATGCAGAAAGAAAGCTGAACACTTATAAGCGCTTACCAGCGCTTGTCAGCGCTCTGGTCCGTTATACAGAAAGGAAGCAAGTTGAAGCAGACCAGGGCACATGTTTATTAATTTTCAATGGCACCGCCCAGCGCGTCGGAATTTGTCGGCACCGTTCAGAGCTAATATTCCTGCTGCTGGAAACTTACTTGCTGGACGCAAAGGCTTAGCATTAAAAATGTGAATATAATCACACTTCAACATGATGGGCCCGTTGGTCTAGTGGTTCGAGACGCTGGCTACAAAACCAAAGGTCGCGGATTCGAATCCCGCTTAGGGCAAATGTTTGTGTGATGAAAATCGACATTTTTACTCGAGTCTTGGATGTTTAAATATGTATGTAAGTATGTCTATCCGTACCCTAGCGTCCATATTACATGCTTCGAGCTTAGTTTGGGCCTATGCAATTGGTGTGTTCTCCTGCCATTATCCCGCACAAAGCGGGGTCGCAATATGTTCTGTTCTTCCAATCGCTCCTATCAGCCGTCAAATCTTCAAAAATTTTAATAAGGAAAAAATAAATAAAAAACTTATTTAAAAAGACTACCTATGTCATTTGCAGGTAATGGAACCGCTGACCAGGTTGGTGGTACAGGAGTCGCTGACGGATGATGAAGTGGACACATGCAGGGGTGTGCTGCTGAACCTGCTCGGAATGGAGTCGCGACATGAATTCCCTTCCGCACAGTTGCCTTCTAACTTGAGGTATGTACTATGATTGAGGTGTGATGACTCCTCGATTTCGTAACAATAACCCAATATTTTTTCTCTTCCATTTTTTCCAATAGTTCTTTCATTTGCCAGGTGCTGTTTTGACTACACCTGTATTTATTCAGAGATAGAACTCGGCATATGTACACATTCCAGTTCAGATCAAATGGTACCAAAAAAGCCTCTGCGCTGTTTGCTTTGGCCCCACGCGTAATTCAAAGGACTTCGAATTTTCCTACATAAAAAAAGCATAAAGAAATTGTTTTTTATTTATTTGTAATGAAGTAAAGTAAAGAATCAGCCCACTAATATTCCACCGTAACGGATATATTCGACACGTACAAAGATGGATTTTGACTGGATTACCACGGTCGCTTAACCTGTGATCATTGTATAAAATGGCCGAAAATTGTCAAAACTCTTCCATTCATCACTTCCAGTGTAGAAAACTGCTTTATTGTTTACATAATTTCTTATACAACAAACGGATTATAGAGCCTTGAGACATCGACCCAGTACTCGAACCACTATCATCGAAGCATTAAAAATAATGTCAATAAATAAGGGGCCATCCATAAAGTACGTCACACGTAAAGCGGGGGGGAGGGGGTCGACAAAGTGTGACATGGTGTGACAAGGGGTGGGAGGGGTCCTAACTTTCGTGACATCACATTTCAAAATCTAGAGGTACCTACTAATCGCGTTGGATGACAAAGATGTTGACACCACAAATGTTCCTGTCGTGAAAAACGAAGTGAACTGTGACTGTGACTGCCATGCCAGTTATAAATAATTTAAAGGACTGGGTTCAAAGTCCATGGACTGAAGATGATTGAGTTTCTTTTTCTTCTTTTTCCTTATTTTCATTAGTTTATTTTTTTGTTATTGTTTCAAATATATGATACTATGTTGATTTCATAAAAAAGTACTTAATTTAAATGGTAATAAAACTAATTTCGGAACTGCTGTTTTAATTTAATAATTTTTCGATGTTAAATTGCAAAACATGTGACGTCACACTAGGGAGGGGGGGGTCTCAGAAATGTGACCACCTGTGACAAGGACGGGGGAGGGCTCAAAAACTCATGAAATTAGTGTGACGTACTTTATGGATGGCCCCTAAACATATTGTACTCCAGAGGCAAGTATCATCGTTAAAATAATATCAATAAACGCACATATTGTACCCCAGGGGCAAGTCGTCGGGTCGTCGCGAGGAGCAGTGGCGGCAGCTGTGGGGCGAGCTGGAGGCGCTCGTGCGCGCGCACGCGGCGTCGCCCGCGCACCGCGCGCTACTCAGGGTACTGCTCGACTGCCGCGCGCACAACAACCACGCCTCCGACAGTCAGTATCTATACCTCAATACTTATTTTTTTTTTTTTATCAGGATGTATTACATTGCTACTAAACAATTCCCCCTTAAAATATTTGCAGTATATTTTGTTACACCCTATATAATAAAGCTGAAGAGTTTGTTAGAACACGCTAATCGCTGAAACTACTTGTTGGAAAAAATATTTCTGTGTTGGATATCGTCGGTTTAATATCAGAATGCGTAAGTCGAAAAAAAAAGAAATTTGAATGCCATCTGGCGCAGAATTGTGTAACCATCCTCTTGGCAGAACCCTCATTTCATTTAAATTAAAATAAGGTTGAATTTGCTTTGGAATTACAGAAAAAGCAAAACTTATTAGAGAAAATAACAAAAATAATCATATTTTTCTTCTTCCTGTAATTCACCTAAAAGAAGTTACGCATTCTGATAATTAGACCGACGATATGATTTTTGTCGAAAAAATAGAATCACTAAAGCTCGTATTAATAAATCGCTCTCAACCCTGAGATCGATCTTTAGAGCGAACTTGAGATGCTGTTCTATAATACATATAAGAATAGGATTTTTTAGTACAAACCTATTTTTTAGCACATTTGGTTCAGTGGCACTTTGGGTGTACTAACAAATTAAAATGCATGCGTTCATTATTCATTGGTTCTCGGTGATAACTGATAACAAACTAAAAAAAATATAATCATAAGAAAATATATAAATATTTGTGTGGATGTGTCATTTTTATTTATTTTATTTGCTAAAATTATAAAGGTTAATTTATCAGAAAAAAATATTCAAGTAAATACTGCAATGCAGTGCCCCATTACTTTTTTATCACTTGTTTGTTTTTGTTTTAATGTAATTATATTTCATAATCTATACTTATAATAATCATACATAAATTAATTATAAATATGTATTCATCATTATTACTATTTAAAATTCAATGTATACGCTTGGATCAAATGTTAAGTATCGCTCAGTTGCAGGCTTGACTTATTTTACTAATCCAAGGTTTGAAGTTGATAAAGGTAAGTAAATAACTCGCTTTAAAAAAAAACTTTTCTCATGCCCAAGATGGGCTATGTCTCCTATAGTACTTAAAGTAATGACGGAATGTGCTCCCATTTAATTTTCCCAGTTTAATTTCCACTGAAATGTACTCGGAATTAAGTCAGATTGATAAATAGTTGCCTAGTATTAACCCAGTCGGTAACAAAATTTAGCGTAGATGTTATGTAAATTCTTAACAATAAAACTCAACACCGTAGTTTTTAGTATGCATGTTCTTCACAGAGATTTCAAGCATGCAATTTATGGAACGTAATGGCAAAAGATTTTGGGACGTTGTATAAAAACTCTTTACTTCAACAGATAAACTTTTCCGTTTCGTGAAGTCATTCTTTTAGGAACGAAGACTCGCTCGAAGGGAAGAGGAGGGTCCATAAAACCCTCGAAATATCACAAGGGGGAGGGGGGGGGGTGTAAAAATATATCCACATGTATTTATCTTAAAAAATGACAAAAAGAATCATCACATGATTGGTGGACGGAATCACTGACGTTCACGAGAACTAAGTGCAAGGGGTGCGCGGGGCGATGATAGTTTCTTACGCTCGTCGTCGTTGTAACCGGATAATTATGTGACGGTTTAAAAGGATAAACCGGATAAAAAGCGGTTGGTCGCTGTAAGCGGATTTGTAAACGGATGTACTTCCATTTTGGTCATATAAAAAAAAACACGCGCCTAAAATCACGTCGCTGAAACCGGTTAGTTATTAGAACCCTGTTGATTTTGTTGTCACCTCACGTTCTATTAGCGTTTGCATTTTAGCTTTTATTTATTCACATGTTTTTATTTCATTCATGAATGATTGTGTGTTTAGCGTTAGGCATCCCTATTTCTAATTTAAATAATAAAGTGTATTTAGTAATAGAATAAACAATAGCTTTAAAAATAATTAGAGGCTGGCGATATAATTATAAAAATGAAGGACTACATGCGCTCAATATATTTTCATTAAAAAAAAGTAACTGTCTGATTTTGGGATTTCTTCAATTTGTCTCTTACTCTTTTAACAAAAGACATCATTTTACAAACATTTAAATCTCTACCTCCAATATTTTAATGTAAAAATACGTGTCACTACATATTGTTACTATTTGGAGAAGAAAATACACTGAGCGCATGTCCACCATCAAAATATTTTTGCCGTAGGTGTCAGTCAGTAGGATTGTGTATAGATAATAATTTATACAATTTACGCATGTTATTAACACGCTATATATTCCAGGCGAATCTCGAGCGACCGTGATTCGCGCGACAACAGATTCTCCTCTGTCGCCAGTGGGCGCGGGCAACGGCGCGTCGACGGCGAGCGACGTCTGGGCGCCGAGGAACGTGTTCGACGCCCTTCTAGGAGGACCGCGGCCGTCGAGAAGACCAGACTTTGCTGGCAGAATGACTGCTGGTAGCCGGATTGCAACGCTATACCCACATTTGCAGCAGGATGTTGAGGCGCAGCATTAATTTAAATAAAGACAAGAATGAATTTTCAAATTTAAATATCGAATTAAAATTCAATCAGACATTTGGATTTGTTAATCCCTTAATTTTTTTGGGCTAGTCATTGTTTAAATTAATACTTGGATGGAAATGAACTTACTTGAATGCGCCAGAAAGTGAATCTTATAATAATATCTCATAAGTACTTTAAATATAGTGTAAATAAATCCAACGAGAACTTTCATTTTTGTATTTTATTTTAATCTGAATTCTTGAATATTGTTTTTGGGGGTTCTAATGAAATAAAAATGCAACATTATAAAATTAATATTTTATATTTGTTCAATAAAAACTACATTGTGGGCCCGTGTGCCCGGCGCCCGGGTAACACGACCTTTGTATTTATCTTGTTGAATATAAACTCTGCGGGCAGACTGTGTCATAAGGCAATGGTGTGAGTGTGACGGCCATGCGGCCTCGTCAAGGCATCTGGTCCGGATCCTTGCGGCGACTCCCCCTCGACCTCCCGCCCCCTGCTCCCTCGCCGCCATACGTATTTGTTACAAATTATTGGAATGTCACGCGGGATGCGAACTTTCAAACATTAAAAATCATTACAAACGAAACCTAACACTAGGCCCTATCGCGGGCCACTCCGACAATACACTCACATTGAAATATTGTACAATCTCATACTCTCGAGGAGCACGCCCGGTAAGTCCGTCGAAACGCATCCAAAATATTCATTAATTAATTAATACCCTATAAAACTTACAAAACCGGTACTCTTAAAACTTAACACTAAGTTAAAATTAAACGGAATTGAAAATAAATTACCTAGGTACAATATTTTAGTCTAGAAAGCTATTTATAGGCGCACGAGGGATGTTTGGTGGGAGTGCGCGTGTGTCAGTGCGTGGCTTCCCGCAGCTTCTTCGCGACCGGCGGCGCCTGCGCGTCCGAGCAGTCGCCCAGAGAGTTCTCTTCCGCTGAACTTGCTTCCTCTAATTGTCTGTGGGAACAAATATACACAGTTAATACTATTAATTATCACAATACAATTACAATACCGGTATGATGTGGTGTTGATACCGCCTCATACGGCAGGTCGTAGGATCTTACTCAAAAATCAAAATTAACATTAATGTACTCAATGTGGTTGTACATTATACTGTATTGCATTGAAAAGGTAACTTGTTTTTATTGATATCTTAACCACGTACTTCGTCGATTCTGATACCGATAACTCACACTTAACAATTGTGTTATCAATATCAGAATCTATGTCCGATACAAATAAAAAAACAATGTTTGAAAACAAATGGGAATCGAGCAAACAATTTCTACATCGCCTATACTAAGAACCTGAACACCGATTACTAGCACTCGTTTAGGGTACTGGCATCTCACCAAATAATGTTCCATTGTATTATCAGGGGAATAATCTTGGGATAGTAAGATCATTTGTGGAATAAACCATTTTCATAATGTTAAATGGATTTCGGATGGGAACTGAATCTTTGCTACGACTGGCATCTCATCCTAGAAACCCCGGCGGTGTCTATCACATTAGCACATATAGCACATTCAAAAAAAGCCCTTCTGCTGTTAAGACAACGTTGTGTTCAGGGTTATTTTTCTTTTTGACGCAGAGGAAATGCCTCTGATTCATTGCATCGACATCTTTAAGCATACCACTTGCCGGGGGACGACGGGCCGTTTACGGCTCTCCTTCAACTGACGAACACCCCTGATAATCATCATCAGGGGATAGTAAGTCGATTCATGGAGTAAGCCATAAAATTTATATTTTTTCATTTATTAATGCGAGCTGGTGGCGAGTCGCCGAGGATCGGGCTAATTGGAGAGCCCTAGGAGAGGCCTATGTCCAGTAGTGGACTGCGATAGGCTGATCATGATGATTATCTATACTAATATATAAAGCTGAAGAGTTTGTTTGTATGTTTGTTTGTTTGTTTGTATGTTTGTTTGTTTGAACGCGCTAATCTCAGGAACTACTGGTACGATTTGAAAAATTATTTTTAAGTTTGATAGTCCATTTGAGGAGGAAGGCTTTAGGCTATTGGAAATCGAAATCCACGCGGACGGAGTCGCGGGCGGCCGCTAGTCTATAATATAAAAATGAATCGCAAAATGAGTTGTTAAGCGCTTATCTCAACAACGCTTGGACCGATTTGGCCAATTCTTTTTTTTAAATGTTTGGAGAAGTCCAAGGATGGTTCTTACGGCGAGAAAAAAATAATTGCACCCTAAAAACAGCCCTGCCAGATTACAATTTTTTTGACAGGACGAAGTCTGTCGGGTCAGCTAGTTATACATATATGTATTTATAAACTGTCACCTTTTCGCGCGCGGCGTGCTCAACGCAGAGTCTGAGTTGTCTGAGGGGGAGGCGGGCGTGGCGGGGGTGGCGGGCGACGCGGCCTTCGCGTCCATCGAGTCTTCCGTGCACGACGTCGTCGTGTCCTCGTTCACGGAGTCCACGGCTAGCTTGCCTGGAACAAAGATATTTGGGTTGTGAGACATTGTAAAAATGCTTTTATTAAAAAAAAAAGCGATAAAAATATAAAGACAACTAGAGCTCGGCTAAGTTCTAAATATTAAACAGCTAAAATTCTCAATTACAAATATAAATTCCTATTTATTTTATAATTATAAATTTAGACATCCGCAGTTTCCTATTATTGTTTACTAACATTGATTTGTTTGATTTATCCTATTTGTTTACTCCAAAAATTAAATGATTAATTCTATTGCATATCCAAAGTTTGACAGATAGAGGGTCAAAATTATGCTTTGTGCATCGCCATGCGCATATTTATGAAAAAGCTACTGAAATAAAAAAAAGGAAACCGAACATTTGACTATATTTTTTTAGCAATATTGTATTAAAAGTTAAAGTTTTGTTATCTACTTATTATTTCATTCAGAATTTGACTTATATTTTTGATATTAAAAAAAACCCTTTATATTTTAATAGTAAAATGTAAATATTTTGCAGCAGCAAACTTTGCTACAAATAGCTGCCTACTAGACCTGTTATTATACAATTAATATCTACTACTTATACATAATTGTGAAATAATTTCCTATTTGATTTCGCGTGCAAGTCTAACCGGCGGATTAATAAAGGCAGCTCAAACATAACAGTATGCATAACACCGGCTAGTGATAAGCGGCTCGTCCGCTATGTCTTTCGTGTCGAATTGAGAATGTAAACACCCCGGGAGGGGGACACCCCCCCTCGGCCACGTGGTGCACGGCACACGTGTTTTTGTTTTCTCCGGAACCGTAAGCGGCATCATGATGTAAATAAATAATCACCGGTTGCCACAGTGACGCGTCCGTTAGCTTTTCATTGCTCGCTTTCTAGGACACTTTAAAATCAAGTTCATTGGTTTTTACACGACGCTAATTTTAATACCGATTTTTTATGTTAAACGGTTACTGTTAGGACTTTACGTGCGTCGCAGTTTTGACAATGACATTTTACGTGTTGTATTCATTAAATTGTTTAATTTGCATACCTATAATTTAAATATAATACTGGAGGAAATGCCTCGGCCGACCTACTTTTTTTTTAAGTTAACTATTGTTCGTTTTGATTATTCTAAAATACCCAATTACCTAATTCTCCAAATACAATTGCTCGTTTTTTTTTTATTTCATTCAATTAATACTTTGACTACGGTAGGTAAGATTTTTGTTTATTATAAGTTAATAAATTGATTTTTATTTACCCAATACCCCTATTTTTTATAATTTTCCTGATGCTTTTCTTAATTTTTCATGTCTAAAACCTGAGGGATAATGTGAGTGAAGAGTACTCATTTGATTTCCTGAACAATAGGATTTATAAATTTTAAAAATGTCCACATTGTAAGATCCTGTTCGCGTCGATAAGTCAGCTATGATTGATTGATATAGTAAGAAAACGGCTTCTAGGTGTCTTCGGTAATAAAAGGAGGCGACTAGGAATAATAACACTCGGATGATGCGAAAAAAGCTCATCATGACTCTGATAACTGAGAAAAAATTTTGTGTTCTGCTCAAAGGAAAAAGAATGTGTGTGTGACATTGATAAGTGATTCTTACCGTTTCCATTCGTGGAAGGGGGTTCCAGATTGCTCTCGTCGCTGGGGAGGGGGGAGCCGCCGTTCGTGGGCGCGGTGGAGTTGGGATCGTGCTTGGGCAGGCCCAGGAGCTCCGGCTGCAGGTCTGATACGATGTTGTGTGTCCATAACGCGAGCTCGACCATGTGCGGTGACCATTTCTTACCACAGCCGTTTTGTTCCTGAAATCAAAATAGTGTTTAATGCTTCTTTCTTACCACCAAATCCAGAGCCGTCTTTCGCACTGGGCGCAATGGGCACGTACCCAAGGTCCCGCGATTTATTAGGGCCCCCAGAACCTGGTCATGGGCCCTTTAACGGCCCTTGTAAAATCGACAACCGACAAGCTCATTCAAGTGAAGAATAACAAAATACTTGAAGTTGTCATCATTCAAACTACGAAACAAATATAAACTTAAGCGAATATGAAATTCAATGCTTACCTCATTTAACCTATCACAGACGGTCTTTATATGGTTTACAAAATTGAGGTATTCCTTGGCAGTGTAGTCGCTTCCTTCCATTTCGGGGATGGCCTGTAAGCACTCGTCGGCCATGAATGGTGCTATTTCAGGGCTGGCAGCCGCGAGCAGAGCCGACGCTGTGGCCGTGCCCACTCCCTTCAGGTTACTTAGTGCGGTCATAGCTGACTCAATGTTAGGCAGTTTGCGGAAAGCTTTCTTCGTCTCTTGCATCACAGCCCTCGGAGTGTTCACTTTTATAAGATATGATAACTGCGGATAAAATTTCCCTCTCTGCAACAAGAAAAGGTTTGATCATTGTTCGAATAGAATGGTCCATTATGTCGCTAGAATAGTCGGCGATTGTTCGTTGTCAATTGCTACTGGCAAAACTAATAACAAGGCGAATTACACACTTAAGTTCAATACCTTACTATTAAAGTGGTGATTACTTAGTCTTGCAATATAAAATTGCAAGATTTTTATTAGGGAAACTTTATTGTGGCAAATTTTTATTTCGTACTGATTTAATTTAGATATAAAATACTGACGTGAATGAACGGCCACGGTTTTTTGTTTTTAGAAGCGAGTTTATAAACTACGCACTGAGATCTTTGCTTTGTTTGAAGCCTCAATATTATTCTCGGCGAAGATCATTGTTGTCTTGCCTTATGTAGGTGTATTCATATAAGTCGAAAGCTATTATTATTTTTAATAGTAAGTATATTTTTGTTTGACCAGGGCTTTAAGCCACAATGCAAGGATGAAGTTGAGGATCCAAGAGGTCTTAGATTGACAAAATTAAAAGTAGGTACCTACCTATGTAGGCACGAAAACCAAAATAATTAAAGATTTAGTATACAAAGAACTCAATACGGAAGCCCATGATTGATTCAAACTAGGTAATACAACAAAATGTTAAAATCTTAGTCTAAGTGAAACAATGTTGTTTTAACACTTCGCTGCAGACTATCATAATAAATATATATTGCAGTCGTTAAAGTCACAGATAAACAAGACAGCTCACTTCATTTTTTATTCGCCATAGAAATATGTATATGACTCTAGAAACCTCGAAAGGAAGGCTCGAAACGCTCCTACGTAACTGCTTGCTTATACGAAAAAAGCCAAAATAAATACACGGAATGAGGGAGGGAGTATTTATAAGCACAGGTACCAACACATTATTGAGCAAATTAAGTACTATGACTTTGTAACGAGATTACTGCATAATTATATTAATAGTGTCTGTTGTTTTTTATGTGATAGGGAGACAAACGAACAAGCATGTCATCTGATTGTAAGTAATGATCACTGCTGCAAATGGACATCAACAACCGCACAAGGTCGCAGATGCGTTGCCTGCCTTTTAACTCCCCATACCCTCCCCAACTGAGGTCATATAATGTAATATTAATTATATGTTTTCATTTGGTATTAAAAATCAACGAAAATATCAATGGTTAAGTGGTTGATTACTGCGCCAGAGGACGCAAAATTTTACTGACTAAAATAACAAAAAGATCTATCTAGGCATTTTTTTAAATGTTCAGTCAGACTTACCGCTTGTTTCCATTTCATGAGCTGGACTAGCTCCTCATGTACCATGTGCGCATCTTTACCCCGCGATTTGATCTTCTTTGGTAATTCATTCTGGTACCTGCACAAAAAGAAACAATGTTGATTGACATGAATGGTACGTCGACTACCTACTTCAATCAATGAATGAACCTGTGATATCAAAACTTATTTTAGTTTTAATTTGATGAATAATATGAATAATAATAATTCATGAACATGTATTAAAGATTTGAAAGCCTTTTAAATTTTTCTTTTGTTTTTAGGGTTCCGTAGCCAAAATGGCAAAAAAACGGAACCCTTATAGATTCGTCATGTCTGTCTGTCTGTCCGCCAGCCTGTCACAGCCACTTTTTTCCGAAACTATAAGTACTATACTGTTAAAACTTAGTGAGTGGATGTATTCTGTGAACCGCAACAAGGTTTTCACACGAAATAGAAAAAAAATAAAAAAAAGTGGGTGGTCCCCATAGTCAGAACTGAAACTCGAAATATTTTTTTTCATTGAACATGTGGGGTGTCTATGGATAGGTCTTTAAAAATTATATTAAGGTTTCTAATATCACTTTTTTCTAAAGTGAATACTTTGCGTGACAGACCCTTCCAAAGTGGAAAAAAGTGTGTCCCCCCCCCTCTAACTTCTAAAATAGGAGGATGATAAAACTGAAATAATCATATGTTGCACATTACCATAAAAACTACCAACGAAAATTGGTTCGAACGAAATCTATTCAGTAGTTTTTTTAATACGTCAAAAATAGAATTTGTACGGAACCCTCAGTGCGGGAGTCCGACTCGCACTTGGCCAATTTTTTAATTATTGCTTTCCATAAATCAGAACGGCAATGATTTTTAAAATAGATCTAACAATTACACTATTCTCAATTCAGAGTATACAGGATGGTCAAACCTTATAAATATATTATTTGAATTTCACATAATGAAAGCTCATATGTAAGGTACTGAACAGTATTGAAAAAAAAATTTGAAATAAAATAATTGTAAAATCAGCATTCAATGATCTTTTAAGTTAGGTATTTACAGCCAAAATTAACTTTCATTCATTGTTAATTATGCTAAATGTTGTTAATTAATGTAATTCCTAAATACCTAAGGATAAAAATAAACTTAACTAGGTAGCTACTCCATATCATTAATTTCAAAAACAGATATCTGTTTAATGTGATCATAATATTAATTTTTTATTCATGATAATTTTTAATAACATTGTTATATTAGTAGGATAGCAGCCTAGTTACCTACATTTTTTTAAAGAGTTATCGTTTTACAGTAATTATAAAGCATTTATCGGATTAATTTTTCTTTGCTTATAATTTTAAAAATTATAGACAAAAGTATAATAATACTAAGCATGTAAAAATGGTTGAAATAAAATATACATAAAGCATTTAAGTACGTTTACGTTTATAAACGTACCTATATAAAAATTCATAAATTAAACAGCTCTAGTCTGTGAAACAAACTATAAAATTTTTGAAAGTTACTAAAGAATACAACATTATATTCATGTCATCATGATAATGAGTCGCATGGAGTTGCCAAGTGATGGCCAAACACATGTTTCTTGTAACAACATCTGCTGTGTGTATCAACTGAACTGAGCCCGGTAACTGCAGGCAGTAATACTGAGAACTGTTAATGATTCAGCTCTTAGTACCCAGTTTAGGTCAAGCCGTTAAAAGCATGTTGCTTTTTGTAGAATTTTTTTTTACTAACTGTAGTAATCTTTTTTACTTTATTAGTATAAAGTAAGCTTGTTGAATTAATTTATTTCACACAAGTCTAAATTATTTGTTAATTTTTTTGTCAGAAATACTATTGATTGAATTTTACAATTTATCAAACACTAAATAAACTAAGATGTAAGTATTTATTTTGTTTGTTAATATTTTCAATTCCTATTTAATTGAAGTTTTTAAGCTGTTACCCTAACAGCTTAAAACATAATATTTATCTGTCCATAAAAATGTACCTACTTACATACAATAAAATATCTTAAAAAAATAATCAAATTAAACAAAGAGTGTTTTTTTCTTGCATAATAAAAAACAATGTTTGGATTTGAATATCAAATCCCAACTAATATTATAAATGCGAAAGTAACTCTGTCTGTCTGTTACGCTTTCCCGCTTAAACCTCGCAACCGATTTTGATGAAATTTGGTACAGACAATCTTTAGACCCTGAGACAGAACATAGGCTACTTTTCATTTCGAAAAAAAGAAATCCACGCGGACGGAGTCGCGGGCGGCCGCTAGTTACTTCAGTCAAACATTCTAGGATTAGTAGTGTTAATGAATGTGGATGACTCATAGTGGGAATATTTTATTATTTTGTTAATTTTAAATAAAATTATTTTTACCATCTTCAACTCAGAATAACATTTTATACGAGAAAATAATTATTTGAAGTAAAAAATGTTGAAATAATAAGGCAAAGCTAAAAGGCAAGTCACCATTTTGAGCGGATGTGAGTCGCCTCAACAAAGCATTATAATACTGACTGTAGTAGTTAAAAATACAAAAACATAATGCATTTATAATTAAGTAGGCTATTCAGTTCAGGAATATAAGGGATTACATTAAGAAAATCATTAAAAAGGAACGTATACGTATTTAAAACGAGTCATGATACGCTAAGGACAGCCACCATTTTATAACGCCTGAGCGCCGCGATTATTTTCCCCACACTGGCTTTAGGAAAAACGATCGTGTCAATTTGACATCGATCCCACGTGACGCAGTGATTTTAATGAGCACTCCGCGGACTAGAGATGCAGTCCGCGAGGGAGGTAGCTATCAAATCAGTTTGCACGGATACACACACAATACAAGTTCATTGACACGCCACGGCCGCATTTTCTCCTTTCAAAGACGTTCGTACTTACCAATTGTCCAATTTTATGAGCTCCTCTGGTTTCTTTGTTTTCTGTTCAGCTTTTAGTTTAATCGCCTGTGGATATAACTTTAAAACACTGTCGAATTCTTTTGCATCTGCCTCCAGAAAGAAAGTAGACGTGTCTTTCGCGGTAGCCATTGTGAACGTTCTAAATGTACAACACTGCGTATTTAGTTTAGCTATAGCGCCGAACTCGACGCGGCGGCAGCACCTGGCCAACTGGGCGCACTCTCCCCACTCGCCGCCATCTTGTTGACTGAACCTCGCAATGACGTTCAATATTATTATTCGAAATGTGTTATTTTCACCCGGATTTTACTTACTTTCTTAATTTATTTCGCATTAAATCTTAATAAATAAAACCCTTATGATATTTAGTCCAACTACGTTGAGATAAAAGCGTTTTGAAGACCAGTTTCAATACAAAAAATATACTCACTCGCTCTCGCAAGGTTATATCGGTCGCACATTGAGTCGTGGCGTCGGACATTTGTCTGGCCTCCACCCACTGGGAATAACAGGATACAAAAAAATAAATCCATGTTATTCCAAATTCACCGCACCACACGAGATAATCAATATTATAAACAGAATTGAAACTAAAATGAGCACAAAAATCACTTGAATGTTAGTCACGTCGACCTCGGAGCATTATCAATTTCCTTAAAACGTGACGCAACACACGACACCGTTCTACCGAAACGACTTTGGTAAACACGCATATTTTCCGTTGCATTGCAGTACACACTGAGCTCGGAGTAGTCATGAAGTAGTAACTAGCGGTGTACATAAGGCATTTAGGTAGTAGGACGTACATATCACCGGGGTGGAACGTCACCAAACCAATCGGCTTTGTTGTTTTGATAGATCGCCATGTGCTCTGCTCCCTCTAACAATTTGGAGTTTTATCGGTTATTGAACAGGTCGCGCTAATTGCATGATGATATTTATACGTTATTCTATTAGCGCTAATAAACTTGCTGATGCTACTACTGGTGTTTTTGTAGCTTTAACAATAGGCCGTAAAGCTGGTGGATACCAAGAAGTCAAGAATAGGTCATATTTAAAATATTTGTACGTACGTGTAATGGGTAGTTAAGTAGCTCGTTCGTTTGGTTAACTTTAAAAAATATCTTGAATAACTGTTTCCTATACCTAAATAAAAATAGGTCAAAATAAATATTTGAGTACCTAGGTAATTAATAGAGCACTTTAACTAATAGTTTAGTTATATATATATAAGAACAAATAACAATGTGGTTAATTCGATTCTTATGGTTTACGATGAACCCGTCTCCGATCGGGATACTAAGTCAAACCCTTAAATTTACAGGACGTGAACATCGTTAATCCATAAGTATGGATGTTTGTTACTCTTTCACGTAAAAACTATTGAATGGATTTGAATGAAACTTTACCACAATATAGCTTATACATCAGAATAACACATAGGCTACAATTTTTGAGGTTTCTAATGTGAGGTCGTAAAAAAATTATTACGGAAATCGAAATCAACGCGGACAGAGTCGCGGGCGGCCGCTAGTCAGATATAAATTTAAGGATCTTTTTATCATTTTTCAAACGCTTTAGAAGAAGAATAGAAGGGCATTTTCTTAGAATTACTGAAAGCCGGAGTTCCCTCAACATGATGTCTTCACAGCCGCATACCTATCACCTGTTGAGGAACTCATTTCAGGAGTCCTCAGGCTTTTGGGGTCCATACATACACGTATACCTACACAATATCAGTTCTGTGCTAGTTTAAATATGTTCTATAGGTATATGGTAATTTTACCCAACGCGGTAAAAAAGCTTTATTTAGGTACCCTGCTTGCGAAAAGGCAAATTCGTTGTGGACGTTACCTACTGAAAAAAAATATACCACGATTAATATTCCCTTCACTTACATTATAATTGATATTGACCAACAGAAATTTACAATGATTTTTATTTTTGTTAGTCTTCAAAAAGGTAAACTTATTATTTTTATTAAAAGAGTCATAGGTATAGGTACCTACATCGTCACCACATCAATTGCATGAAATAATGTATGTAGGTATGCCTCTATATTTATTTATGCCTTAAGTATTGCCAAATCTTTTCGCCATTAACTCGATAGCCAACAATTTACTTTGCAGGTGTAATAATTATCAAAGTGGAAAAAAACCGGCCAAGAGCGTGTCGGACACGCCCATGAAAGGGTTCCGTAGCTAAAAGATGGCCCGACCGCTTAAGACACCATTTAGTAAGGGCAACTGCACTGCACGTCATAAGTTGGTCGAGTTGTATAAAAATAACTATGTATGATACAGAGTTCGCTATAGTTTTCGTTGAAAGTACTTACTTGGAGGTATACAGGACATTTTTTTCAGAATTATTTTAATAGTATTTCAAAAGTTAAGGGGGGGGGGGGACGCTTTTATTTTAACTTTGTATTAATATATCTCGAGCCTGGGGTGTTTGATCCACATGGTTTCAAGGCAAGTTTTATTGTATTTAAAAATACCTTTTTAACGATACCCCACACGATGGGTTTAAGTCGAATTTTTTTTGCCAATTTACTTTTCGATGTATGGGAGGGGGGGGTAAAAAATAATTATTTTTCGATTATTTTAAAAACCAATTCTTGAATTATCACTATGCATCTCTCCACCAATTTTCGTGGCCATCGGTTCAGAAACGGCGGAGAACGAGCCAGGACAGACAGACAGACAGACAGACAGACATGACGAAACTATAAGGGTTCCGTTTTTTGCCATTTGGCTACGGAACCCCAAAGGGACGAATACCTATTTTTCGCTATTTTAACCACCCTTCTGTTTGAGAGTATGCGACGATGCGGCGCGCGTTCTTTTCCCGCTTCGCAACCGAGTTCTAATATAATGTTAATATTATCTCTAACATTCCGTATTTTTTTATTGATACGATTGGTATATAAGCTGCCGAGTTGAGAACCTCATCAATTTTGAACGGTTAAAAACTGAAAACTGAACGACAAATCTTCTTAAAGACATTCGGTAATCGGTTGGCTATAAAATACCTAGTCAGAATTTTACGTAGGTAAGAAATGTGGCACGAGGATTGTCAGAAGTTATCTTTTAAATATTGTATATTTGAAAATAAATTTATTTGCATAAAAACAAACAGCCCAGTCAATCAATAATCGAGAAAAATACTCGTGCCTACATTGCGATATTGCCCACTCGATAAACATAATGATAAATAAATACCATGCGACATTCATTCGTAGATAAAGGGAAGCGAGTCGAGCGATAACGTAGGTACAGAGCGATACATACTTCACAATCGGAGATTTCGAACGTTTCCATAGCGAACAAAGTGTTACTTCAAAATAGGGTGCCGTGAATGCAGGGTTATATGACGGGCCCTAAAAGAAGAAAGCGTTCGAGGGTTCGGCTAACAAAAAGTACACACCGGCTGTGGAACGGCAAGGCCCTTAACACAAGGGAGTAGAGTTGAATTTGGAATGCTGTCGTTCTGATAGCTTGGGGTTCGGCGCGGTTTAATTTTTTATGTTGCCAGGGACGACTCCCGCCCGGCGCGGCCCGGTCGGTCGGTGCCCACCGCCTCGCATGCGTCCGATAAACGGGCAGACTGCCTGCTGAGTGAGAAGAGAACTATGGACCTAAACGAAAAGGGACAGGAATGCCAAGCTCGTACGGAATTTGCAAGGAATTTACGAATTACTCCGCTGTATGTAGATTCGCGAATCGCGATCTACATGTTGCGCCCTTGTTTATATTGCAGGAGATGCACTTTTAACGTGTAATATTTCTAAAGTCAGCGAAAAAAATTATTATTGATAAAGTCCATAATGTATCTTATTTGTAGCACAAAATAACAAAAAAGCAGTTTGATATTTTAAAAAAATAGAAAGGCTCAAAATATTTATTTTGGGTCTTAGTAGAGTAAGATACTTACTTACCTATTTAAAGGTTCCAAGAAGACCTACGTCTATTTTAAAAAGGTATAGATTAAAAAAAAATGGACAGCAGTGCAGTCCGTGTTTTAAACTGAATGCCAAAAGCTCAAATGCAGAAACTTTATTTGGCAAACGTCGACATCGCATCGGCTTTGCTAAATAATATTCGTAAAAATGACTCATTGAAATGTTTTTCATATTAGCTCGATTCATAGTGACGAGTTTATTTGCACAAACATCAGAGTTTTGTAAGCATTCAATTTTGTTTAGGGAAAATATTCGGCTTAGCAGTGCTTTGGCTTCGTCCGCGTAGTTTTTGGGAGTCCCTAGTTGTTAATAAACGATTTTTTGTTCTATTTAAAATATGAAAGTATGTACCTTGTGTTAAGTAACGATCAATCAATATATAATATAACTCAATTAAATTCTCGCTGGCGAAACTCCTGTCAGAATGGCTAAAGAACACCATTTACGAAATTACCCCGAGGCGCGGAGTCCGAGCTAATATAGCCAGACAATGAGATGACGTCATAATTACTGCCTATTTTCAATTCACCAAAATGTAAATTATCTCCGTGTCACAATTGTTGTGGAAATTTTTGGTAAACACTTTCCTATCTGAATGAAATCTTTATAGACCCCGACTACGGCACGCCTCTGGCATACTCAATCTTGCTCGTAATACCTGTAATGGGATAGGTACCTTTGTTCCGCAGAGGATTTCCCACATAATTACAGACACTGGTTTTTTATGAGTTTTACTCCCTATTCCGGGCCCATCTTTAGATGAATATTCTAAAATTCAATTTCACCATCATAGATATGTACCATACTAAGCTGACTCATATCGGAGTTAGGAACAACGTTAGAGTTAAAAACACTCAGTCCTAAAATTACAAAGCTATTTATTAGCAAAACTCTTTGCAGTCGCAGTCAATATTGCGGCAGCATGTTCAATAGACCAATTAATTTACCTATTCTGTGGTCAACACAGAACATGGTCTTACAAGTTCAAAGGTCTACAAACGATTTTATTTAGCAAAAAAAAAACCGTAAAAAAATTATGCCTTCTGAAAATGATCGGAATTTTCAAGGTGATCGATCTAAATTATCGTCGGTCTAATTTATTAGAATGCGTAACTCCTTTTAGGTGAATTTTATAGGAAGAAGAGAAATATGACTGTTTTAGTTATTTTCTGTAATAATTTTTGAGTGTTCCATCCATTCCTAAGCAAATTAAACCTTACTTCAATTGAAATAAGGGTTCTGCCAAGAGGAAGGTTACACGATTCTACACCAGAGGCCATCAAAGTATTGAAATTGAAATTTCGATTTTTTGGACTTACGCATTCTGATAACACTAGTTTACACGGTTTTCATACCCCAGCTGAAAGTTGTTATTTTATTTAGTGTTCAGGTAGAGCTATCCAGAAAAAATAATAAAAAAATTCTGTCACGTCTGGTTTAAAAAATATTTATTATCTTGAAGGGAAATAAAAAATTTTAGGATTAATACAAAAATAAATTAAAAATGACTAATTTTTGTTTCCCTTTATAGTTATTTGAATCAGTTTCTCTTAGGATAGACCAACAGAAATCCCCTAACATATTTTCATCCCTAAATCCTTGATGTCGTTCTACAAAAGTCCTTAAATTTTGGTGGAAACGTACACCCTGTACGTCACTCATACTTAGTAAGTTTTCAGGAAAAAAAATCAGATGAGAGTGTAGAAAGTAAATCTTTAATGACATGTTTACTCCCATATCATGAAAGTTTTTCAATAAATTGTTAACAATTTCTTCTTTTTTTCACTTTTTTTATTTGTCAAAAAATGTTATACAAGCATTTTAAATGAGTTCCAAGCAGACTTTTCTTTAACCGATAAAAGGTTTTCAAACTGAAAATCTTTCATAATTTTACGGATTTGTGTGACCACTGGAGTAAGATGATTCTACAGCTTTCGCAAAACACGTGAGGCACCCACATTTTATCTTGATTTGCAACAGGAAATCCAAAATAATGAAGATATGCAGTTTTTAACGAATCTACAATAGGTCTTCTCTTTTTTGAAAATATAAACGGTCTACAAACATAACAAAAACGGTCAGAACTTTGTTTTCCACTTTCTGCTAGCCATTTTAAATAAATCCAAAGCAAAGTAACTGTCGTTTGAAGCGAACGAATAAACAATAAAATATCGCCACCACGTCGTCTAGTTAAAAAAAACAATTGACGGCAGAAAAAAATTCCGACGTGATAAAATATTTCTGCTAACACTTTTAGGTTAAGGGAAGGTATATTAACATATTGACATACATTCGGTTCGGGGTATAAATAAAAAGTAAAATTTTGTAAACTAGTGTAATTAGACCAACGTTATCTATGTTGGATTAATTCAGTCGAACTGCATCGACTTGTTTACAAATTGTACGCCAAATTCGCAGGATTACTCACGAGGCTCGTTAGCTCAGCGGTTAGAGCACCCATTTGATTTCAATAGAGGTGGTCGGGGGTTCAAGTCCCTCACGAGCTGAACTTATTTTAAATTTTATTATACTGGCTGGGCTTCGATGATCTAATTAATCCTAGAAATAATAATTAACTGTAGGTACGAGTCTGATGCTTAAAGTTCCTTCCGTGTTAGAATGATAGATCGAAAATGTGCATCAATGCTTTTTGCTTGTGTCTTGATCATGATCAATGGAAAACAACTTGACGGTTGCTTGCCATTATGTTTTAAATAGTGTATCTTGCAGCTGAATGTATCACAATATATCTACCATCATTAAAAATCTACAATACTCTTCAGCAAGGTACCCTGAGTATCGGTCATGGTTATTTACTCAAATAGGTATGGTATAATATATAACGACAGTTCGTGAAACAATGATAAAAAACAATGGTTCTAACTCCATTCCATTGAACCGCCCAAATCTTCTATCAAAAGTAATTTACAAACATTTGTCAAGAAGCAATTTGAGCGGGCGCGCTTCTAAGAACGCTTGCCTTATTAGTATTCTTGAGTAAGAAAAACACTGCGTTGGGAATTAAAATTCTCCTTTTTGCCCCAAGGTCGGTGAGTTGTGACTTGTGATAACCGCAGCGGGCGCCCGCTCGTTCGACCGCGATACGAGTCGAGGTATTTTTGTACCTGATGTAATTTTATACTGCTAGCGCCATCTGTTGGTGGACGCAAGCACCATCTTCTTGATGTCAAACAGCTATTTATTTAGGTAATTCAGGTTGAAGGGAACATTTCTAAGCCTTTGTATGCAAGTATTTTGTTTAATTACCTAGATGCTTTAGTTTTATTAATAATTGTTTTAAATGAGTCCAGTCGATTACCTAGTTTTAGCTTGTAGGTATTGGGTTTGTAGGTATAATCCATTAACAAAGGAATTTAGAATGACGTACCTAAAACAAGAATGAATGGGTAGGCTAGGTAGGTAGTAGGACCTTACCTTAAAATTATGTAGGTTTATAGGCTACTGCTGTAGACTAAATACTTATTTTTAAATTAATCTAATTGGTAGAAAGAAAGCAAAATAAATTATGTTAGGTAGGATACTACTTAAATTTATTTCTTTATGTACCATTTTCTGAGAACAAAATTAGCCTCTGGTAGGTGCCTACAACATTAAGGTTCGGACTTCGGATTGCATTACACTGTAATTTTATATGAACCAACCGACTTACAGGCTTGTGTGCTGTAGACAGGCAGTGAAATTATGTCGGGGAAAACCCGCTGTAGATTTTATGATAGGCGTCGCGTTACTGACTTTCTGTCTTCCACAAGGTACAACATAGGTATAGATAGGTAGGTACTACGTGTTATATTTTGGGTAGGTAGGTATACCTACTTGCATATATGCTGATGGAATTGACCCTCAGATAACGTGCACAATCTACAAGTAACATAATGTTTTGTGGTCTACTACTATCGAGTCACACGGTCTGGTTTCCCTTCTAAGGGTTCAGGAGGTCAGCTGACAGTAGCTCCACTGTAATAACCAGGCTGGTCAATTCAGGATCATAGTCACCGCGTAACCTAGGTTCCTAGGCTATGGCCGAGGATGCAACCGGGACATGCGCTAAAATGATGATTGTGGTCTAAAACGTTTTTTTTAAAACGAGGAAGAGTGTAAAGGCTTCGGAGGAAAACTACCTAAGAGCTTTTCTTCTCTATTGAACCCTGTCGTCGCATAAGTTTTAATTTATTTAAATTAATAATATTTTTGAAAATTTACTCACTTATGACTGTCACAAAGTGCCTAGGTAAGTACGTAGCGGCACAGATCACACAAAAGAAGTAGCGGTAATATTTTATGTCTTCCTATTAGGGGTGTGTATTGTAAATCTCACGCACGATGCACCCAAAATTAGGTAGTTAGGTAGGTAGATCAGTCATAACGCAAAATTACCTACTAGCAACTATGCTTACATAAAATGTGTTCGATTTAAACGCAAAGATCTACAACTGAATAATTTCTCAGATCATTACCGCTTATCAATTTGCACTACTACTTTACTAAGCCAATTACCGTCAATTAATACACGTCACACTACACTGAATCACTTTCAACGGAGGTTTCGTGAGTTTCTTGAATGGAATGACGTCACTCCATAGTACACGGCCAGCTGTTTATAATGTAGTTAGGTAGGTATAGGTATATAGATTATTGGGTTCTTTCTTGTGCGTCAGATCACAAGCAGGGTAATTCAGCACGCAACGTTGATACGCCCCCAAGCCTAACGCGATTTTAAGCCGCGTCCTTGGAGCAGATATTCATGAGTGGAGTGATTTTATTTAATTTAAATCAATTTTATTGTAAGCCCTAAATACTTACCAATACCCTAGAATGTGAAAATAGTGTGGATTCAATTTAAGAGTCCTGATATTTTTAGTGTTGTGGGAACTTATCCCTTTATTTAAACAGGACATTTAATTTAATTTTTTTGATTTTAAATCATCGTCAATGCGATCTGGGTATACCTACCTGCCTACCTATTTTGCTACATTAGGTAGACAGACACTCTCAAACGTCTTACAGAGTAATTTTATTACTTAACACATTAACTGTTCGTGACAGAAACTGATGATGTAGGCAACTAAGTAGGCCTGTACATACACTATCTACTTTGTTGCCGTTACATAAACCAACCTACATTGAGATTGAACTTAAATCAATGTGGCCTTTGTTAGTTTACTCTATTCGATGACACAATAAGGTCGCTATTAGTAAAGTACGAGATAATATTTTCGGATGACGTCTTGAGAATGGCCCTGGTGCAACGGTGGTTCGGTACTTCGGCAGAATAGGTCACAAGTAGTCACAACTCGGTAGCGATGTGAGTCGGACGCCGCTCGCCCGTCCGCCTCTTTCCTCGCGCTCTTTCGCGCCGCGGGCGATTGCTCCACCGCGAATTTGGGCCAAGCACAAATACATCCCTCCCCCTCTTACCAAGCAACCACAGCTGTCTCCGTTTCTCTCGCACGTTTCCACTCAAGCCGTATTATTATACAGTCATTTATGTAATAAGTTCAATGTTTACAACGCGCGGATCAGGTGATGAAACAACGTACATTGTGCCTGGTTGCAGATAGCAAATGATAAGCGGCATGAAAACAGCAGCAACTGCACCTCTCTGTGTGGGTATTAAAATATTAACTTTAAGTGTGTTTACAGTCACTTGTTATGCTATGCATTTCAATAGGTATCATAAAATAAAATTACATGATAATATTATCGCTATGTTACCTACGGATACTCGTAAAACAAACAAACAGTCAATATTCGTGAACGTCCACTTCGTGCACGAACATAAGTGCTAATCACTGAAAATTGAAAAAAAATAAACGCGTAGTTGCCCTGCAATCCCAATCTTATTTAGAGTGACACAACATAATTAATTAGGTATATGATGAAAAGTCAATACATACCTTCCTACATAAATATATCTTTAATCAAAAATTATAATATGTAAGCTTTTATGTACAAGTAGGTATGTAACTTAAAATATGTTTTACATCGGCTGACATGTGTTCCTGTCCAATGACTTCTGCAGGTGGACATGAGCAGGTGCTTCACTTTCACATTTCAATGCATAACTTTACAAGTTGTATTGTATAGTAACTATTTTCAAATAGGATAAATAAATAATCCCTGTTTCTGAAATCGCTTGTCAAATGACATACTTACGATTTCTATTATTTTCATGTGACTTGAATACTTGCAACATAATTTATTGGTAAATACCCCAGAAAAGGTAAAAAAAATGGTTTCCACCATTTTCCGGGTTTCTTTGGTAGGTGTAATAATAACCAAAGATACATAATGTGCAATAACCTACGTGTTGAACAATGCTAGCATAACAATTATTTTTTAAATAAAAATCACAATCTCATGAATATAAAAATACAGCCTACAGGCATTGACAGAAAAAAAAACAATCATAACAACCGCAATGTTCTGGATCGAACAATTGCTTTAGCGGAAGCGTTTGGTCAATATTTCCCTCACTTTTCCTCCTATTGACATTGGGTTCGGTATTGAATCTTGAACTACCGGTACGGGTGTACACGAGCAAGTTCACGGGTCGAGGTCGTTCAAGAAGGGAGTTGACACTAATTGCAGGTTGTACATGAGTACAGGTTACTTTATCTGTATTTGTATTTTATTTTGACCGATGTTTTATTTGTGTTCTGTGATATAAAATTCGACTGGGTTTATGTTGGACCAAACGGCCTAGTATCGGCGGCAAAATACCTGTCTATAAAGCTGATTAACAATACTTACAGATATTTTATGTACAGATGTTTTGTTTGTTTGTTTGGCAGAACGAGCTAATATCAGGAACTACTGGTCCGATTTGAAAAAAAAATTGTGTTTGATTGACTAGGAAGGCTTTAGGCTATAGTATACCTATAATACCTATGTGTGCGGGAACCGAAATCCACGCGGCGGAGTCGCGTGATGATAACAATGCAGTAGTTACTGTGTCAACAACGGTAATTTTACCTACTGCAGAAAAACTCTGTAATACTTTAAAGAAACCAAACTCTGACAACACAACAACTCTACAACACACTCTACATACAACTAAATGTAGCAACACACTAGGCTAAAATCACGCGACCGAAGTTTGGCTGAATCAGCAATGCATTTTGTATGTAAACCTCCGAGACGTATTTTCAGCATAGTGTGTCATCTCCCATTTAAAACCTATGTCACTAAAATGAAAACTACGGAACGTAAATTCAGCCGCGTAAAATCGGTTGCGTTTTCCGCAGAGTGTGTTACTAAGACTCTACAAAGGCGGATGCTGATTATTTTTTTATCTTTAACGAGGTGCCAAATACCTACTTTACATTATTTTGATATGAATTTTTGATAATTCTTATCGACCCATTTTAAAAGCAATGCCGATAAACGTTTATCTCGGTGTTAATAACAACAAAGCAAGCATGACATTTAATTAGTACACTCGTGCCGTTTCCAAGGCTATTATTACCTAAGAATTTAAAGTACAAAGTATTGGAACTGTATGAGGTAACAATGTGTCTACTATTTTAATACATAAGAAAGGTACCACACATTAGGGTACATCAAACAAACATAAATATCACCTTATCGAGCAACCCCTAATTAACCCTTTTTTGATGAATTCATGGTCACCTTGTTTTTTAAAGGTACTTACTTATAAAAGTAAATAAATACACTGACAGGTTTATCGAAGGTTCTCCTTATTAGAATGGAAATAAGCTAAAACTTTACCTGTTTGCACTTCATGTAAAATAGTTTTGTCATAGAATAATGACTAGCTATTGTTAAGAATCGACTGATAAGATTTTATGTGCAGATACACGATTAGATTTTATAGGTATTCGGCATGTTGTAATGTTTAAAATCACAGATTTAAAATCACACTCGTTTGACAAGTTCGTTCGGACGGTTATTTTACACAAATTATCGTATTTGTCGGCTCGTGTCAGCCGTCTCACGCGCATCTTTCAGTTACAGCCTTTTAACTATTTTTAATTCTGTTCTCGATACAATCACTTGTGTTCAACTGTTCACCTCGCTGGAAATTGTACGTAAGTCGGAGTTTTTTTATTGTTTATTTTTTTATTAATACGAGAAGATCAACTCTACATTTACCAATTACTTGGAAGTTTAGTTATTTAAAAAAACATAGGACTTTGTAACTAGACTGCTTAAGTTTTTTAACCTAAAATGATCCTGTCGGCAGTTAGTGATTCAAAAAAGTCAACACTCACTCTTTAAAAACAAAAAAACCCTATGAAAAATCATAAAAACAGTTTGTGGTTTGAAATAAAATTTTAATTCCGTATAAAAAGTACACCTTCACCTGTCACAGAAATCACTTTAGGTA
This sequence comes from Nomophila noctuella, assembly GCA_958496325.1. Lineage (NCBI taxonomy): Eukaryota > Metazoa > Arthropoda > Insecta > Lepidoptera > Crambidae > Nomophila > Nomophila noctuella. Next base: position 5,549,956 of record OY292489.1, read on the forward strand.
AAACAAACTATTGTAGCTTATTATTTTTTAATGGATGCCTTTTAAAGTGACGCAAAGTGAAGAAGTTTTACGGCTGAAAGCGGAAATAGCAAAAAAATCAGAAACCTTGATGACATTCCAACGAGTTATTCCGAATAAACTCAAAGTCATTTGGAACCTTAGCTATTCTTCGTCTGAAAATAACTACAGCGTTTGTTTAAAGAGCAAAAATAGATCTTGAAAGTTGTTCAGCTAATTTTAAAATTACGCGGTTATTAATAGGATACGATAGAAAGGTCGTCGTACGATTATCTATTCTATAAATATTATCTATCTTATACCTAGCGTAAATTCCTCTTGTTGGAGTGGTGCACTTTGATTGAAGGCTATTGTTATATTTTTCGTCTAGGTACATTACTGCATAGTAAGTTATGTTTGTTTTGTGACTTCAACTTCAATTTTTGGAAACCATGGCTCGATCGCAACTCGTAAAAATCCCTACTTCAAAATATCCAAACAGTGCAAACCATTTTTGAAGTCAGCAGAAAGCGGATTTACTTTTTGTTAAAAATAGGATTTGTATGCATTAAATAAACGATTACACATAAATTCTTTCAGGTAACGAGTACGGAATAAATTATAATGCAATGATCTAATCGTACTCGAATCGTTCCGTAACGTTTGCTGCTCTGCTCAAAGTCCGAATAGTGACTAATGTTTTATTTAACTAAACAAACATGACGTTAAGATACTAATGTTGTAATAAGAATTATACAATAACGTTTCTGGTAGTCACTACCTAACTCAATTTCTTGTCTGAGTCATGTACCTACTTCTTCTCGACTTTCTTGAATCGAAACTAATATAACATTTAATTTATTTGTTCATAAAAAATTGCCCTTAAAGAATGAAATATTAAAATACTTACTAAAATATAATTAATTATGATGACTATTCTGGTACAAGCGTCAGCAATTTTTCTGCAAAACATTTAAGTTTAAAATTTAGCTTCTAACATCACATTGAACTAAGTAAAGAGTAAAGTGATGATTTACATATGTATACTTGGGTATCTTAGTCTTTACCTGCATGATTGAAAAATACATAGGTACAAGGTCGCAACCTTTACTCCATTAATGGGCACTATACCCATACCACATACTATAAAACATTCTAGACTATACCCGCATTATTGGTTCAATGAATCAAAGTCCAGTTCAGTTGCTTACTTGGTCATGGGCGCCTAGCACGATATATTTCTGTGGCGCCTAGACTATGTCCGTATTGTCTCAATAACCAACGTCCAGTTTATTACATATACACGTTTATACCTACATTAATGAGTGTTACAACTCGATGACATTATTCACCGTTTATCAGTCAGTTGACTGCCGCCACCTGAATCGGGGACCCGCTTTGATAAGGTACGGACTTTGCCAATGTTTATTTTATTTATATCTCTTCCTACTTCATTCTCACAAAGTGCGACAGATTGTTATGACCTCTAATGATTGCTCCTTAGAGGTCATAAAATCTGTTGCATATTTTAAGGCTTTTAATTGTTATGGACTGCAAATTCTTCAGCCATATAGTGGTGTCGCATTTTATCCTACAAAGCACTTCCCTATAAAGGCTGCGAAGGTATGGAAATTATTGCCGGTAATGGAATTTCCTGTGTAGTAATGGAACTGCAAGTCTAGTTTCTAGTTTTCTTCCGTCGGTTCTTTTACATACCTACATCTATTTTAAAATCTTTTCTGTAGTCTTGTAGGCTCTCTGTGTCAGACAGGGCCGGATTAACCCTTAGGCAGATTAGGCAACTGCCTACGGGCCCACGACCTACAGGGGGCCCACGGCATCGGCAGTCCGCATAAAAAAAAATACGGATCGCAAAAAAAAGTCAACAATACTATTTAGTTTTCAACGCACTTAATATTTTATACGTACAGAACCATCTAGTATCTAATATTAGAAATAATAAAATTCTTCGGACTTCAACATCTCTGATTCGTTATTGTGTACATTATTATAATTATGTTATTTTGAAAATTTTAAGGTCTGTTAACGACAATACGTAAGTTATGCGAACGTAAAGTTTTTTTTTCAAAATTTTAGTTTGCTCCGAGAAGTCTTACTACCATTTTCCTATACACCAAAAGTATTTATAATAAATTGGAAACGCAGCAAGTCGGCGGCGGACTGTTTATGGGTGTATCTCCAAAAAAATATTCATTAACATATTTCACTTCATCATTATCTTGTTACTATCGACCCGCCCTAGTATCGCACGGGTGGCATGCTAATATGAATAGAATAGTTACCACGCGCAAAAGGGTATAGGTAAGCGTTTAAGACAAAGGACAATGCCTAAAATTGGCGTCTATTTTTTCGAGCGTCTACCATCCAAACATTCTTGAGAACATTACAAACAATAGTTGCCAAAGCAGTATAGCTGTAAACTAAGTCCAAACTGAGTAGGTAACACAGGTTTAAACTTTACATTTTGGCCTTCGTTCATAATTTTCTAAGATCGTTGCGAAAAATATCTGCAAAAGCAGTACGGCTGTAAACTCATTCCGAACTGAGTTAGACAGGTAAGAAGTTTTACACACTTGGTCCTTCACTTCTTAAATTTTTCTAAGGATGGTGGTGTCTGTGGAAAATTATCTTGAGACTCTTACAAATGATTTTTGCAAAGACAGTATTTCTGTAAACTAAGTCAGAACTGAGTGAGACAGGCACCAATTTTTACCCTATTGACAACTTTTTTTATAGAAGATATTTCCTTCGAGATAACTTTAGAAATCTCGTCATCCATTGCCAGACACGTAGGATGGTTGCTACCCAATGCCAGACTAGAATATTTCCATCATACATGATTTCCATGTGACTTTAACACTTAAGGCAGCAAACGCGACGGAAGCTTTAAAAATCCCCAAACTTCTACCATTTTCCCAACATTTGCCTTCACTACTCTGCTCCTATTGATTGTAGCGTGATGAAAAGTATACTTTAACCTGCCCAGGAGTATGAAGAATAATTGTACCAAGTTTCGTTAAAATCCTTCGAGTAGTTGTTTAGCTTTTATACTATATCGACAGCATACTTCGAATTTTAAAGTTTAGGAGTGTCTGGCAGGGGTTAGCAACCGTCCTACGTATCTAGCAATGAATGACGAGATTTCTAAAGTTATCCCGATGGAAATATAAAAAAATTGAGCTATATACTTTAACAAACTTTTATACATTTTTATTCACCCTTACTACCTGATACCTGCCAAAGTAACCACTACCCAAGCTCGATAGTCGCTGGTCGTTCTTACCTGTATAGGAGACATGTACAGAGAAACTTTAAACTTTTATAAAATAAAGAGGTCTGGCTGTCGTGGGCTCTTGCTCTATTAGAAAAATTTAAGAAGCGAATGTCCAGTTAGTGTGTTAAACGTCTAACCTGTCTAACTCAGTTCGGACTGAGTTTACAACCGTACTAGCTTTTACAGATATCGTTATGCTCTTAAAAAAATATATTTCCTTGTTTGGTTAATGGCCGCTGGAAAAGTAAGGACACAAACTCCTTTAAATAAAATATGGAACCGAGGGTACTTAGGGTATTTAAGTTTGATTGGTGGACACTGGAGAAAAAATGACGCTACATACCCTACAAAAATCGGCATTGTCTTTTAATCTTAGTTTAGTGTCTAAGCTAACTATGTACAAGTTTTTTTGGCTAAGAAATAATGTTATAAATATGTACCTACTCAAAAATGGCGTCGTGAATAAGCATTATTTCTAGTAAAATGTAATAGATGTGGTATTTGTGGGTTATTCTTGAGAAATAGACGTGTACCTTTGCGGACTATTTTGTGGACTTTTGCAAGTTATACAATACTGTAGTCTATCATTCAACAATCTCGAAGGGTTTGGCCAGCGTTTGCAATATAAGTGTCAAAATGCGTTGCGTAGTAGTTTTAAAGATGTAGGTAAGCATATACCTTATGATTTAGGCAGTCAGTGTAGGTAGAGAAGGGGGGCCCGAGAATTTTATTGCCTACGGGCCCCATACTGGGTTAATCCGGCTCTGGTGTCAGATACTAAATGGGATGACAAAGGAATAAAAGTTTATAAGTAAAACTCATTACCGTGAACTTTAATTTATCACTATGATTTTTATCGAGTCAATACGGAAGCTTTCTCTTATTTGAGGAATAATTTGAATGAGGTAGCTACTATATTTTACGGTAAATGCTCGTATGTACGTACTTGCAATAATGTGCCGCTATGAAACATCAATAGCCATCTTAAAACCTTTCAGTTTCACTGATTAATAATCTGTATAATCATAGTTATATATAATTCGATACTGATGTGTGTGACACGAGTAGAATGCCTATCATGAATTAAAAAATCATTCACCTTATACACTTCAAAGAAAGATTGACGTCTTTTGATAGTGAACCGCTATCGCTTATCCGCCATTGCACCATTAAGAGATTACCAAAATAATCTTACTAGTTGGTTAGATTACTTAAGGCTTACGGATAGGTAGTAGTTAGATTTCATAAAAGATTCCAATCAACTCGGTCATGTACAGTATTATCTTACATCAATCGCTGAATTATCGCGACCTCGTCCCCGAGGACTTCGGTTTCCGCTTAATTAGTGTTACCTATAGCTTAAATAAAGCCTTTCTCTTCTCATCTCAACAAATGGACTATCCATCACAAAAATATTTTTTCAATGCAAACCAGTAGTTCCTGCGATTAGCGCGCTCAAACAAACAAACTCTTCAACCTTATTATACATATTAGTATAATAGATGGGTGAAGAATTGACCCGTAATTGTCAAAGGAAAGCTATCGTATCGTTAATTTGTTACAAAGATCTCCAAGATTTCTTGGAGTGATTCCGAGGGTAACATTGGCGTTCCTATTGCATATCTGGCCGTATTCCAAAAATGCCTAGTATAATCTTAAAAACGCTTTCAAAGCGAGACTTCTTGGCAAACTTTGGGCCGCGATAGTACGTTTTGCCTCTTTTGTTAGTGATATTGTAAAAATCAATAAATTTTGGGAGTGTTACTGCAGCTGCAAACGATTACATGGTCTCCTATTTTACTTTACATGCATAGATACAATTGTTTTATTTCGATCAGTGTGAGGAAGTAGTCTGACGATCAATAGAAACGTTTTGCTTTAAAGGTACGGCTAAAATATGTCTTACTTCAAGGAAGAAACAATCCGTTTATAATATTGGTTGCTTATTCACCATGCATACGTGAAAAACTAATAAAAGGTATAATTTTATAATCGATTCCTTTGAAATTTTACAAGGAAGTCGATCGATGTTTAATATCATAGCAGTGGAAGAAAAAAAAAATTTTTATAAATAGAAGATAATTTAAGTAAGATGCGCTGCGAATTTGGTAGTCGAATGCACTAGCAAAATTTTGGACACTTTTTCTGCCCATTACAACATTAAAATTGTCGAAAGGTAATTTTCCTCATTACTTGGAAACAGTTCTATAAATATGTACATATATTCATATAACAATATTTTATGACGTTTATTAATCACACGACTCACCGGGCAGTTCATAGTCCGTCGTCAACTGAGGGACAAGGTTGAAATATGCGCTCATTGTGTTAACGAGAGCAGTATGTAACATATTTACGTTCAAGGATTATTTATTTTTATATTTTTGTTTGTCTATTTTCTGGGCACTACGGTTTTGTACGCTTTATTATGGATAATGAGTCTCCGCGTACCGAACCGTATTAGGAAACTCCGCTTCGCAACGTGGAACATTGGCACGCTTACTGGACGCGTGAGGGAGCTGGCCGACGTACTCATCAGGCGGAGGGTGGACGTGGCGTTCCTGCAGGAGACTCGATGGAAAGGCAGCAGATCCCGGTCCATTGGGAATGGCTACAAGCTGATCTATACCGGTGCGCCTGGGGGGGAGAACGGGGTGGCTGTGGTGCTCTCTGAGGAGTTTCAGGACAGCGTTCTGGAGGTGAATCGTTGCAGTGATCGGCTTGTGGTGGTTAAGCTGCTCATTGATGGAGTAACGACCCACTTGATGAGCGCTTATGCGCCGCAGGCTGGCTGTAGCGATGCTGAAAGCATGAGGTTCTGGAACCAACTCGGAGATGTGCTGAGTGGCATCCCGTTGTCACAGGGGATCGTTTTGGGAGGCGATCTGAACGGCCATGTGGGTGACAGGTGTGAGGAGTTTGATCGTGTTCACGGTGGTTTTGGATACGGCGGTCGCAACGCGGGAGGGGAGGACGTCCTCAGAACGTGTGCGGCTGCGGATCTTGCGATCGTGAACACGTTCTTCCAAAAGAAGACCGAACACCTAATCACCTACAGGAGCGGGCGGCATGCTACCCAAATCGATTACCTGCTCACTAGGAGGCACCACATCAGCAAAGTAGCCAACTGCAAGGTCATACCCGGTGAGAGTCTCACTGCACAACACCGACTCCTTGTCATGGATCTCTGCGTAAGACCCAAGGAGAAGCCCCTTGAGCGATGCCGACGCCAGATCAGGTGGTGGCGGCTGAACGAATCTACGTCTCAAGAGTTTGCCTCGGCTACAAGCGTTACCTGTGCTGATGCTGATGGCAAACCGGTCCAAGACCACTGGGATGGGATTCAGGATGCAATCACCACTGCGGCAAAGGCGGTGCTCGGGATCTCAAAGGGTGGACGCAAATGTGACAAGGAGACTTGGTGGTGGAACGCGGAAGTCCAGAGGGAGATCAAGGAGAAGAAAGCCTCCTTCTTAAAGTGGCAAGCGACCAGATCTCCTGAAGACCGCGACGCATATGGGGCTGCAAAACGCGCTGCTAAACAAGCTGTAGCCAGAGCCAGACGAGAACACTTACAACCGCTCTACGATAAGCTGGACTCGCCTGAGGGGCAGAAGCTTGTGTACAGAGTAGCTCGTTCTAGGGTCAAAGCTGCACTGGATATTTCCAAGTGCCGCTGTGTAAAGGACCCTAGTGGCAACCTATTATGCGAGGACCTCGCGGTGAAGGAGAGATGGCGCTCGTATTTCCACGAGCTGCTCAACGAGCAGCATAAGGAGGTGCAGCCACCGGACCTCCCTCCGAATCAAGGACTAGTGCCACCCATAACGCCTGATGAAGTCCTCAGAGCTCTTCGCCACATGAAGAATCGGAAAGCAGTCGGTGCCGATGGAGTCCCCATTGAAGCCTGGAAGGCGATGGGTTCTCGTGGTGTGGGCATCTTAACCGACCTTTATAACCGCATACTCTACACCGGGCGGATCCCTTGCCAGTGGAGACGGAGTATCATAACTCCAGTCTTCAAAGGGAAGGGATCGGTGCAGGAGTGCGGAAGCTATCGCGGTATAAAGGTAATGTCCCACACTATGAAGCTATTTGAGCGGATAGTTGACTCTCGGCTACGACAGGAGTGTACTGTCTCGGACTGTCAGTACGGGTTCCGACCTGGTCTTGGTACCATGGACCCTGTTTTTGCCCTAAGGATGATCATGGAGAAATACAGAACGAAGAACACGCCTCTGCATTTCCTGTTCCTGGACATGCAGAAGGCCTTCGACTGTGTTCCTCGCATGATGATCTGGTGGGCACTGAGGTCCAAGAGGGTGCCTGAAACTTATATTGACGTCATCCGAGACATGTACCACGATTCCGATTCAATAGTTAGGACTGCTGTTGGTGACACCAACCCTTTCCCCGTTACCGTCGGAGTCCACCAAGGATCCGTCCTTAGTCCCTTCCTGTTTAGCGTGATATTAGACGAACTGTCAACCAGCATCATAGACGCACATGAGCAACCCCCGTGGCTGCTCATGTATGCTGATGATATCGCGCTAACGGATTCGGACAGGGGACGACTGGTGCGACGAGCGGGTAAGTGGAAGGTGGCACTTGAGAACGGCGGTCTAAAACTAAACGTGGCGAAGACTGAATACATGGCCTGCAACACAGATCCCCCACCCGTACGCATAGACGGTGACTTAGTCGAGCGTACGGACCAGTTTAAATACCTGGGATCTGTACTTCATGCGTCCAGCGACATCGATTGCGACGTCAAAGCCCGCATTTCAGCAGCCTGGGCCAAGTGGCGTGAGGTGACTGGTGTCATTTGTGACCCCAAAATGCCGGTTAAGTTGAAGGGACAGGTCTATAAGACCATCATTAGGCCGGTCCTTTTGTACGGCAGTGAAACGTGGCCTGTACTTGAGCGACACAAGCAGATGCTGCGTGTCACGGAGATGAGGATGCTGCGCTGGATGTGTGGAGTGACGCGGAAAGACCGCATTAAGAACTCACGCATTCGGGGTAGCCTTCATGTCCGTGATATTGCAGATAAACTGCAGGAGTGTCGCCTACGTTGGTACGGCCATGTTTTACGGAAACCGGCCAGCTACGTGGGAAACAAATGTCTCACCATGCCACCACCGCCGGGTCCCGCAAGAAGGGGCAGGCCCAAGAAGTGCTGGCTTGGCGTCGTTGAAGATGACATGCGTGCCAATGGTCTTTCCACCCTGGATGCCCAAGACCGTGCGAAGTGGAGTAGGTGCAGCAGGAAAGCGGACCCTGGACTCCGAGGCAACGGCCGAGGATGCGACCGGGACAAACGCTAGGATGATGATGATGAGTCTCCGCGTAATTAATCAATTAGGGCCCTAAGAAAATATCCAAATCATAAATTCGATACACCGTTCAATATCAAACATGTACATAGGTACTATTCAAACAATACATAATACCAGAAGTTTTTTTAGTGCACACATTATAATATATTATGGATCTTGTATCCCCTTGATATTGTCCCATAATTTTTATTCTGACTTTATTTTGTCAATAACGTCTGGCCTCTGGTATGAACTTGGCAAAGTTTCTACTCGTATAAAATACTTACGAGTAAAAAAGTAAAATTATTATCTGTTGTTCTTTAGCTCAATTTATCAAACATTTTATTTTTACTTCACGTGTATCGATCTGTACCAAAGGTACGGAAACTTTGGGGTTGCGGATATATTAGCTTCAACATGTTGAAATATTCAGGATCCGACTTGCGGACTAGAAATAAGTATGTGAATGTGAATTACAAAGGAGTTGATGTTCTGAAAGAACATCCAAGCGATGAAATCAAGAATTAGTACCGGTTCAAACTAATTAAGATAATTTTGGAAAATGTACTTCGGACTCAGTTCGTAGGTAAACAAAAACTGCGTGTTATCATCAAAAATGGGCATCACAGTCAATAAAATGGCCGTGTATATTATCATCACCATCAGTCTTCTACCTCAGTTCATTGCTTACTAAGGTGATATTTAACTTAATATATAAATATAAACATATATAAAAAATAAATAAAAAATGCTGGAAGGTTAAATATGTAATTGTGGATACAATAGAGATACGAATAAAGTGCGTGTTCGATTTGTTTGCAGTGTGATTGAAAAGTTTATAAGGATAAGTTAATGTATTTTATATGAAGTTAAAATTAGACACGAGGATTGATACTGTTTTCGACTAGGTTTATTAGATTTGGTGCTATGTTTCGGTGTATTCCGATTTGTGGGATTTTGTTTTACGAGAATTTGAATAGCGATGTTTTCAGTTGATCTAAAACCCTTGTTGTTTTTTCTTTTCTTGCTACACACAGTTAATACAGTTAATATGCAAAATAGAAAGTAGTTCCAAAGTGACCCACCGTCTCACCGGCCGCTATGCCGCGATTCGAAAACTTTATTTTAATCATTTTATTGTTTTTTTTAAGATATTATGGGCACAACGTACTTAGCGACAAGGTGACAGAACATGCCGGTTCTACGCAACGCTGACCACCCCGCGGTGACCGCCAGCGACTCGGTCGCGGCGCGGTATGGAGTCGCCGTGCTGGGCGCTTGGGCCGCCGAGACCGGTCAGTATGATGGATAGCTTTTATACACATCATCATCATCATCACTGGTTAAACGGGACCAAATGAGTCATTATGGGCACAATGTACTTAGCGACAAGGTGACAGGAACATGCCGGTTCTACGCAACGCTGACCACCCCGCGGTGACCGCGAGCGACTCAGTCGCCGTCCTGCCAAGTCAGTATGATGGATAGCTTTTATGCCCATCATCATCATTAACGACTTAACTAACTAAACTAAACTTAAAGTCCAGGTGCGATATTTATTATGTTAACTAGTCCGCCGACCGATTTCGATCATACCGTCGACTTCGACCCCTAATCGGATCTGCGCTGATGCAATAAGATGGCAATTTACAATGTTTGATCATCCCCACAAATTCGCTACCGACGTAGGCCTCCTGTTTATTATTGACATATAGTCGTATGTTAAGTAATAGGTACCTACTAAGTTTTTTCTTTGCCCATTTGACAGATGTATTTTATAAATTAAAACAAAAATGAACACTAGCCGAATTCTACACTTCAATTTAATAGTCGATGCATAGCACTATTCTCGTATTTGTTTCAAGTTAAACGTTATCAAAATTTAACTTTAGAATTGGCGCAAAAGAGTTCAAAATGCTTCAACATAACTGGCAATGATTGTGTAGCAATTACTAGCGCAAGCTTGCGGTCTAAACCAATTCGGTTTCCATTTAACAAATTGACCGAGCGAATGTTAGCTTCAATGGTTTTAAATGTATTGCCGCTGTTTCCACGTTTCCATTTGTCGCCGATGCTATTTTTAACACAGAAATCGCATTGTTTGCTGCACTCTCCATTAAAAAATCATGGAAGGTAATTTATGTCCACTCTCTGTATTGAACATTTTGTACTGATAACGCGAACATTTATAGTGTTAGGTAGCACTAAAAGGTGATGACTTTTATTCCTATTACTTACATATTATGTTTTGGTGATTCGGGTAAAAAGTTAATTGTTGCCCGCTAAATTATCAGCGGTCAAGTGCCATAAGATAATATAAAATATGGTAGCCTATTCAATGCAATCAAATGACGCAGTAAAGAAAGAAGTTAAACATTTTTAAAATTAACTTTTAGGACCATTCCGTTTTAACACAAGAGGCGGACGGTGAAGGAAACCTCTAAATCTAACTACCACACTATAATAAACGAGAATTTGGCATCGAAACTAGTATATTTTGCCATCTTCATGTTCACTGCGACAAAGAAAAGTGTTACATGACTATATGAGTTACTATACTATACTACAATGGCAAATAACAGGTTTTACGTTTAATGGCCCATCTTTCAATGGTTAGATAAGATTTTTCCATGCATGTCAAATAAACAACAAAGTTATGGCATGATTACAAAACACGTTACAAGTGATAAAGTACTAAATAGGTACTTGATGAAATATTCGAGAAACATGAATGCTTATTAGTATTCTTTTGTTTTTACAGCGACGTATCCATTTGACCTGACAAAAACAAGAATCCAAATTCAAACTGAAGTGGCGGCCGCGAAACATGGATATAAGGTAATTTAATGAACACATTCAGTGTACCTAGATATTGCAAAATAAAATGGAATGCAAATGCTGAAATATTAAAATGCAAGACTTCACAGCTTTCAATCGAGTTTTGTCAACACGGTATTTAAACATTAAATACAATTTTCTTCAACCGGCATTCCAAGTTATATTAAAAGTCTAAAAGTTGGAAGCAAATTGAAAAATGATATTTCACCAACCAGATAAACCAGTTCCAGAGAAATAGAACCTCAGAAATCAATGAAACAATCAATCTTTCAGTCGGTAATCTTGCCAACTGAATCTAAAACCTTGTTTCTTTCTCCAGGTAGAAAATCTCGGCATGATCAAGACAGCAGTGGGCATTGCCAAGCAAGAGGGGTTCCTCAAACTCTGGACGGGGCTGATGCCCATGTTCCAGAGGCACGCCATCTACTCCGGCTGCAGGATCATCTTTTACGAGCGAATCAGGGAATCGCTCAAAGATGAGAATGGAAAGATGTCTTTGGCGAGCGCGTCTTTCGGTGAGTGAAATTCTTTTAAGTTCAGAAAAGAGGGTCCTTTCTTTGCCGCAGACAAATCTACTAAGGCAAAGAGCTGTAAAAAAAGTGTATTGAAAATAACACGGATCGAGTAAAGAGGACATTGTTACGAACTTTTAGAATAAATTGTTATATTCTTAGGCATTCGAAAAGATAACGAATGTTTTCTACTATGACGTTTTATGCTTCGGTATTATTATTTTTTACTATTTCACGACACAAACGTGTGAAAATATAACATCACGTTTGTAACAACATTTTAATAAAAAAAAAAACATACTAGAATACAATTTACCTAGTTAGAAATCGTCCTTTTCGCATTAACATTAAAAATTGGCCAAGTGCGAGTCGGACTCCCGCACTGAGGGTTCCGTACAAATTCTATTTTTGACGTATTAAAAAACCTACTGAATAGATTTCGTTCAAACTAATTTTCGTTGGTAGTTTTTATGGTAATGTACATTATATAATTATTTCAGTTTTATCATCCTCTTATTTTAGAAGTTAGAGGGGGGGGACACACTTTTTTCCACTTTGGAAGGGTCTGTCACGCAAAGTATTCACTTAAGAAAAAAGTGATATTAGAAACCTTAATATAAATTTTAAAGACCTATCCATAGATACCCTACACGTATATTTTCAATGAAAAAAAAAATTCGTGTTTCAGTTCTGACTATGGGGACCCCCCTCTTTTTTTATTTTTTTTCTATTTTCGTGTGAAAACCTTGTTGCGGTTCACAGAACACATCTACTCACCAAGTTTCAACAGTATAGTACTTATAGTTTCGGAATAAAGTGGCTGTGACAGACTGGCGGACAGACAGACAGACACAGACAGACATGACGAATCTATAAGGGTTCCGTTTTTTTGCCATTTTGGCTACGGAACCCTAAAAAGGTTTAACTTCCCTTTTCCTATTCACAAAGTGATAAACCATTTACATTACACCAACAACATGCAAAAACGTAACATATTCCGAAGTTCCACAGGCGGGCTGGCGGCAGGATCTCTGGCGCAGCTGATAGCGTCTCCCACTGACCTGGTCAAGGTGCAGATGCAAGCAGAAGGTCGCAGGGTGCTGCAAGGCCGTCCGCCAAGGTTCAAGAACTGTCGGGACACATACGCTGTCCTGTATAGGGAGAGCGGGCTTAAAGGATTTTGGAGAGGTAACTGTTATTGTCCTATACACATTGATTTTCAAAAACGTATCAGTTAATTTTCCAATTCTAATGGCTTTAGAAACAGACAATGCAAGTAAAAGAAAAATATTAACAAAGCTAAGAAAGAAGAAAAATACTTCATACGTAAGAAAAATAGTAAGTATTTGGTGAAAGATTTCCATCCCTATACAAGAGATGTTTATCAAAATATGCTTGTAGGAAAGAATCACCGCTATGCCAGCAAATTATCGGGAAATGGAATAGTGTAATCACTTCTGTGTGTCGGAAAAATAATAAGTAATATTACCTATGTTATAACTTAGGCATCCTGCAAAGAGCGTAAACTAACCTGGTCCATTATCTAATCAATAATCCTTGTCTCAACGATAATTTTGGTAATTTCTAGGGGCGGTACCAAACGTGCAGCGCGCAGCTCTGGTCAACATGGGGGACCTGGCGGCCTACGACTACAGCAAGCAGTTCCTAATGAGAGAGTTCGGCATGGCGGACAACGTGATCGTCCACGCGGCCGCGGCTTTCATGGCCGGCTTCGTGGCCGCCGTGGTCGGGACGCCGGCCGACGTGCTCAAGACCAGACTGATGAATCAGCCAGTCGGGTCGGATGGGAGGTGAGATACTGTTAGATAAAGTTATCAGTAGGGAGACATTATTACGAGCAACCACCGCGTACGACTAAAGCCAACAGTTCGGCATGGCGGACAACGTGATCGTCCACGCCGCCGCGGCATTCATGGCCGGCTTCGTGGCCGCCGTGGTCGGGACGCTGGCCGACGTGCTGAAGACGAGACTGATGAACCAGCCGGTCGGGTCGGATGGGAGGTGAGATACTGTTAGATAAAGTTATCAGTAGGGAGACATTATTACGAGCAACCACCGCGTACGACTAAAGCCAACATTCCCTTATGAGAGATTTCGGTATGGCGGACAATGTGATCGTCCACGCCGCCGCGACTTTCATGGCCGGCTCCGTGGCCGCCGTGCCGATGTGCTCAAGACGAGACGTATGAACCAGCCGGTCGGGTCGGATGGCAGGTGGGAATTGAGATACTTCTAGACTTAGTGAGCAGTAGATATAAATTATTGCAGGCGATCTGGCCACGTATACTACAGCTAGCTAGATTCAGTAATCACACATCATAATGAATAGTTGGTAATGCGTGAACAACGCGAGGCGGTTGCTTCCACGTAATTTGCCATAGATCGATAAAGGATTAATGCGCCTTGAAATGAGTGAGTCGCAATAGAGACTGCAGTGTCAGAGATTTATACCCGACGACTAATTTACAGAAACAAAGAGTCGCTAGCAACAGTAGCAATGCATAGCAACTGTTGTGGATAAAAATCCTTTACGAATTGAATGCACGTTATGAGAACTTAATTTCACACGTATGGAGTGGCGATAAATTAAACATTCCAATGCTTTATTTACCTAATCTTTTACAAATAGGACGTTCAATTTAGCAAAGGAACTTGCCTTTGTGTTGGATAATGCTTTAATTTCACAAAAGAAAATTAAGGAAAAACACTGTTTTATCCCTGAATGCCAAAAGGTTTTGCTAAGATTGAAAGTATTTGTTGAATCATAGTGACTCAAGTTTAGAAGGGCCGCATTACGTCAATAGAGTGAGAGATACTTTCTATATAACTCTCTTTCGTGGCTATATCGTGAGTCAGAATGGCTTCTGTCGTCAAGTTTTGCCAGTCACATTCATCCAGTCCTCCCTGTTTCTCGAACGAGCAACTAGGTAGCTGGGGAACGGCAATTTTTGATTCAGCATAAAATTATGTAGTCCCACAGACCCCGCTGTGGGACTACATATATGCATAATGTATATAGGTTACAAGGTAATGTGTAACATGGTAAAATCAGATCAAGTACCTACTCTGAGATGCGTTCCAAATCTATCCAGGGTCTAGAGTCCTTTGACTAACGATTTTCACTGTCTGGCCCTATCCGAGATCCCTTATTTATAATTCATCCTCCCCCCCAAAGTCCAAATTCTATTTTGCATATTATAAAACATGAATAATTCAGCAATCATGGATATTCCAGCACCGTGCATCACAATTCCGGCGAATAGAATAGAATCCGCATTGTATACATTTTGTTAGTTGTTTTTAGAGGGGTTTTTAATCAGCAGCCGTGCGAATCTGAACCTTATCGCGTGTGACTCAAGTCTACTACAGTATTATGATACGGAAGCGAAACTCATTAATTCAGTCACCCCTTTGTAAGCCTGTTTGGCGGTATTAATCTTGACAATGAAGGCAGCTGACAAGGAGAAATCGTTGATAAACTTTTTTCATACAGCGAGTTCAAATGACATACGGGACCATTTTATAATAAGGCGACGGTTCTCAATCGCGCATAGTACGGTACTTACTATTAGTACCTGCAAGGGATTTTCAATAGGTACGTAACAAATAACAATTAAACTTTCAAGTTCATGTTATATTTTTTTGACTGCAATACATAGGTAAAGGTATATATGTAGGTATGTATGTGTCACAAAATTTTAGTAGGTGGGACGGCAAGTTTGATTAATGATGGGGACATAGAGACCTTTGCCCTTTCGTTAACAGGCTGACATAATGATACTTTTTACGTGTTACTTAACTACGTAATTATACATTGCAGCGTCAGATTAGACTTTGTATCGGGGCCATAGACACAGAACATGTTATCGCTGACACAAAACGTTAATGTTGTGTTCATTGGTTCATGTCCATTACATACTTACCTATATTTAAATAATGAGGATTAAACAAATAGTCTTCCAATCTAGGAGAGTCCTTAATAAAGTGGGTACAAATATATTACAAAACAAAGAAATTGTTAGTAAATTCGACTTTCAAAAAGGTACCTGACAGAATTAGTCATAATACAACTCTGGTCGACGTAAATCAAGTATTCACGTACAAAACATTCAATTATTGTTGTCTTTGTCTCAATTCTGTTAACGCTTTCGTTTGTAAATTAGGTATTTAGCAAGTCATCAACGCCATTCCAAAATCGACACCTTAAATTAAACCCTAATCGTAAACCGTAAATTCTAAGACTTGCACGTAAATCCCGCATGCGTGCATAGACTCAAGGCTGCATAGATAATTGTCTGAAAATCAATAAACAGAAATACGCGTGGATATTTCAGTTGGGCGTTAGAACAGCTGTCCGCGACGAGGTCAAAGGAACGGGGTCAAAGTCGTCGCCGCCACGCAGACTCGTTGGGACGTCCTTTTGCTTTCGATTTAGAGTTAGAACAACGTCACTGAACTCGGGAGCCTGCGTGATGTAGTTACCTGATGTTACATGATACATGGTACCTACATACATACATGTTTACGTCATCGCGCGCATAATTTCACACGTTGTAAAATAATACGTAGGCGTAGATTACGGTAGGAACTTGTCTGTAGGCATTCTTTTAAAGTTGTTATATAAAAGGATTATTATTATGGGGTGATATTAGGTACTAGAAAGTCTACATTCGTTGCGAATGTCAAGACTTCCTTAGACCAGATGACGACAGTAAGATAGGGCAGTAGGAGGGCGGTAAATCCGTCCATTTTGTGGGCGGCCGTCGGAGTGTCACATGACCTTCCGCCCTTGTTGGAGGGTGATGTTGCGTAACGCATTATCAAGGGGAAGAAAATAGGAAACCTTTTGTAATGGTCGCTTCACCAACTCAGGAATCACCGCTAATTTCTTACCAAATCGATAACTTTCCAATTAATCGTGTTTCTTACATCCTCTCCCTTAGCTTTATTATTACATTGAAGGGCCAAGAAAACTCCACCTTTAACTGTCGAAGGAAGTCACTTATCATAAGATACTTACCTACACGACATCGATTGACCAATTATTTGAATTTTACTTATCGTACTTAATTTTCCATTACAGAGGCAAGCTGTATCGAGGGATGATCGACTGCTTACAGCAATCAATCAAGAACGAAGGCATCATGTCTTTATACAGAGGGTTCATACCTCTATGGATGCGTCTGGGACCCTGGGCCCTCATCAACTGGATGGCCTTTGAGAACATCATGCTGGCCATCGGAGGACAAACGTTTTGACCAAATAACTTATGAATGTAACGTGGCTGAATCAGTGTAGCTTTTAGTTTCCAAACAAACATTTAGGGGTGACATTTTTCTCGCGATAGTTCGAATTGCGCACATCATCTCATACTACATAGGTTTTGTTAAGTTTATTGTAAAAGACATTACGATACTAGATTGCCGAAACATATTTGATATAAAGAATCTACAACCGATAACGTCTTAACATAATATTATACAGTACTAAAAATATGCAGTCGCCAATCTAGGGTGACTGTTCTATTACATCTGTATTTAAGTTTTTATCTTTAATGAATACAAAAAAATCGTTTCCATAAAAGACATTATTAGAAACAGAAAATAGTGGAAATTTAAAATTCACTCTACAGTGACATTTGAAGCACAAAGGGCTTTTCACGAAGAACGTCAAGTTTTTATTATTATTTAATAGATTAACACTGCCCCAAGTCAATAGTGTGTCTTGTGAAAAGGCATTTGGCAGTATTAAAGTAATAATTATACAGGAATTGGTAAGCACTTACCTTAGAGGAGATTTTAGTTCCTGTAAACAATATAGTAATAAAATTAGGTAGTGACTACTTTTTTCTGTTATAGAAAATTTGCCCCAAATCATAGAAGAAAGTCTTGATTTTTTAAATAACTTTAGAAAGAAGAATGTACATAAATAGTTGTTTATGTGGTTTGCTATGTCGCACGAAGTTGCTTACAAAAAGTGTGCAAAAGCTGTGTGTCAGTGTGCCTGAAGCTTTCACATTACGTTAAAGACAACGAAATAATACATACCAACAATTATTTTTATATAATAACAACTGAGATGACTTGCCAGCCAAGCACTGTTTATGCATCTTCATAATGGTTTTGATAGGTCCCAGAATCGTCTTATAAACGAGCGTATTTTGTAATTGCGTTGCGTTGACTTTTGTTTTTTTCTCCTCCAAGATATTGTAGTACTTGAAATGAATTCCAATTATGTATCATATCCGTATGTTTATACCTCCACGCGTTTCTGAGAAAAAGGGTCTCGACAGACTGACAGGAAAATGTTTCTGTAATTATTAATTTTTATTTTAAGATTCGGAAAAAGACAGCTCTGCACATTATTTATATTGTTATGACCGTATTAGCATGAAGATGAAATAAACAAAGTTAATGTTATTAAAAAATCTGATCATCAGTTATTGGAAACTATAAAAAGGTGCTACTTTTAATCTTTGTGACATTTCACCAATTGTATATTCTATCTTACCATTAAAAAATCAGCTCACAAGTATGGTCTTACTACATCGCTCCGAAAGTAGGTCTTTTGACTATTTCCATGGACTATATAACTAATTGATTTACTAACCTTAAACAATTCACTTTTGGTCGATTTCACATGGTCACTATACCTCTAAAGTTTTGGGGGTTGGATCCGAACTTACATACATACCGTCACATAATACTAGCTTACTTCGGAGTGATGAATCTGACCCAACGTAGATTGTATAAATCAACAAGATTATATTGACAAACATAAAACTGTGATTCGTTCCTCTATAAGTGTAGATGTATTGTACTTCACAAAACTTAATAAATTGTAGAATAGTGTTAGGAGAAATATTGTCTTAAACAACCAATGTATATTAGATAAATAAATAAGACATGTTAAATGTGATGTTGTTAATATTAATAAATTATTTATGATGTTGAACAAAAATAAGTCTTTGTTATTTACCTGCCTGAACTTTGACCGTGTAATAACAGCGATAATGGTAATAGTTAGTTTGTGTTACGGTACTAGCGTGGGTGTCAGAACGTAATTGTTTGTTTCAAAATTAATTTGATTTGCCGATCTGATGAAGTATGTAATACAATTACGAGGAAGCAAACGTATTATCACATAACTAACATTTTGACAACAAGGCGATTTAACGATTAACAAATTATATTGATCCAGAAATAAAACACAGAAATACAATATTAAATTTATTAGTAAAAAATATTATACATCTTCCACAATATTGGAGAATCATAACTTAATTAATTAAATATTTGATTATTATAGATTATAGCACTTCCGATTTCTTAAAACTTGCCTTCATGCACTTATTTGTCACTACAGCGAGAAGCACGAATTCATGGACTTTAATTTGTTGGTTTGTTACATCTGAATTACAACTTCTGTCTCACCGGTCGGCCATCGCAACTAACGGGTTGCGACGATTATTCTATAAATACACACAGTAAATGCTTTGCTCAAGGGGAAATTCAAATTAAACACTCATGGGGAGTACTGCGACCCTTACACCTCGTCCTACGGCTAAACATACTTTCCCGAACGTTTACGATTAAAATTCTATTCACGTACGATTCGATAAATATAGTAATTTTGGGTACAATACAATAACAAAAATAAATATCTACATTGGATCAACGAGCACTCAAAGTTTTATTCATTTTCAAGTCTTGACTAAACGTTAACTCTAACTAAGTACAGGCATCGAGTGCCACGAGTTGCTTCCTTCGAACGTAAGACATCTCAGCGATCTACGCGCTACCGTCGTCGAACTTATTATAAAACTGTATCCATTACGTTAAAACTTTAGACGATTTCGTTTACATTCGTTACTCTTATTAATTGGTAAAAACACTAAAACGGTAACAAATGATCAAATAAACACATCAAAAGCGATAAAAAGCACGATGTTACATGTAATAATTCTTATTGTTATATAATCCTCGCTGTATCCTACTGAACCACGGCCGTCTCCGCAGCGTTCACTTCGGGTACTCGAGTTGTGCGTAACACAAACCGTTCCGGGCCTAAGTCTATCGAGAGCTAAGCTTTTAAGGACGCTACATTTATATCCTACGTGACTATGGTACCAGATTACATACTTTTGTATACCAATGATAAAAAAATAAGGTTGAAATGTATAAAATGAACTTAAACACTATTACTTAACTAACATGTAAATGGTAAATATTTTAAAAATGAGCATTATAGACTAATATAAAATAGGATAAATAATGGTCATACTTTAAAAATCACATCAATAAAAACCTATACTGGGGGAATTTCAGTAATATAACTGAGTTGATCCCTTTTATTACTTTTATATTACTAAACACATATTTCAAAAAACTACAAATAACATTCTGGCACGTAATTAAAGACAACATTGCTGATACGCCTGCAAATTGTCACGATTACTAAAAATTGAGAAGACAATAAATTCGTCACAGAACACCAAAACGTAACACTGCACGAAGTTAATTTTTGTACTACCAAAACATCCTTTATTGCATAAATTAAGGCATTTTTACTCACGACTATACGGACTAACATAGCGGCCACTATCTCTCGCATTACAAAAGGAATACAGATTCGAATGTTATCAAAAATTGTAGAAAATTAAGCACCATGTACACATCGGAACATATTACTATTACACGGAAAACAAACATTGGACCGATACGTGAATACTTAGTACCGAATTGACGCGGTGACGATGGTGCGGGCGGGATGATTCGCCACCTCATAACACAAACGGGTACTAAGAAAACTATAACGTTTCCTTATGTAGTGTTACGTACTAAGCGTCATGGGACGCGCGCCGCGACTCGCCCGTCGCTCCGGCGTCGAACACTCGGCTGCCATTTCATTAACACTAAACATGTATTGTTGTACTATTGTTATTCTTATTGCCATAGGACGTGTTATAGACCTACACTACGAGATATGGATGGATACATATTTCTTACTAATAAGTCTTCGCACTTGTTTCGGTTCGGCCATTTGCGTCTTATTGCAGGAGTGACAAATCGGATAAACTGCAATAGGGTTCAAACAGCCGAACATTGGGTTTCGTGGGGTATGAGAGGATACGCATTACGCAATCACATTCGGTGGTGGCAGCCGAATATTCAACTTAGATCAGGTAGTCTAGCCAAGATGCCTTGGCGAGCGCGAGCTGTCGCTTTCGTCGCGACTTATATCTGCAGCCCGATCGCACGATACTTGGTGTGCGGGATGGAGACATAAGCAATTTGACCACCAGAGCCGTCAAGTCGACCGGCGCGGGTCCAGCCGTAATGTAGTGATATGAGCATACTTATACAGAAGTAGTCTAGGCGCGGCACACAACACAACTCAGCTCAGCGGCGGTAGAGAGGCAAGGGCGGGGGGCGCGGGGCACTATGAGTGGTAGCCCGTCACGTACGACGCCGGGAACAGGCCGCGACGGTGCGCTATCTCGCCCTGGAACAAATGCAAACACCACATTATAGCCGTAGTTTTACAAATTTCATGGTATGTCCCGAAAAAATTTAACAATTGAAAACAGTCTATCGCAGTCCAGGTCAAGAAAAGTAAAATTATTTTTACAACTAAACAGGGATTATAAGTATTTAAATATGTTTATCCGTTCCCTTTCATAGTACAAGCTAACATTTCCCGATCGTCTCTACTTCTTACATAATGAAGAATTATATTTTATACAGTTAAACGCCCTAAGTCACCCTTGTACGGTTGTTGATGTCCATGGGCAGCGGGGATCACCTTCTATCAGGTGACGCTCTTGTTCGTTTGCCTCCCTATCACAAAAAAAGTACGATACCAACGATACTATTTGACGACAACGATTGACTACCAATATCATTAGTCGTTTAATTGAAACATGAAATTCCCCTTTGACGTAATCAAGCATGTGTCAGGCCGTTTGTTTACTACTATTACGATATGTCAGATTTTCCTCAAACAATAGGGATCTTTCCCGAATCATGTTCCTAATCGGAAAAGGGAAGACCAGTATACATACTTGTTTATATGTCGATGTGTTTAAGGACATAATAATAAAGCAATTGTTAAGTACATTGTCACGTACTTCTTAATTATTAATGGGAGATTTATTCGTAATTTTTGCATCAAAACAATAACGATCTTGTATTACTCGTAATAGTTTTGTATTTGTAAATCGTGTTCGCATTTAAATTAATTAAATTTATAATCCCAGTGCAGGGGTACTGAAATGATATGAACCTCCAAGCGGACCCACTGGGATTGGATTGTAGAGGATAAACAGCTTCAGAAGCACGGAGGACGATCATTGGTAAATTGGTCATTATTAAGCTTATCTTTTTAAATATAGAAATCAAGGAAACTGATTACGAATATTACGATTGTTGCAATCACAAACCAATAATTTTGGGGAATTGCGATACTACGAATGACGTCTTTTCTTTAAAACAGTGAATGAAACATTGCACGCATTAGTCATTGAACAAACAAATATGAATAATGTTATTCTGGTATTTATACTGCTGGGCTGTTTTTAAACATGCACATGTGAATGAGTTAAAATTATTTTAGGAAGGCCCCTTCCTTAATGCGATTCTTATAAATACTGTACTTAAAGTAAGTAAAAAGTATCACCCTATTAATGTCCCAATGTAGGGCAAAGGCCTCCATCATTTAAAATCATGTTTTTGTTACAAATATCGGAATTGGCTTAATCACCACGCTTGCCAAATGCGTGTTGGCGAAGACAAGCCCGAGCTGTGTTCAGAAAAATCTACACACATTTTGCACGTCCCGGGAATCAAACCCAGGACCTTGAGAGTGAGACCACGGCCCGGTACTTAAATCGCTAGATCATCGAGTCGGTTTTCATTCATAGGTAGAGTAGAGTTATGAGAGTCTGACTTCAAAATCATTTTAATTAGCATCAGCCTATTGCAGTCCAATGCTGGACTAAAGCGGCACCCTAGATGAAGGGGGCGCATAATACCACCCCTGGACAGGTTGGTGTTTATACAACTTTTCAGGATCAGAGACATTCAGAACCCAGTGTTCGGTGTAATGGTCAAGTAGTTGACTATTAGACCAAGAGGTCGCGAGTTCGATCCCCGCACGGGACAAACATTGTGTAAATGTACACGTGTCTGTTATTCTTGGTCAGATAGTTACAATATGTATCTAAATATTTAAGTATATTTGTAATACCACTTTTGATTCTGATGTCTGCGCCTAAGCACTATCACGGAGTTAAATCACTGTATGTGGTGTTCTGTGATATTTGTTTAAAATAATTAATATGGTGCTATATTAAAGGGTCATCGGTTCCCGTCTCGCCCTTATAAACATTAAGTAAGTTTATAACATACCTGCCACCAATGTTGATCAGAGCGATCGGTGACAGTGATCACGTCACCGCGCCTGAACTCCAGCTCGCCCGCCTCTTGTGGAGTGAAGTCGTATAACGCCTGCACAAGCATCTGAAAAGAGACAACAAACTTCATTAGAAAAAGAGAAGGCTGGCTGTAAGAAAGTGATGGTGGTAACTTTTTCCTTGATCAGCAAATATCAAGTTATAAAACTCCGGCCGTATTAGACAGGTACTCAGGATATATTATAACAGTGCACAAGTGAGTGCGCGCGCACAAGTGCACTCCCTCTCTATAGAGCAGAAGTAGTAATATCAGACAAACCAACCCAAGAAAACAAGCCCTTTTTTGGCTTTGTTTGTCTGATCGCGCTAATATCAGGAAGGCTTTAAGCCACAGAATAACACTTTGTGTGCAGAAACCGAAATCCACGCGGACAAAGTCGCGGGAGGTCGCTAGTTAAACAATACAAATGAAAATGGATTCAGCAGCTGAGATTACGACTGCTGAAAAGCAGTCAAAATCCTTAAAACTTCTTTAGCTCTGATAAGCAACTATAGATATACGAAGCAACGCAAGAAGTATTTCCGAAACAGTACTTAGACAAACAAACCGTCACTTTCAATATCATGGTACATTGTACTAGGCGTAAAATTACACGTGTACTACATTTCTCGGGCAACGGCACGAGCGATCTCATAAATTTGACACCCGCCGAACCCCCGACGCCTGGCCTGGGTCAAGTTTGGACGTCGGCCTCTTTATTAACAGGGAGAGGCCTAATAGGCTAACAAAAACCACGAATTGCACTACGGCACGTTTCTGCGATATATTTTCTCGATAGGTCTTTTACCTACATTTTAGTGTTTTGTTTACATGTTTTCTTTTCATGCTTGTTTTAATATAATGTTTTACAGCAAGATACTATACATAGAACTATTTATTTATTTGGAAAACTTACAGCGTTAAATAAAGTCTTGGTGTAAAATTAATTTGTAAACCAAATCCATAGATTAGAAGATATATAACGTCATGTTATGAACTTATTTAAGTGATGGAGGCGTTAAGATAGATAAATTTATTAGCGGGAAATCAAATAAAATCCTTTCTGTTATTTAATCGCTAAGCACATGTTAAAATTCAATTTAAAATTTGGCATACCTACCAATTTAAATAGTCAATCGTTATCGTAAGTTTATATTGACGTAAAACAACTCATTAAAAATGAATTAATTTATTTAAAATAAATTAATGTAATGTAATATTTGTATTACATATTAAGTTTCTAGAAGTATATTATCAACGAAACTCAAATAAACAAATGTGTTCTTGTATTCCAATTGTAAATTACACGAGCCCTCTCCAACACAAACTGTAGACGGGTCCAAAACAAATTCATTATTACGAAAGGGTACTATTTGCTCGGTAACTAGAGATTATAGGAATACAAGACCGCCTGACCGGGTTATTTTTGTAGCTTTATCAGGGTCAAGCCATACTATTTACACAGACAACGCATCGACTATTCCATACGTTACGTTATTCTGTTCTTGTGATATGTGCTAATGAAAACGGGACATTAAATCTCATTGAGTAAACATTTCTATACGCTGTTTTTACGTAAGATTATTCGTAAAATTTAGGAGGAAAAACCTTTTTCCTTATTTTGGATTTTTAAATTTCTATACAGTTATGTCTTATCAGAGGCGGCCTTACCCATTGCGAGGCCCCGGGCGACAGGTCTTTGCGAGGCCCTTTGCCCTACGGAAAATCTACCTATGTCATGTGAAAGTTGGTCTGTTTTATTGATAGGTATTCATTATGTTATTATTATTATTAATAGGTACTCTTTTGAGATCACGGGTCCACAGGGACCCTTTGAAGCATGCGTGCTTTTTTGTACTATTTGATCTAATGTGATTGGTAGGTCTGCCAGGTTCTATCTCTGACCAAATACAGATCAAGTCAAAGACAGAAACTGGCAAATGTAAGGACTATCCCAACTAATATTATAAATGCGAAAGTAACTCTGTCTGTCTGTCTATCTGTCTGTCTGTCTGTTACGCTTTCCCGCTTAAACCTCGCAACCGATTTTGATGAAATTTGGTACAGACAATCTTTAGACCCTGAGACAGAACATAGGCTACTTTTTATTTCGAAAAAAAGAAATCCACGCGGACGGAGTCGCGGGCGGCCGCTAGTTATTACAAAATAAAAGGAAACAAAATCTAGGGCTATTGTGAACAGTTTGATGGTTTGGTTAACTGGGCTATGGGTTGAGACAACGGACGTATGCAATGCAAAATGTCTCAATGTTTTACTCCTTGCCAAAAAAAGCTACCACTCTAAGCGGCCACTACACCGGCGTGGTTGGCTAAGGGTGGCGAGAGGTTTGCACCGGTTTCTGTATCGCGTTAGGTCGGTCAGCCGTTCCCCGCTATTGCGCAGATTGAGCACTTCCACGAAGATTAAATTTATTAAGAAAAAGAGCGGAAGAGCTATAGCTCTTGCGCTCCTCTCTGGCCGTCTATTTAAGCAACCCAGAGGTGAGCGGAAGATGGGTAAAGTATAAGCTGCCCTGCGGAGACTGACTGCATTGATGAAAGTTGTAATTCCTCAAGGAGGAGCTCCAACTACCAACAACGGACGATGGGGTCATCAAAACCCTACGCTCTTTATTACTCTTATGTAGGAAAATTGGGATTCACGTTGCAGCATGCGTGGGGCCAAAGCCAACAGCGCAGAGGCTTTTTGGTACCATTTGATCAAAATTGAAATGTGTAGGTACATCTACCAGGTACTACCTCTGAAAAAATACAGATCTATTGAAAGACAGCACCTGGCAAATGTAAAAACTGTTTCCAAATTAAAAGAAAAAAATAATCCAGGTCTATTGTGTGTAGTTTGATGGTTTGGTCAACTGGGTTAATGGATGAGACAACGGACGTCTGCCAGCCAAAATGTATCAAGTTTTCTCACTCCACGCGGCCACTAGGATCGCGGGCAGCAAGGGAGTAACACCGGCGTGATTGGCTAAGGGTGCCGAGAGGAACGCACCTGTTTTTGGATCGCGTTCCCCGCTATTACCTACGCAGATTGAGCTCTTCCACCCATCAAGCATATAGCTCTTGCGCTCCACTCTGAGGGCCAATTAAGGCGAGCCAGAGGAGGGGGAGGAGATGGTAAAGTTCCCGCGGGACATCTCGGGTCCGTGGTGCCGCCACACACCAACAACTCGCCCCAAGCTGCCTTTGACTGATTGCATTGATGGAAGTTGTAATTCCTCAAGGAGGAGCTCTAACTTCCACCAACGGATGATATTATTATACATTGATATGGTGATATTAATATACAAAGTTTTACAAAATGAACAAATACAGAAATGTTAGTCCAGTAAAAATAGACAAAATTGTGATGCAAGTTTGCATTAATTTCCTACTTACAAGCCGGATTTTTGTGCAGACCTTGGATTCATAAAAGTTCGAGCCTGTGTCACTGAGTTTACGAGTGAGACGAGAGCTATACTGTCTTTGCAAATATTGTTTGTAATGCCCTCAAGAATATGTTACCATGGTGGACACTTGAAATAAGACTCCAGTTTAAAGCATTGATTTTTCAATGTATGATCGCAACCATGAAAGACCTTATTTGAACGGAAAATCGAAATGCAACCGTTATAATATAACTTACTGATCCCGTGGGGCCTCGCACCTGGTGGGGCCCCGCGCTTGGAGGGGCCTTGCAATTGGAGGGGCCTTGCAATTGGAGGGGCCCCGCGCTTGGACGGGCCTCGCGCTTGGTGGGACCCCGCGCTTGGAGGGGGATCGGACCCTCCGGGCGCGAGGCCCCTTCAAGCGCGAGGCCCCGGGCGGTTGCCCGGTTCGCCCCCCCCTAAGGCCGCCTCTGTGTCTTATTATCATGTTGTGTTGTCAACGTTAACATTGTTTAAACAAAGTGTCAATACAAATCTATTTATCGCCGCTGGAAAAATAAATGCGCTTAATGACGCAAATGCATTGTAGGTACCAATGGTATCGCGTCTCTTTGCAAATAGTAAACTTAATTTATCAGTAAAATACGATTCGTCGTGGATACATAGTATAAGAATATACCTCTGATCGACCGACCACTGAAAACCTTGATATTTTCTGGTTACGTATGTATGTTTGTATTAATTTGATGTTCCAATTTTATATGAACTAATTAGAAAATAGCTATGAAATACCAACGTGGCAGCGAAAATCATTGAAATAAAATTTTGTCAGGACGTTATCTCATTAAATTATTTTGTAATAAAAGTAGGAATTTTAACGCTCCTCATTAAATATCG
Organism: Nomophila noctuella; assembly: GCA_958496325.1. Lineage (NCBI taxonomy): Eukaryota > Metazoa > Arthropoda > Insecta > Lepidoptera > Crambidae > Nomophila > Nomophila noctuella. The sequence continues at coordinate 5,577,675 of OY292489.1, forward strand.
GTATTTTTTTTGTCAATTTTCATTCCACTAATGCATGCAGATAGACAAACAGTTTTAAGGTAAACTCACTGTGTTTTCTTTATACATAATAAAATATGACAGGTTTTAAACACTTTTAGTGGAAGATATTTAATTTCTATTAATGAGTTTTGTTTGTTTTTCGCGTTATTTACTGTCAGTAACGAATTGCGAATAAACTTATAACACGTCATGTAGGTAGGTACAATTTTCTGTGGTCCGCTCCATAAAGGTTCAATTGATTTGATTGAACTAGATCTACATTCTACGTAGAAATAACCGCAAGATACATTTGGACTACAATGCCAATACCACTTTTGGTGATCAATTCCAATTCAACGTTGTTGTGGTTAAAATTCGTGTTAGATTTCAATAGTAAATATTCATAATTTTAATTTCTTTTGCTGATCTCTTGAAAGAGTGAAATTTTTAGGGTCACACAAAACATTCCTGGAACTAAAGGTCGACATAATAAACCATACATACTTTACAGTAGGTATATTATTGTGCTTTCAATTATTGGGATATGTCAAATAGCGCTAGTATCGTTCTAACAGTGCGTTCTTTATTTCTAATTAGGTATCATTCATTACCCACAAGCATTAACAGTTAAGTAAAATTGCATAGAAAAACTAACGGACGACTAACAAGTTTAATTAGAACAAAAGTAGAGTATTGTTTACGCACGGTATGGAACGCGAAATTACATAAAAGAACGTACAAAATGCGATTTGTTTCGTGACGTTTACGCCACACGTAGAGCGGTGGGCACGCAACTATCGAGTCGTGGTCGAGTTTACGCACAGCACAATAGAAAAATAACAGTGAAGCTTCTCGATAATAGAGAATATGTAGTTTTTATAATTTTATTATTGACGATTCTTAGTGCTTTCCTGAGGCCTATTTGAATAAAGATTATTTTGATTGATTGATTGATTGATAGATTACTGTAGCGCAGTTATGCTCACAAAAGATGTCGCCGCGTTGTCGCTTTGACATTACCACAGTTTTTCATCATGCTCTCTGTATCGCAAAAAAGATACAGATTGATCAAGGGTGATTATTCTTTATATTTTTTGCTTTTAATTTTAATTCAACTAGGCAGACTGAGCACTGGCGTGGTCGGGAAGATAATTATTTCACCATAAGCTTCGGGTTTGATTGTCGCAGCATGCACAGTTAAATTGTTGGTATGCATGTGACATCAGATATTTTTAGTAGTGAAAAAGACCCTAGTAGAAACCTCAGCCATTATACGCACTTTCAATACTTAGTTCATTAATCTTCGAACATACTTAAGACAGTTTTATCCATACTTTCAATAAGCCAAAATATCGTCACTTTGTAGACCATTAAGAATCTACCAAACCATTTATTTTCTATTATTCTGTAGACAAATCTAGCATTATTAAATTGTAACACATTTATACAGTAGTTGCTTGGCTTTCTACACCACTCACTACTGTTATTTTCCGTATACTGTGGATTAGCGTGGATTCCCGTTTGGTCAAACGATTACGGAGAATGTTGCAATCGTTCAAAGCTTCGCGGAGCGAATGCAATTTTTTTCGGCTTGTTTTATTGTTATCTGTAGCGTATTATTAAGTTTACGACGGAATGTAAAAATCAATTACGGACCTATAAAATGTATTGATTTACCCTAACCACAATTTAAATTATGTTCAATTTACTTTTCTCAACAAAGAATACTATGTAACGCGAGGCAAGGATTTTATGTAAAGGATGTAGACGGATATTATTGAGGTGTAAGGTCACTACATAAAATATTGCCGATTCGTTTACTAGACATTGGGACGTCTTGGTTTACGAACATATTGACTTTGATTTGATTGAATCCCAACTAATCCCAACTAATATTATAAATGCGAAAGTAACTCTGTCTGTCTGTCTGTCTGTCTGTCTGTCTGTCTGTCTGTTACGCTTTCCCGCTTAAACCTCGCAACCGATTTTGATGAAATTTGGTACAGACAATCTTTAGACCCTGAGACAGAACATAGGCTACTTTTTGATCCATTCCAACCCCCCACTTCCCCGAAATGAGGGGGTGGAAGTTTGTATGGAAAATCTAAACTACTTGAGTTAGACGCTTGAAATTTGGCATGCAGGTCCCTTAGTAAACTTGATGCTTAGTTGCAAAAGGATATTGCAAAATTCCCACGGGAACGGGAGTTAGCGGGAAAAAACATTCGTATAATGAAAACCGACATCCACGCGGACGAAGTCGCGGGCGGCCGCTAGTTGATTATAATGTTCTAAAAGTATATAAATACATTTGCATTTGCTTGCAGCAATTTAGTGTGTATGTACTAGTCATATGTTAGTAATAATGTTTCATCTTAGTCTATCCCGTCTTGCTAATTAAACACAATCAAATTTAGATTAACATAAATAAAATAAATATGTAAAAGAAAACACCCAATTTCTCATGTATTACGTTTTCGTAATTTCTTTCTTTACGGATGTATAACCGCTTAATTGATTAAACGATCAAGATTAGACACAAGCGAGCGTCGCACGAGTCGCCGCGGGCGCCATTACGAACAATTAAGAAGTTATTTGCCTGGAAAACAATGATAGGTGGAGTTCATTTTACTCTTATTCATGTCAGGGGACATGACATTCTTAAGAACGACTATTATGGAGACCATTTTCACAGGAATTATTTGATAAGTACACGCTTTCTGACACTAGCGGTTATTTGCGTGGTGAGAAAATAAATTCTTTGATTCATAACATTATGTCGTTCTGTACTTTCTTAACTCTATTTCCTTATTCAGTTTTATGTTAATTGCTCTTGTTATCCCTACTTATACTATAAATGCGAAAGTAACTCTCGTCTGTCTGTCTGAACAACGTTGTCAATAATTGATAATTGTAAAGATCACAAGACTTACTTCTTCTGGCACGACATCTTTCAACTTGACATCCCGCAGGCGGCATTGATGATGGTAAATTGGTAAATATCACAAGACTTACTTCTTCTGGCACGACATCTCTCAACTTGACGTCCTGCAGACGGCTAACGGACGCCGTGCGGTGGTAGTCCACCAGCTCGTTCAGCGAGTTGAACTTCACCACCCACAGGAAGAACTTGCTCGACGCGTCCCGGAGCACTTTGAAGTGTTGCACGCCGTCCGGACATCTGGGAATGAAGAGGATAATTATAAAATAAAACAAATGAAAACGGATAAAATTGCAACTTTATCGTCATCATTAGCCCATTACAAAGGTGGGTTTTGGCATAATCACCATGATTGCCAAATTCGGGTTGGTGATCACAAACCTGTTTTTAGAAAAATCAACACATATTTTTCCTGGCCCGGGAATCGAACCCAGGACTTCGAGATCACGGCCCGGTACTTAAACCACTAGACTAGACCATCGAGGCGTATACCCAACCCATCTTTGTAACGAAAACATGATTTCAAATGATGGAGGCTTTTGCCCTGCAGTGGGACATTAATAGGCTGATACTTTTTAATACTTTAACATTTTGGTCACCCATCCCATGACCGGCCTATAAGAATACGATTCATTATCCTTAACAATAAAATACCGAGTAGGTGAAACATAAAACATACCGCGATTTTCTCTGTTTAAGTATTTTATATCTAATGCATAGTAGGGGCTTAAATCTAAGAAAACCTATAAAGAGGATGATCATCAACATAGATAAAAGAGAAAGGTCACGCCACGCATTAATGAAAGTGAATTACTTTTATGATATCTTATTCATACGTTGACCCACTGCGAAATTTCTGAGTTATTCGGCCTATGGACATGAATTTTAGGTGCGTAACGAAAATATCATTAATAATATCAATTTCACTAGGTAAAGTTTATTTGGTATGTCGCCTTGAAAGGCACGAGTTAAAAGTCATCAAGGACATGAATTCACTGTTTTCATTATAATAATGTGCTATCTCTTAGTGATAATTGTTACCGTATTGAATTTAATAAAATTAAAAGACAATTAGGTATACGAGAAGCTACGTGGCCCTCTAAAACTGAGTATGTATGTATATTACTATAAGTACACATAGTGAGTACTTACGTAATGAAATAATTAGCTGCGGTTTCCTTAATGGAACGAGGGAAATTTCAGAATCCTTTCGAGAGCAAAAACAGTCCGCAGTTATTTGGATTAAGTGGAAGGGGACAAAGGACGAAACCACACAAAACAGATGCTACAGAATGAAACGTTACATGTCTAACCACGTTTAAAAATGGCGGGTCATTTCATTCCCTGGAAGATGGTTGAGTGAGATGATGGCTGCCACATACATCATACTTTTGATCAGGTGCAACCTTTGGGGACTGGTCGCCTGGGACGAAACCAGTTCATAAACATAGTTATTAATAGGTTGTTATTTTTTGGCTAATACCATTATAAACAATGTTAAAAATATGGCGTTTAAAAAGAGCAACTGTCGAGTTCCTTGCCGATTCTTCTCGCCAGTAACTGCCTTCCGCATCGGTGGTAGATCCATCATTTTGTGATTCTCTGACGATTATTAAGTGCTTAATGAAGCCTGTTTTAATAAAGTATATTTCGAGTTGAAAATGTGCATTAAAGAGATGGTGGTAGTCCCTGAGAGTTTGTAAGATAAACCAAACTTTTCTGCCAATCAATAATCTGAGAGTTGTCAGCGAATTTTTAGTCTGTTTTTAAGAATTTGAATATTATTTTCATATAATGGAGTGTTTAAAGCCTTGGCATGGATATCTGATGATGCGTAACTAAATTAACTTTCAGCCATTAAGGCTGTATGTAACCCATAAAGTTAAGACATTAACTTATAGCTTCTTCGTGAAACTGCTCAGGTAGAAGTCTCGGATATAAACAAACAAACTTTATCAGTCTTGAGAAATAATTAAAAGGCAATTGTACTAAGAACTGGTAAACTTTTCCGCCGTAAGAAATACAGATAAAACTTGGCGCTTCAAGTTTACTACTTAGGACTTATTTCTTCTTCTAGGTAAATTATATTCAAAGGCTGAGTTATTTTACATTTATGCTCCACCCTGTTATTTTCCCGCCCTTATCAGGTTGGGCATGTCAAAGTTATTTTTGAAAGATATGGCTCAAATAAGATAGAACAGAAGTATTATAGAGAGACGTTTAATTGAATATGTATGAAATATGTATATTACAAATAAATTATGTCAAGATCACAAACGGACCAAATCAAAGCGTCATCTCTTTAAGTCCCTTGCAGGAGGAGAAAATCAACTAACTTTCTTCTATCTCAAGAACGTTTAAGTATAATGTGGGCGCAATAAGATCAACAAACGTATACCACACTCACGTGCAGATCGGTACATTTACGAAGCAAACGAGTTCTTGAACGGAAGCCGCGGGAGAATTGCGTTAGTAGAAACGACGACTGCCTTGCGGCGCTTGCGCACGCGACCTTAACAGGGTCACTCGAAGTTTTACTAACTAACTCCAGAGTTATTATAAATGTAGGTTTGATTTTATGCCCTTTCAAAAGGTTTTGCGTGAAACGATACTTGATAGAGATCTACAATACAAATGTCGCCCGTAGACTCGAGTCCAATGGCAAATGTCGACATATTATTCAACAATCCATTACAAGTTTTTGTGAACTCTGTTGTGTTGCTTTCATTATTATGCTTTTGAATTCTTTTTAAAAATAATTCAGAATCAGAAGACCCATAATTAAATTTTAACCCTTAATTAATGTACCTACTAATGAATGAAAACTGCTTGTCGACTCTTACCTACTATGTAAAAAAAATATACCTACGTTCACATTAACAATCGATAAACTAAGTCTTTAGCATTTTTATACCGCCAATATAAACTATTCAAAACCGTCCTTCAACCCAAATCGCATTTAAAATAACTTCGGCTTCGCATACAAAGCTAGACGTTTATCGATTGCAATTCTCGAAGTTTGCAGGCCATACGTACACACGTTATCATTGGACACGTTTTGTATAAATTGGATAACATTCAATTGAAGGAGGGTCGCGGACTTGTGATTGCACTTGCGCTCACCGTGATGGTAAGTTAGGCTGAGAACTCACTTGACTCACGGTCCAGGTTTCAGGCGTGCTCGCTGCGGTTTTATTTCTAAACTCAGACCCAGGGCCGTTTTTCATCTAGTAGGAGCCATGGGCACATGGGCCTTTAAACCTCTTGTTTCGAAAACATGGGGCACCAGAACCTGGTCTGGGGGCCCTGGGCACGTGCCTATTGTGCCCAGTGGGAAAGACGGGTCTGACGAGAGGAGTCTGGAGTGAATACTGCGTTTTGACAGATGTCCCAGAAACGTAGTGTAGGACGCCCTCAGGCCAGGTAGAGTGACAATTACCGCAAGATCGCTGACAGGAACTGGATGTGTGTCGCCGAGGATCGGGCTGAGTAGAGATTCTCATGAGGGGCTCGTCCAGCAGAGGACAAAGATAGGCTGATGAAGATGAGACCGGTGATTTTTGCGGTTTCCTCAGCTGCTGCCGTTGGAAATATCGTACCGCAAGTCGTACTTAAGGTTTTAAGGAAATGCTGAGTGATCGCCCGCAAACTGACCGCAGAGCGAGCGATTCTACTTTCTACTAGTAAGTTGCCCGCCAACCATACACTCTGCAGGCAAAAAACGCGTAGTGAAAAATGATTTAATATTTTTACATATAAATCTGCAGTCTACAGAAGCTGCAGGCCTGCAACGTCTCAGCGCGGGTAAAAACCTGACCGTGAGTTCTTAGCTTTACACTGGCACATAAGATCTCGAATGACGTCAGACGACAGCCGATCGTCAATAACCGGCTCGAATGCCGAACTGCTGCGTCACTCCATGAAATATCAACCTTGTCAAATATTAGGAAAAGGCACAGTCAGCGTATACATAATGTACGCAGATGACTCATTACAAGTCGCCGGAGGCTTCATGTCTAAACTCCGAAGTTCCTTCTACTTACAATCCATACTTGTTTGTTTGATGTTCTTGCCTTGTTTTGACGGGTAATTGATTGAAAACTCGTAACATTAGATTATACTGAGATACAAAGTCTGGGAGTTGTTGGCGCGTTGTTAAATCTGGACGTACCTACTGAATGTTATAAAGATTTTTGGGGAACAAGTATTTATGAAAAAGTAAAAGCAGATTCATCCAAATTGAGAAAATTATTATTCATTTCCAAAAGTTCAGAATAACAGCTTATTTTTATCGTTACTCTTACAAGTACTGTTGTTTTGATAAAGCTATGAATTGGAGATTATTCAAAAACTGAACACACTCTTTGATGTATGTATATATCATGTGAGCTCTTCAAAGCAAGTCAATTTATTTCCTATGGAAAACTAATTAAAACGCAAATTACTGTTTTAATTTGCATGAGCTCAATATTGCCTCACTTTAACTAAAGCTTTAAAATATCATCTTGTTACAATAATTACAGCTACCATTAGGAAGGACCAAGTATGTAGGACTATTCAGCCGTAAAGATTTTTATGAAATCAATTAATCTCGTTAATAATCGCAAACTACTAGATAAGGTAAAACTATCATTTTGCAAGCTATCCTAGTAGAAGACGCGATGTTATCCTCGGTATTCCAACTTTTACCCAAAAGCTTTATTGTCACAACTATATACCTAATATAAGTAGTATAATAGATAATCTTTAATTAATGTGACGCATTATATCAGGGACATCATTATCACATACTTATACCATACATGTTCTTGCCCACGAAATCGAACCCGGAACACGGCGACGGATACGACCAAATACGCCATCGGAAACACGTGGGTATAAAATTAAATAAGTACTTAATTAAATAAGTACTTAATTAAATACGACACATTATTATGCTTTTATATGGGTATTTTATATGTTTACTTCACTTTGGGCTCATAACATAAACTTCTAAGAAAAAATAAATGATAAAAATGGACTAACGACAATTAAAAAAAAATTGGCCAAGTGCGAGTCGGACTCCCGCACTGAGGGTTCATTATATAATTATTTCAGTTTTAGCATCCTCTTATTTTAGAAGTTAGAGGGGGGACACACTTTTTTCCACTTTGGAAGGGTCTGTCACGCAAAGTATTCACTTTAGAAAAAAGTGATATTAGAAACCTTAATATAATTTTTAAAGACCTATTCATAGATACCCCACACGTATATGTTCAATGAAAAAAAATATTTCGAGTTTCAGTTCTGACTATGGGGACCCCCCACTTTTTTATTTTTTTTTTCTATTTTCGTGTGAAAACCTTGTTGCGGTTCACAGAATACATCCACTTACTAAGTTTCAACAGTATAGTACTTATAGTTTCGGAAAAAAGTGGCTGTGACAGACTGGCGGACATACAGACAGACAGACATGACGAATCTATAAGGGTTCCGTTTTTTTGTCATTTTGGCTACGGAACCCTAAAAAGACACTAAAATAATGAGAATCATTGGTTCTATCCCAATAGGAGCATTCGTTTGTAGTACGTCAACTTTTCAAAATGTTCAAAGTACATGTATTTCAGTTCTCATTTTACAAAATCAGCCTCCCTGTGATCGATCAAAGATGTGACAACAACTCTGTATTAAATATTGACATAAAAGCTCCGGTCAAATTCGTAAACTCAATCATACGAAAATGGGACACGGGTGGAATCAAAAAGTTAATTGGAACTGTAATTAAGACGGTATCATGTTCAACAAGAAAACCTAAATTCACGTTTACTTAGTAAATTGAGGAAAGTTATTCTGTATGTTCACGTGAAATCACAAATGTGATATATTAAAAGGGAATTTGCTAAAATTCGCTGGAATTTTGAAACTCTCAATGCTTCAGAAATTTCTTAGTAGCGCGGGTTGAGCGAATGCTTAATGGACGATCGATCAGACACATTAAATGTAACCTCCAAGTTACGTCGTTTTATGTACACTCAGTGTCAAATAGATAGTGACACTCAGGGTACTCAAAATAAATAGACGCAAACAAATAGTCAATAATATCGGTACAGAAGTATCCATATCGTTGACAACATTTTATTCGTTCAAAAAGTCGACACATTCAATATGTTATAAAGATCGATTCAGTCAAAACGCCATAAATATGTTACAGACATATGGCCAATGACACTTTTGAACATTTTAAATGCTTTAATATCATTGGCGCTATGACTGTTATCATTATTTTTGGAGATTTACCTGAACTGAAATGATGTCAACAAAATGAAAACTTTGTTTTTACCCCTATATTATTTGACTATTAGGTTGCGTCTATATATTTGAGTATCCTGAGTGTCACCATCTATCAGACGCTGACTGTACCCCTCAGTGGGGCATTAATAAGCTAACACTACTTTCTATGTTGTCATTCGCGTATGGATATGTGTGTTACTGATAGATAGCACATTCGTGCGTCACAGTTTCATTTGCAAGAGGTGTCATTGCCAGCGGGGGCTGGTAATGGAAGCACTCAGTTACCTACTTAATTACTGAACTTAATTAACTCGTTCAATTAAAAATAAACCTATTCTACAAACAGAAATTATAAACGTACTCTGACGTAAATATACGGGCTGTAAGAAATGGAATGTTTATGAAACCGCACTCAAAAATGTACAAAATTATTTCAAACAGAAAGCAACTGAAAATAGCGTTCTCTCGGAGAGCGTGGAGCGAGAAATATGTACCTAGTTGAAAAATAACAGATGTTCACATAATAAAGTTTAGGCAACTGATTCCCAGAGCGCCGGCGCAGTTATTGTCTGGCCCATTGTCTAGCATTGTTGAGGAGTTAAGGCTCCGACGGTGAAAATTGTACGCGAAACTTAATAAGCCAAAATGTTTCGCAGAATTGTCCGCATTTTTAATATATCATCAGATTACGTATAGATCGTTAACAATGTTCCTTTACGTACAATATGACATTCATTAGGGAAGATAACAAACGCAAGTGGTCTATTGCAGCTAATGGTGAAGAAAGTGAGAGCCTGAATTAAATAGTTAAATATTCTGGCTGAAAAAGAGTGTGAAGGTGTACCTGCAAAATACCCTAATCTAAGCAATCTTTGCACTCGTAGCATTTATATGCTTCGTGTTCGCAATAACGTATATCAAAAAATAATCGCTTGATCCGAGTTTGTATACGCACTTTCACTTTTTAATGATACGGTTAAGCGTTGTTGAATATGATTTAATAAGTAAGATAAGAAAGAACACAGAAGGATAAGCCTTTGAATAATCACAATGCAATGGCAAAAGGCATCATTAGATATCCTGATTATTTTAACCATCGTTACTTTATTTATAATGCTAATACATAATAAAATTATATATTTAAATCTTTGGGTACCTTATCGTCTTCTTTGGCGTCAATCGAATTTCTTAGATAATAGAAAACTAGCATCAAAGTTTACGTTTTACCTATTTGAGATTATGCACAAAAAAACTTAATCTTTTTAGAAATCGGTTACTCGAAAAACTCTGAATCATGGTCCGATGCGCAAATTAAATGGGCATTAGACAGATATCAATTTATATTTAAAATAACTAATGGAATGAGGCCCGGTGTCAGTGCTAACAAATTATATAAATAGACCGATAGCCTAAAACAGGTTCCAGTACAATCATCACTTCGCTGATTCATACATTAGGTCAGAACTGGTTTAATCTCGAATGATAATTTAATAGAAAAAATCTTTTGACAGCCTTGAGTTCATAAATTAGCAATAAAATTCATAAATTACACATACACATTTTAATCATATTGAAAATTAATCGGTTGACACTTTCGAACGTGTCAATCGGACTCGGATGTTCTTAATCTTGGCGAAGATGGTTTACTGTGAAAAGGCGTTTTCAATTTTGGAATATACTTTTCGTTTTTGTCATTAGTTAAAAAAATCATATGAAAGCAAGATTTAATTCATGCCACAATACGAGCCTAAAAATCTTTTAGGAATAAACTCGTAATTCTATACTGTATGTAAGCTGACGTCTAAAATCTATTTATTCTATTAATCATCAAAATATAGATAAATTGAAATGATAAGACGAAGCGAGATATCTTGATTCATGCATAAGGGTGAATTTCACCCTGAGCAAATAAAAACCTCTCGCTAAGGTACCCATTTGAAAAGGCAATTAACAGTGGGGGTGTGCCAAAATTTACGTAATTAAGTAATAACTAAATTACACTAGAATAGACCCAATTTGCGACAACGATGAAGTCCACCCTATTATTATTAATCCGATTTTCATTGTAATTTGCATTTATATTGAATGACATTAGAATTAGAAGAACAAGTAAAAACTCTAAAACCAAAAACCTTTGGTCTACGCCAAATCTTTTTCTAGTCGTTTCCGATTTTATCTGGTACCAAGGGAGTAAGAAATGTGTTGTAAAATCGTATAATACACCAATTATTGCGGGTCCAATTCTTAAAAACATTTGTGTGCATAATAAACAATCGCATGTCTGTTTGTGTTGGCTTGTGCGTTATCAATGTACATAGGTCCATTATGTAATCAGCTGGCCTAGCACCCGCCGTATACATAAGTTTTAATTCGTTATAGGCATTTTTACTTTCCGAGTATTAGACTTGTGTATTTAAAAGACTTTAAATCATCGTAAGCAAGAGTCTGTTTCAACTATGATTAATGCATAATTTCGAGATCCGAAATATTTTATTGGATTTATCAAAGCTGCTTGTAAGTTGTACATCATACATTATTGTGACTAATACAACATCGAGACATTCCCAGCAAAATAAAATAAACTGTTGAACGTTGCGTGAGTCACAAGTTCACAACACAGACCGCGTGGAACTCATTTTTTTATTAACTACCAATTTACCAACCAATAGAATTGTTTGCTGTCTTTCGCTTGCATGTTTAAATCAACACTATGCCACTAGGTAATAAGGAAACAAAGGGGACGAAATGTGTATTGTGTGTAAATTATCTAAACAAATTAACTATGGGAATGATGGAAGTGTTTGAATCTCTCTGAGAAAAGGTCGATCACCCCCATTCATTAAAACATCCTCGACCTTATTCTGCGTGAGAGTGATTTGCAGCTTTTATACTATTTCATAGAAAGTTTATTTTTGATTGGCGTAGGCTTAGGAAAGAAATTCCGAATATAAATATTACTCTAAACTCACAAAGTAGCTGATAAAAAGAGTTTCACGTAATAAATAGTGTTGCTTCCGAGAAATTAATTTAAAAATGCGGTCAGACAGATCAAGAAATCCGTTAAAAATTAAGGTCATATTAATGGTTTTACTGAAAGGGACAGCAAAAAACTTTCGTTTATTTAATTTTTTTTTTCCTACTACTTACTACTTTTTTTTACTACTAACTGTTCCTACTTATCTAACGTTATTATGACACTGACAATCAGTGAAACAAAGTTCATAATTGGTTAGTTGGCTAGTTAAATATAATGTGGGAAGACAATTGATTTGAAGCTGTTTAGATAGCTCTATTTATTTATAACCAGTTTTTACACGCAGCTTTACCCGCGTTATCAAGATTCCTGTTTTATCCCATGGGAGCTTTTAATTGGGATAAAAGTATCCTATCATCTACAGCCTATACCCAGCCTGCATGCCTACCAAATTTAATCGAAATCTGTTCAATAGTTCCATCGTGATTGGCGGACAAACATCCAAACAAACTTTCACATAGACATATGTGTGTAGATACATATCTACACTAATATTACAAAGAGGAAAGATTTTTATTTTTCTATGTAACAAATAAACTCAAAAACTACTGGAACCATTTGAATAATTCTTTCATTGTTGGATAGCTACACTATCCCCGGTGAACATATGGTACTTTTGATCCCGGAAATGTGGGGGGAAGACGGCTAGTAATATTATAATAGATCTACACAGTTGAAAAAATAATGTTTACTCCAGATTGGAATTTGTAAAATGAATAGCTAGCATAATACAATTTGACTAGTGCATGGTTATGTTGGTATTGGTCCATTATTTTAATTACTTATACATAATAATAATTAATTTAAGACTATTACCAATCTCACTTTGGTGAAGAATTATTGTGCCGGGTTGATTTATTTATATGAATGCCAACACAATACGTCACTTTATAAAATTAACCAAGACCGACATGATTTATCTAATCAGAATCTTTAATAATTGAATAACACAGATCTCTCTGAAGAAGTCATATTTCACTGCTGGGCTGTCACTTTTTATTAATGATTATGTATTTACGAACCTAAATATTTGTTTACATAAAAACAATTTCTACTACTTACTAGCTTTCTGTCTCTTACTTCTAAAAGTTTACTAGCAACCCATACTCTTCTATTTTATGCATTTATTTACATAATCCTCTTAAATAACACTAACATATTACTTTTTATTTTGATTTTAAATAAAAGCATAAAAATCAATTGCACAGTTTTGAAAGTTGAAGCATACATAGGGACAGGCAGAAGAAAACAGCACAGCCTTTATAATAGTAGTAGGATAGCGGCAATGTGAGAACAGGGAACATTATAATTATATGTAGTTTCTGTACTAGCATAATCTCTCAATTTAAATCTTTAATGACTAGCTAGATATAGTGGTTTACTAAAAGACCAAGAGTTTGCTGGTTTGTTCCCAGCACAGGACAAATATTTGTTTTTAAGTATATTTGTGATACAACTATTCATTCAGATATCTGTAATACAAGAGCTTAAGCTTAACACGGAGTCAGATCATCAGAGTATGTGATGATGGGAAATATTTATTAATAATTATGTACTTACTTGACTGAGAGTGAGAAATCTCCAGGGCTTGATTCACTGATTCTTATCAAGAAACCACCTTCAGGTTTATTTGCTAAGAGTTTCTCTGCATCTGCTCTTGTGATTCTTCCATAATACCAACTGGAAAAGAATTTTCCTATTAGATTGAATTGTAAAACTAAACCAGCATATAATCACAATAAATTCTTAAAAACTCTACAGGAGTCATAGAACTGTAATTTAAAGTACACAGAAGTGTTTTAAAACTTTAATTATGAATATGAAATTCTAGAATCAGCTTTGAATATAGTCAAAACGCTTTAATTTGTAGAAATAGATGAAAATTGTTTTCATTAATGTCAATATTATTAGTACATAACCTTACTGAAGAAACTGTTAACATCCAAAATGGTATAAAAATTATGTCAAGAAATTATGTATGTATGGAAAACTAAATTTGTGTTTTGCAAGTAATTTAATTCGATAGAATATATTAACTAAGCAACAGTATTGACATATTTTTAGAATTAAAAAGTGATAGCAGTCAGTAAAGGTTACTATGACAAAAGTTATAAGAGGCATCATAATGTTATGCAAGTACTGGAATAGTGCACTCACTTGTGGCTCTTCATTTGAATATAGTTGCTAGGTATGAGTCCTTCTTTACCGTCTAATTCAGCCCTGTACCAATTCATATCGTCCTCCATGTTTAGTATCTGAAAAATCACAAATTCTAGAAACATCCACTCACTGAGCCATTGTAATCACTCAATGTTAAATAAACACCACTAAACACTTACTTTTAGGACCTGATTCTTCCTAAAACTGAGCTCATCATCAGCAGTTGCTGTGAAATCGTGTTTTGCTATAGCCTCCATGATCAAATTAGGCACTTCACTGTAATGTCACCGATTACCAAAATAACTCACAAAGTATGCAACCTATCAGTAGCGCTTATAATTAAGGCATTAAAATAATCATAATGCATGTATTGTCTTACAGAATATTATAAAAATGATTGTTTCAAACTCAATTATACAAAATTTTCGTTCAATTTCAGGCCACACATCAGTCACATCACCACTTCACAGAAATAACTACTAAAAAAGGTTTGGTGTGACCAAAAGACAAAAAGAAAAATCTACCAATATTTCAACAATATTAACAAAATTAATTCAGTGTCGTCATTTTTAAAAGACTTAAATTAATGTAGTTGTTGTAAATTACCGTTCGAACAGTTATTATTGTAACCCGACAACATTTTAAAATGAAAAACAATTTCGGCAACTCCTGCCGTAGGACCACAGATTACTATCACAAGACTAGATTGCTCCTACGTAGTTCCGCCACCTGTCAAAAGGTGGCTGCACCGGTACTTTATTTTACGGTGGCTTTAAGTTTTACCTTTCATATAAGTTCTCTCCATACATAATATATCTGCTTGTATTATTAACATATGCACATCCGCACCAAACGTGCACTGTCTTGGCGTAGCTACATGGTTTCATCCAAGTATTCCAAGTTGAATGCTTGAATAGGACTTTCTTTCACGAACTAGACGAGTAGACGATATTTATTGGCACCAGGCCTCGCGCTTTAACGAGCACCTTAATAGTTTACCTCACTTTTTGCCAATTGTTAAGATTTTTGATGACGTACCTTAGGAAGATATTTTTGAAAGTGTTTTGTGTTTTATATTTTATTATTGTTTTTGTATATTTCTTTATTGTTTTGTACTGATTTGTCCATTATTTGAATAACACATGATGTGGTTATCTGCTACGTAAGAATAGTTAGTGTTATTTTATTTGATTTAAATATAGTGAGAAATGCTGTTACTTATGTTGATTATCCAATATTTTAAATAAATAAATTATAAAATAATCAGGTTTTTCCGGAACTTCGGTTTTCTAGCTTATCTAAGTATATACATCACTATGTCCAGCTGTCAGTTGCTTAGCTGTCACTTTTGACAGTTCTTTTAAGTCCATTTCTCTCCCAGTGGCATTACACGCGTAAGTGTTTTTTCTAAAATCTAAGAATTTAAAAGGAATCTTATATTGAAACTTGCCTGTGCGTGTTAATTTATTACAGACCTGCATTGTATTTGTGATATTCCTACATATTTGTGCTGTGGGTGATTTCCAAACTTGTATTTATGCCGGCTGGTATGTGCTCGTTTCAGGTTTAGTCGTAACTCACATAAACGCAACGATGTCGGGAGGATTAGATGTATTGGCACTGAACGAGGAAGATGTCACCAAGATGCTGGCGGCGACCACCCATCTTGGGTCGGAAAACGTCAACTTCCAGGTAAAGTAAAAACATAACCTCAAACGCTTTAAGTTTTCAAGTGGTAATTAGAGTTTATGAGTGATAATTACGTATGATGAGATAAGAATCCGTTCCATTTTAATTCTGAATATAGTGACGATTATATTCTCCCAACTGACGATCCTTGAAGCTTCTATTAACTTGCATATCACTACCATGCAGTGTTGTGACCATGTTGTTTACGTTATTAGATGGAGACGTACGTGTACAAGCGTCGCGCTGACGGCACGCACGTGATCAACCTCCGCCGCACGTGGGAGAAGCTGGTGCTGGCCGCCCGCGCGGTGGTCGCCATCGAGAACCCTGCGGACGTGTTCGTCATCTCGTCCCGTCCGTTCGGACAGCGCGCCGTGCTCAAGTTCGCGGCCCATACTGGCGCTACACCTATTGCCGGGCGTTTCACCCCTGGTGCTTTCACTAACCAGGCAAGTAATAATATCTCTCTGGCTGTATTCGACCATGGCAAAAGTGGGTGCTCAAACATAGGTGCACTCCCTATTCCCTCACTATCATGTTTAGGTGGGACAGCAATCTGTCACAACCGTAGAGAGATCAGGCACAGGACCAATGGCTTAACTTGCCTTCCAAAGCACCGAGAAGCTCTAGATTTTTTTTTCTGTCACCCATCTGATGCCTAGCCAAATAGCCCGCTGCTATGTTCTGAACTCATGAACTAAGTCATGATTTGTGAAAACTTGTCTGTTAGAACAGTAATTCTCATGACCTGATAAGCTTTAGTTTTTGAATTTATTTTTGCAAGCACTGATCAATATTGAATATGATAATACCTACTTAAGGAGTGATTCTGATTAGGTAACATGAAAAATTCTAAACTAATTTTCATGTTGTGCAGTTATTTATTTGTATATTTATGCCAGAACAGTTTTAATTTAATGATGACAAACTTAACTAAGGAACCACTGACTGCTTTTGCAGATATGATTAAACTTTTTCTGATTATTACTATATACAAGACAGTTAAGATTCCTTGTAAAGATATCTTTTTATTTTTATTTATTGTTTTATTACTTCCAGATCCAAGCTGCTTTCCGTGAGCCCCGTCTGTTGATCGTGCTGGACCCCGCCCAGGACCACCAGCCCATCACTGAGGCGTCATACGTCAACATCCCTGTCATTGCTTTCTGCAACACAGACTCGCCCCTCAGATTTGTGGACATTGCTATCCCATGCAACACAAAGGTAATTATGGCCATCATATTTTTATTAATGTATGCTACGTATAGCGCCGACCCCAGTTAAACTGGGAACAAGGCAGGAAAATAATAATGATGTTTTTATTAATGAGTCTTTTGATCAGTACAGAGTTAATATAATATGTTAAGAAATAACATATGTTTCTCTTGTGATTTTAATCATCTACTAAACTCTGAACTCTGGTCATTGGACTATATAACTAACTATTGACCACTCAAAAGCAAAGTGACTTATAGATATTAAACAATCTTAATTAAAAGTTGCCAAAAAAAAAAAAAGTTTTCGCCTAATTGTAATTTAAATTTAATGTTATACAATAAGCTAAAAGTGATCTAACAGAATACAATTATGCATAAATAGTAAATAATTTTTCACATTATCATTCTAGTCTTCCCACTCCATCGGTCTTATGTGGTGGCTGCTCGCCCGCGAGGTCCTCCGCCTGCGTGGTGTGCTCGCCCGCGACCAGAGGTGGGACGTCGTCGTCGACCTGTTCTTCTACCGCGACCCTGAAGAGAGTGAGAAGGAGGAACAGCAGGCTAAGGAACAGGTTGGTTGATTATTTATGTTGTTCTATATTTATTTAAAGCATTTTTACATGCTAAGTATGATAATGCCTTTGTATTTAAAATTACAAACAAAAAATAATTCATCTGATCTCATGTGGCTCAGGCGGGAATCAAACCCAGCGCCTCTTGCAATCTGGGCAAGTGCTCTTACCACTAAGCTAATGAAACCAATAGTGGTAAGAGATTTATTCTTTAGAAATGCGAATGTACAAAACTAAACAACAGCTTTTACAGATGATGGCTCCAACTTATCTTTTCCAATATGTGATCATTTGATAGTTATGTGACTGATTTAGTTTGTTTTGTTTATTTATGACCATTTTTTAAGACTTTTTTCGTACTGTTTGTTAAAGTACTGGAAATTGTTAAGGTTTTATCAGATTTCATTCCACCTGTAACAACCAAGTATTATAATTATAAGTAGCTAACGAGTATTGACCACAGCCATGTTAAAATGTTCATTGATATTTATACCATGAATTTTTGATATGAATGTTTGCCTAATTTGTTTTTCTTCCTTCATCAGCAGGCCGTCGTGGCGCCTAAGCCCGAGGTGCCAGCCCCGGTGCACGAGGACTGGAACGAGACCGTGGAGCCCGTCACATCCTGGGCCGAGGAAGGCGCCCCGCCCGCCCCCGCGCCAGCATTCGGCGCTCCTCCAGCGCAGGAAGACTGGGCTGCTCAGGTAAATAAGTTTTACTCACATTGAACTCAGAGATATCTTATAACATGAGGGACAATCACATCAAAATACAAAGAAGAGAGTAGTTCAGGATAAGAGGCTTATTATTATACTCAAATTGGACAGAAATTTATACCCTCCGGCCGTTTTTGTACCATAGTTGCCAATTTAGATCTGCCATGTATGTAGAGTATATAGTACACAAGTGAATGCGCAAGCACAGGTGCACTCCCTATTCCCTCATTCCTAGTTCGATGGTAGAGCAATAGTGACATAACTTTGTCACTGCCTTTCTGTCAATAAATAAATAAATAAATAAATATCAAGCAAAGGACCAATGGCTAAGCAGGGAAAAGCTCGAGATTGAATTTTAAGGTCACCCATCCGATTACTGGCCTCGACGAACGTAACCACTGCATCAAGCTCCTCATTGGACATACATGGCAGGGGGATGGGCAGCAGCATTGTCTTGTATAATTCATTACTCTTGGAATTACTGCAGTCACCATTGCTTGTTATAAGGTTATGATATGACAGCAAAAGTCCCCCTTGCAGTGGACTGTATTATGTTGTGATAATTATAAATATTGCCAAGTGGATAGATGACCTAAACGCGCATTTTGCTTTTCGCCCTGTATTATAAGCAGTTGATGTTCTGATAGACCTCTCCCATGATGCATTCTTAGTCTTAAAAATATTTCAGTTTAAAGATTATTTTTCTCTTTTATATTTTGTATCTTAAATGGTAATTGAATTTTGAGTTTTTTTTTTGTATCTTGGCTCGGTATATTGATTCTGCTCTGCCTGATGGTAATATTGATAGCATGGTGTTTATCCTCAGGTGCAAGACGAGTGGGGCACGGCCGCCGCGCCCGCGCCCGCCGCGCCCGCCGCCGCGCCGTCGTGGGGCGGCTCCGCTCAGGACTGGAGCGCGTCGTAAACAACACGTTTACATTGGTTAATATACTATAAAACCTATGAAGTTGTTTTTCTGTACTCCTCTTTATTTGTTAGCCCTTCGACGTTAGTTTCATCGAAAATTTCACCATGGAATCATTAATAAACTTGATGGTCTAAGATCCCGCCATACAAGGACCTTCATCGAGCTGGTTATTGGATGAAACGTGTTTTATACGTAATTTAACATGTCAATTATTATATTGCATATGGGTTGCCTAGTAAATTTCAGTCAAGGATATGATTAATTAGGACTTAAAAAATTAAAAATTTAATTACAACACTATTCTTCCAGTTTAGTAATAAATTACTTCAAAATAATACACAGAATATCCAAGTCTATCGTTATCATTGTCATTTGCACTATCAAATAGCACGGGCACTTTCTTTTTCATAGCGGCAATATTTCACTTTTCAAAATGCGGCAACCCTAATTCTGGACTGATTTTTCGGAGGCAACCCTATACCACCGTGTTCATAATGAAATAATCTTTATTTTCATGTAACTTTGATTCAATAACTTTTTAATTTTTTGTATTATTTTTTATTTTTTTTTATCCTGGACTGAAATTTACTAGGCAACCCATATGCAATATAATTATTGGCATGAAAAATTGTGTATTAAAAATGTTTCATCCAATAACCAGCTCGATGAAGGTCCTTGTATGGCGGGATCGTAGACTATGAGAATTTTGATTTTATTGTCTTTCATTGGTATGGATTGAATGAAGTTCAATTACTTTCGTTGGTAAGTAAACTCGCTAAAATTAGAAACACAGTCGGATACTTATAAATCGAGGCGTTGATGTTCCGTAGTGGGCGACTTTCGTGGCGGATTTACAACGAATGTCGTGGGTGTACACATGTCGTTCGTTGCAAATCCTCCAATGTATTACAAATTTTACATTTAGTGTAAGATCTCTTACACTAACATTCAGTAAAATAAAGTCGCAGAGTAACTAGATCCTGGAAGGAGGTTTTACACAAAATGTTATTTTACGTTTTAGTTAATCATTATATTATATTACGTCATACTATTAACAGTTCATTCCTTATACAAGTGAACTCTATAAATACAAGTATAGTTGGGGTTTCCTTGATTTGAAAACACTCTAAAAACAAGTCGGGCCAAGGATTCATTAAAACTAGATCTGTAGTACTGCTTTGCTGGTCCTTTGCTCTGATATTCGCCTTCCACTGCGTTGATCCACGTGTCATTTGGAAGAATACCCTAAAAGCAAAATAACATTACACCTCCAGATCCGTTTTACTAAAAACTTTATAATTCTTCAGAATTTTTAGTTTAGCATTTGTCCAAAAAATTAATTTACATATTTTTATGCGTGATACAATGCGCCGTGCGATGATCGGAAGCAATATTTCCAGCCCAGAAAACCTTGCTAACGCGCGTTACATACTATTTTTCTCGGTTCCAATGTAATGTTCTACAGATAGATGTTATACAGATGTAAATGTAAATGTTCTATCTATAGATGTTTGGTAATGCTTGTTACACTGACATAAAGGATGAACTTTTTGGGTGCACTGTGTGCGGTGTCTGGTCTTACGTGTTCCACACTCAAGTATCGCACTTGAAGGGCCTCTGGTAGGTCTATATCAATTTCACCACGGGACCCGCTGGAAAAATAACAAATAGTTAGAATATAGGGCATAGATAAATAATGGTATTTTGGGTGCTACGTCTAAGTGAGTGCTAAGCCTACCTTCCGAATCAGTGGTAGAGGCAACATATTAGTATACGAACGCACTAGACCGAAAAATCGCAACAGCAGTTGCGATTTTTCGGTCTAGTGTGGCTAGTTACTAGCCGGGCAGGCACGACTACACCTCCAATATATTTTAAATGAAGTGTGATACACCATGCCGAAATAACTTCGGTCACGTTATTTTGCTTAGTGTGTTTATACACTAATATTATGACGATTGATAAGTGGTTTTATGAAGCCTAATTGAATAAAGAATATTTTGACTGAGTTTGAGCCATTTTTGGCCAACTTATAGTTAAAATATAATACTTGCATTTTGAATAATATCACGTAGCTTGTGAGCGAATGTAGCTCATGATGATAATAATAATATGGTTACTAGGTATTTTAGCGTTAGCCTTAATCAGCAATTATGATGGTCGATGGACGCGGGTCACTGAACTACGCCTTTTTGCAAATTGTACATTATGTAGCTTGAAATTAGTTTAAGTTTACTTAACATGTATTTCATGTATGTGCAATGAATGAATAAATGAAATGAAATAAAAAGTAGGTAATCTAGACATTTAAAATTAAGCCAGAGGGCATGGTATGTACATATGTAGGTATGTTTTATGATATACTGAAAAAAATTGACGTAACATTTATTTTTTAATTGACAGTGAAATTGTTTCCTTGCTAAGGCTACAACTACATGGTGGTACTCGTTATTACTTACATAAAAGGCCAACAGTCTGAAGGCGTGGGTTTCCTCTGTGCTAGCACAATGTCGGGAGGCGGTGTTGCCCTCCACAAGGGAATCACGCCCCATAGAGCTACTTGTCCTCCGTAATCTTCAGTGTCGCTTCCTTTTGTCACTGTA
Organism: Nomophila noctuella; assembly: GCA_958496325.1. Classification (NCBI taxonomy): domain Eukaryota; kingdom Metazoa; phylum Arthropoda; class Insecta; order Lepidoptera; family Crambidae; genus Nomophila; species Nomophila noctuella. Next base: position 5,599,805 of record OY292489.1, read on the forward strand.
GCACCTTCTATGTATTTCCTGTCAACTTTATTTTAATAAGATTAGCGTTAAGCAAATAATGAGAAATTCGTCAGGTCCACTAACGGTCTCGGTAGCTTAGCTTAATGGTCAGAGCCTATGCCTGGTTTGTAAGGGGTGCTGGGTTCGATCCCCACCTGAGCCATCTGAGATCAGATGAATGTATATTTTTTATAATTAAAAAATAGGTTAATGAACTTGATGGTATCGAAATCAACGCCATGACGTCAATATGAGTAGGCATTCTGCTGAGTAGAGGACTTTTCTGTGGCGCAATATTGGTGATTTATGTACTTGGTTGCACTCATTACATATTCTGTGCTGTGTACACTTTCGAATTGGATTCGAACCTACGACCTCTGAGGTTTATGAGCACAGCGCTCTAACCACTACACCCCGGAGGCAAAACAAAAATCATTATCATCGTATACGAGTATTTATGTGTTACTTTTGTAAGTATTCGTACCAAGAAAATCAATGAAAGCTCTTGTATATGTATTTTGTATATTAGTAATATTGTATATTTGAATAACTAATACATTGGAAAATAATAGGTAGTGTTTTAAAGAAATGGCGCGAATAAAAAATACTTAGAAGTAGGTACTCACCAGTTCTAGCAATTTGCGTGCTAAGCATCATTGTTCTACGTACTCGTTGTGCATGCCTGCAATTATAACTTTTATTAACAATATGCTTAACCAGTTTCTAAGCAGAGATATAAAGTTATTTATGTATTTCTAAGTAGATTCGTGTGGTTAAGTGATATGGGAACTTAAGATAAAACAAAGTTAGATGTTAGGGTGAACGCACTTAATACTTATAAGAGTCACTATCAATTGTAGGTAATTCGTAAGTTCGTAACGATTATAGTAATGGATGAAGTTGCTCAATAGTGGGATATTAATTAAAGTTAAATACCTATAAGTCAGTTTTAAAAATGTTAGTCGTCATTAATACATATTGTTTTATCTTCCTTCACTTTTGTAATCAAAAATTGCAGTGGGTATTACTTTTTTTCCTATCCACCAAGCAGTTCGTCAATACATCTTATTGACGAACTGCTTGGTGTAATGGTCATGAAATTGACTACTAGACCAAGAGGTCGCGTTCATCCTGGGTATGGGTGTTATAGTCCAGGAATTTTAGATTTTATCTGCGGAATAATTCCTAGTGAGCTGAATTTTTGTATACACCTTTATTATGATATTGTAATGATGATGTGAAAAATCGACATTGATATAGCGTCACTGGACATAGCAGATATTTGCGAAAAACTGATTTTCGTGACGTTTGGACCCCTATAACTTTTTTAGCCGGCACGATATCAATGTCGATTTTTCACATCTTCATCACAATATCATAATAAAGGCGTATACAAAAATTTAGTCCACTAGGATTTTTTTCGCAGATCGTGGATCAAAAATGGCTAAAATTCACATTGCATATCTATATCATTACTAGCGGCCCGGTACGTGCTTCGCTACGTATTAAGTGAAGCGACCGATTTTGTTCAAACTTCACATAAAACATATACTAAATAGTTTGTACAAACCCTAAAAATTTTGTTTGGATCGATGAGCCCGTTCATGAGTTATAAAGTGACAAAAAAAATTGCCACTTAGTTTTTTATTGATGATATTCCTATTTTCCTGACTGTACTAGTATTACAAGTCCTTTATATTTCTTTATGTAGATCATCATACTAACAAAAAACACACAAACAAAAAAGGGAAAAAAACAAACAATAGGGTTTATGCCTCGGTATGCGCCGTACGGTATACAATACCATATGTGAGTGCGTTCTAGTCTCTATTTCAAAAACTGTTAATTCTACAGAAAAATGCAATAGACCTTTTTTGTAGATAATTTTACGACGAACAACTTTTAAGAAACCATTATTGACCTCTGAGCAATAGATCGCGAGATATTTGCGAAAAACTGATTTTCGTGACGTTTGGACCCCTAAGTATAACTTTTATAGCCGGCACGATATCAATGTCGATTTTTCACATCATCAATACAATATCATAATGAAGGTGTATACAAAAATTCAGCTCACTAGGAATTATTCCGCAGATCGTTGATCAAAATTGCTAAAATTACTGGACTATTATATATACATCTATTTGAGTATATTTTTCAAATGTACCACTGTTGATTCTGATATCTTTAACACAAGCTTAAGCTACTTAACACGGAGTCAGATCAATGTATGTGTGGTTGTGAAATATTATCTTGTACTACTACCTACTCGTTTTTCACTCGGTACATTATTATGTTGCGTATTTCGCATTGCTGCATCACTGTAGGTATCTAGTAAAGTTTCCAAAATGTGCTAAATCCTCGGCACCACAGCAGGGGCACGTATGTCATCGAGCCAGACGCATTTGTGTGTCGGCGAGTTGGCAGCATGTCAAAATTATAGGGCTTAACTACGCACGGAACATTTAGGGAGTCAGGGTATAAACGAAAATGTGGCGGCGACAATATTACTTGCCAACACAACAGGGATGAATATACTAAAGCACTGGTTAGACTAATTATGTGTAGGTACGCAAGTAACAATATCTTTTGAAGCACGTGAAGGGCCATCTTTCACCTATTAGAGGCCTTGGGCACATGTGCCTTTAAACCACTGGTTTGTATATCGATTAGGGGCCCCAATCGATTGCGGGGCCCTGTCACTTGTCCAATGTGCCTAGTGGGAAAGAGGGTTCTGAGTAGGTATAACTTAATTCCGTATGAAAGGATTTTTTATAGTTTAACTAGCGGCCGCCCACGACTCCGACTGCGGGTTCTTTAGGCGTTTCGCACCGCAAGAGATTCGAACCGCGGTGCGAATCGCCCAAGAGCCCCTTTTGAATGGGTTCTATTGCACCGCAGTAGTTACAGCGGTGTGAATCGCTCAATGTTTCTTTTGAAATGGGTCGGTTCGAACCACGGTACAATGCTCCTGTAAGTCCGATTTAAACACGCATAAAATAGATTTGGTAAAAGTGATTTGAGTAAGTACAGAGCAGAAGAAAAGTGGATTGTTAAAAATAGATAATAATTAAAACAAAATATATTTTCAACAGTTTTAAATTTAAACATGGCATATGAGTAAAATAATGATAATACAATACAATCTGTAACAAAAATAAGCAATAAAACTTAAGCCAGCTGTACATTCGGTGATATATAATATGTTGACAAGTATTAGTTAGCTGAAAATCTTATAGTATAAGAATAAACAACATCAATTTTTTTTGTTAAAACATTAAGGTTGCAGCCCTACAAATAGGTCAACTAACCTAATATAAAGATCAATAATGCAGAACCTGTCCGGCGCTTGCGTTTGTAAATAGGGTTGTCCAAAATATTGAAATAACATTAAGTAATAAAAAATGTATGAAAAATAAATTAACAGATTTAGTAATGAGATTTTGTCAATGGAGTCCTTACTTGATGTATGAACGTACCCTTAAGTATTATTGCTTATTTTTGTTACACGTTGTATATTGTAATGTACGTAAAACTAGGTAATCATGAAAATTCACAAAAAAATCAACAGTGATATAAAAACTAAATTTTTCTAATCAATAGCCGACATTTATAAAACAATAGGTTATTGTTTAAAATCATAGTTTGATCGATATTTTTAACTTAAAACTATGTTTATATCATCATAAGCAAGTGCAAGGGTGCTTCTGATTGGAAGCTTTTGTTTCCAGTTAGTCTATTGTGTACTTAACCGGTAAATCCACTTTGAACAAAGGGTCAAATTTTCCTTCATGTTTCGGAATGTGGGCATATTTAAGATGTTCACGTGGTAATAAATTTATTTTGATTGGCCTGTTATTTTGTGCTCGGCTGTACTTTATGAGATATGTGATTAACATTCATTTAATTTTCCAAAATTCAAAAGAAAACTGCTTTAGCCATTGCGGTTCGAATCGCCCCATTCAAAAATGATTTTGGGCTATTCGCACCGTGGTGCGAAAAGACCCATTCAAAAGAGGCTCTTGGGCGATTCACACCGCGGTTCGAACCGCTTGCGGTGCGAAACGCCTAACGACCCCGACTGCGTGGCTATGGCTAGGACTTTAAAGCATTCTTCGTCAGACGGACTATCCCATACAAAAAAAACATCCAGCTATCTATTTTTTTTCTACTCTAATCAATGCTTTCTAAGATTAGCGTTCAAACAAACAAACTCTTCGTATCTAGATTATAATCTAAATTAAAGATTATTTAATATGTTCATACTAATATAGTGCTGTTATTAAAACTTTGCGTTTTCTTAATCGACAATGAATTAAACAAAAAGTAATTATGTAATGATAACATCACTCCTAGATAGTAAGAGGTACGTAGTAAAGTTAGTGTGGTCTTATTGTCTTTACAGATATCTAGGTAAAATGTATCCTTCTATCGAGGTAACCCACCTTAAAGTTTGGTGAACTTTAGAGAGTTGTAAAGCCAAGTATCTCATCTTGAAACAGCATTCATCAGCAATTCCTCTTTGTTCTCCACCTACAAGTTACAGCTAAAAGATTTTAGTACCAGAAGTTTAAAGCTTTACTCTACATACAGGTATTATTCATTGTGTAAAACGTTGCTTCTTTGTTCAAATTAGCGATTTATGATTAGTAGTAATAAGAGAGAAAGAGCTTAGTTAAACTTCCACTCGAACGAGCCACTCGTCTGGGGAAGTACCTCCACCTTACAGAAGACCACAATGAAGTAGCACTTTGTAACTATTGTGCTATGTTTCTGCTGGTAAGTAAGGTCGCCACAGCTCAGTTAGGAAGGGTATGGGGTCTTAAAGGCAGGCAACACATCTGCCACCCTTTTGCGGTTGTCGATGTCCATGGGCACCGGTGATCACTTAACATCAAGTAACGGTCTTGATAGCTTGCCTAAATTTATAAAAAAAAAAAATTGTTACTATTATTTAGTAAGTAGTTCCACCAATTATTTAGATTATTTTGATTTAAAAATATTTGAAGAATTAAATCTATGCATTATGAAGTAACTTTCTTATCTGCGATTGAAAATAAATATCCCTAGTAGAAAACACACATAATTATATCGTCCTGCCGTACAGTTGGAGGGCAGAAGTCCATACTTAATATTAGATTAGCTGCAAATTACATAATTAATATAATTTGATTAGTTCTCGTACCTACCTTGGGTAACTAATTTGTCTCTCTGTGCGACTTTGGTGAGTAAATTTATGTTTGGAATATTACTAATCCAAACAGAGGCTGAAAATAATCAGGTTTCGAATTAAGTCTGAAACTAAATCATTCGGTCTGTCGAAATCCCCTCGAGAAACGCTGGCAATGTTTGATGAAAATCGTAAAATAAATTGTAATTCTTAGGATTCTGGGATACAAATATTACATACTCATTTGCCGTACATATGTATGTACATTGATTGGATCCTTATGCACATAATGACCATAATGAAATGGAATATTCCATTTATACTTATTAAAATTAATATTTTTACCTAATAATAGGTAGGTATTTTACCACGTTCTGGCGACACGCTTGGTGTAATGGTTGACCAAGAGGTCGGGGGTTCGATTCCGCACATGACTAACATTATGTGTGCATGGACAATTGGACATGTCTGTTTGTCTTGTCTATTTAGTTATGTTTGTTTAAAAAAAATATTTAAGTATATGTCTATCCGTTCCCTATCATCCATAGATTCGAGCTTAGTTTAAAGGTGAGTAATAGTCCAAACAATTTATATTAAAAATAACCGTCACAGGTGTTTTCAATTTAGATCATTATTATGTAAGTAACTAAAACCATAACCTATTGAAGACATAGCGACGACGTAATGACGTCAAAGTATAATTTATTGTTTGTAGTTATTCGTATTAGGCTGACCTATTAATACCCACACAATGAACTAATGTTTCATGGTGACCTAACTTGGTCTGTGAATGATAAATAATAGTTATTTATGATTTCTTATACAAACGGGTTAATGGCTTGGTAAACACGAAGCCCACCTGATGGAAGGTGGTAAGTGGCCATTAAGGGACATTGAAGCATGTCAACCAATGTACTGGCCTTACTTAAAATGTTGAAATTGTGTTCCCTGAATGTCACCTTAATGCAGATAACTATATGAAATATGGTAGAGCCGTCATTGAATAAACAATATTTTGAGTTTGAGTTTCAAATAAACTCTTGATTTAAATATACTTATAACTGTGAGAATTGGCGTGAGCTTGAACAGCGAAAATTAGAGGTATTCCGAGGGGAGTACGAGTTCCGGCCTAGCATCCCCGGAGATACTAATCTAATGATTATGCTCCTTATTACGATACTGTTATATTATATGTAAATACCTCTTTCGTCTCCTGTTCACGAGCGTACTACAAGTAGGAACACAGTCGTAGTCATTTAATGATTACTAACCCATCAGTCCCGCAGCGATAATTACAAGCGCGCACAATATCGTCGCGTTTTTCCCTTTCGTCTTCCGTTTCGCTTTTTGTTTGCAATTACACTGCCTCCTTTTGCCGCTGATGACGCTTTGTTCCACCTTCCCCTCCCGCCCCTCTCTCAGGTACTCCCAAATATTTTCTCGCAAAGGATACGAGGATCGTATTTCCCATGTCGACGACGGAACTTTACCCTGTTTCCTCGCGAAAACTTTTCCTGTGGACACAGAATCAGTTGGTTACCTGAGCACGGTAATTCGGTTAGCAGAATACTTGATTAATGTCTTAACTCGGTAACCTAGTTTTGCCATGATTGGGTTATTTGCCGAGTATTGCTGTTTACAGGCGTTTATTTTTGTCGACTGTTGCTGGGACATTTTAATGATGATTAATTAGAATGTGATTGACGTAAGTATAACGTTATTTTTACATTTTTATTGCACAATAATATTTGATTAGCATTTAATACACTAACCATACTTATACATAATTATTATGATAGTAATATAAATTGAAAATAAAAAAACTTCATTTCGCACGCATCGTCGGTACTATCTTGTGTATGTGACCCAACATTATTATTGTAATGTTATTTCTAGGGCAACATGAATGCTTAAAATTCCGCTAACAATTGTACTGACTTTGTATGCATAAAACAGGAAAATGGCTTCTGAATGCTCTTCCTTTTTGCCCTGTTTGAAAGCATTATAAGATTTTGTCGCATGCATATTTAAAAAGTATTTAATGTTTTATGTATAACGTTGAATCAGAGCCGTGGCGAATTTAAGCAAATGTGAGTTTTCAGTAGTCGGATAATAAAGGTATTTTTATACAATTAAGACCTGTTTCTTTGAGGGACATTTATCCCTGAAAAGGAAACATTCCCAGTACATTTTAACTTCCTTTGATTAAGGGTAGGTATGACATTTATAACAAATTACTAGGGATCGTTAAAATGTAGAAGGTGTGTACCCTATTGAAAGGTAATACGGGGATTTAATAAAATAAAAATGTGTACCTTCTAAGAAGTTGACTAGTGTGATGTGGAAGTACCTACCTACATATTTTGTGTTTGATTTTAAGATTATTTTAATTTCTTATATTTTTACATCCTAATATTGAAAATGAATTTAGATAAGATCCGCGTGAAAAGTAACGGATACGATTATGGACTTTTATTCCGGCGGATATCCGCGGATACGGATACGGATATCCGAAACATCACTAGTGTCAAATCAGGTCAGCCGTTTATACACAATTACCTTTGTCGTATTAAATGCTAATTAAGTCGATTGGCTGGCAAGCATGCATTCCTCTTGAAGTTAAGCGGTTACTACGCTCTTAAGCCTTATGTTCTGCCTCGCTATATAAGTACCAACGTAAGTATAGTCTACGAATTCGTCTGTTGAATTAAGTATTATGAATTAGTTTTGACAGTAATTTATCCTGTTTATATTTACTTCTAAGAAAATAAATCAACAGTGCTGTATTGTTTACTGCACTTATTTGTCTCATATTTGGACCCGAAGTCATCTTTTCATCAGATGGTCTATATTCACAATGACAGGAGTTAATAGAAAAAAGTAAAATAATAAGAGAAAAAGGAAAAAGTAATTCAGATAAAGGTTTGGCAATCTAAGCATCTCGATAAAAAAGAGAATGAAATAAAAGGTAAGTACTTATCTACTGGCCCTACAATTGGTGCCGTGTCTTAACCTACTTATCTCCTGCTTAATGTTGGCCAAAGTTGAAGGCAGTAACCAGAGCGCGCTCGATTGATTTAGTGTTTAATCGATTTCATTCCCAACTTAATGAGTGCTTTGCTCTGTTTGTCTTAGCGGTACAAAGGTACCGACAGTTTTGGTTTGCCGTAGTTTTCTCTGCGGATTGTTGTTCTATGTTCGTTGATCAAGTATTTGTGAAGAATGTTCTGTTTCAGGACTTACAAAATAATATTCAAAAAATATCACACATCATCACATACATCGATCTGACTCCGTGTTAAGTAGCTTAGGGGCTAGAGTTACAGCGTACAGATACCGGAATCAACAGTGGTATTCTTAAAAAGATAAATATAACACTCAGACCAGGACAAAGAGACAAGTTCTTGCACACAAATGTTTGTCCTATACGGGAATCGAACCTGCAACCTGTTGATCCAATATTCAACTTCTTGAGCACAAGGTACACCAAGTGGGTATATCATTATATAGTCTTAACCATCAACATTAATGTATCCCGAGGACAAATACCTAAGGTGAATATTTAGTGGTGTCTAATAGACCGTCCCAAATTGAAAATTTTGTTTTTCTGCATTAATAATCATGCTCTACCATCACGAAAGTCGATCAATCCTTATGCTAAATACGGTATTACTATTAAAGCCTTTGCGAATCAATTGCGTAAATATTTTTTTGTTAATTTTTTGTTGTTTTTCAAAACAGGGCCAAAGCAAGTAATTTGCCTTTTATGAAAGTATCCTGTTTTGTGTAAGTAGGATTTTTCCAATAAATAATTAGATTCACGGCCAACGCGCCAGTCAGGATTTGGGCCTAATTATAATTATTGGATAAATCCCGATCTAGGTCATCCGCAGTAATGTTGTTTCGTCTATTGGGACTTTATTTAGCACTGGCAACATATTTAGTAGATTAACAATGTTTATCTTCCCAACCAATCTTATTAAACGAGTCTGGTTTGCAAATACGCGGGCTTAATGAAACTTTCGCTAGAATAACTATTTTTGAATATGAATTAATTAGGTGACTGTTTGATTTTCTCTCTTAGTTTCTTGTCACATTTGTTTAGCTCAAACTTAGACCATTGAACATATCAAAATGCATCTCATGTAATTTCTTTATGAACATCATGGTTCGTATCTTTTTGAAAATGAAAAATTAACATTTTTTTTGCATGTTTCAATCAAAATAAGAAGATAAGAGAAGAGATAATAAGAGAGTTAGAGCATTGTGGAAATTCCACTCGAATGAGCCGCTCGTCTGGGGAAGTACCTCCAACTTACAGAAGACCGCAGTGAAGTAGCACTTCGTAACTGTTGTGCTATGTTTCTGCTGGTGAGTAAGGTTGCCAGAGCTCAGTTGGGGAGGGTATGGGGTTAAGGCCGGCAACACATCAACGATACCTCTGGTGTCGCGGATGTCCATGGGCGGCGGTGATTGCTTACCATCAGGTGACCAGCAAGCTCGTTTGCCGCCTCTGACATAAAAAAAAATACTAATACATACTATTAAAAAAATAGTAAAAAATGGAACCACTGCAATGAAGCTAGGTCGGAATAACTTTAATTAATTCTTACCAGAAGAAAAATAAGGACTTTTGTCATAAACGAGTGAAAATTTGTAAAATCAACGTGCTCTATTTATCGTCTATTATTTCTTACTTGAGAAATAATGTTTTAGTGCTAGTCATTATTTCTAATAGTATTAAAATGAAAATGAGTTTGGCGAACAAAATCTGGGTCCGAATGACGTAACTATTTCTCGTTGTTTACGAGTAATACAAGTCGAACGTTACTCAAATTCTGCAGGCGAGTTATTTGCAACCGTTTGCAACGGTGCAAGCTGCAACGCCCGGTCAGCTCTCCCCGTGACCCAGACTGGCTTGTTTGCGAATTCATTAAATAAACAACCGGATAAGAATATTTCACGAGCGTTTCGACTGGCCAAGTTTATTTATTTACTTGCCGCTAGCTATCAACTCGGGGTGCTCCAATACCGAATGTATGAACGTTGACTTGTTGTTCCATGAGAGATCGCTATTAGGTGTTCTTTGTTCATGACCAAAGTTGAGTTTATGACGAGCCGCTTGGTGTAGTGGTGTAGTTTGTCCTAATCTGGGTGTTATATGGATCTATTTAAGAATATTTTTAATACACTGTTGATTCTGATAGCTACTTCACACAAAGTCTGATCAATGTATGTAAGGTTGTGAGATATTTATTTATTATTTATTTACCGGTGGAGCTATGATTTGTTACTGGTCACGAAGCCAGTGCGATTTACTTTTAATCCCAACTCCATAATATATATATGAACTAGTATTTTACTTTGTAGATCGGCCCATTGCACTTAGGACCACAGAACAGATTTTTTGTTTGCTCCGGATAGCCGGCATTTTCTACCCACCTAATTATTATCCGTGCTGAATGTTGCTAATCTTTAGTCAATTTACAATGAGAGAACCCCCATAAGTACCATAATATACTCGTATTATCAGGCAAAATCCCAAACACATGAACCATACACGATCCAAGTAATATTAGGTACGTACGTTGCATAGTTGTTACGACTGTACTTTAATGACCTCATTTCAACTTTCTTCCGAGCAATAGAACACGGGCAACATTGGATGCGCTTGGAATCTACTTTTGAATAAACTGAGCGTGTAAATCTAGGTTCTAACTAGATACAAATCGAATAAAACGATATTTTTTCTTAGACTAAACTCGATGATGGAAACTAATCATTTCCATAAATTATGTGGATATAAGCTACCTATACAATGATAATAATATTATATGGATTTTTGTTTCGTCAAATAATACCAAATGAACCTATGGTCTAACATGACAATAGGCCTTTCGGGTGCTATTTATTCTTAGCTCTCTGAATGTTACAAAACCTCACTGTTAGTGAAATTATTTAGAAAAACAAACTATTCTTTACTAAACTTCGGCTTACAAGGCGATAACACTCGAAAGTAGTTAACACTTGATTACAGATAATCTAATAGCTATTAAAGTACTAACCTGAAGAACACCATGGCGGCACAACGTTATTTTGCGATACATCACTGCTGCTATTAGAGCTTTCACAAGCCTTTTTGTATGCACTACGTGTTATCATCACCATTAAGACTTATTTAATATTATAACAATACAATACTATATATGTATGTATACGAAAGCACGAAGCCATATAGATTCGCAGACGAAATTTTGACAGATAAACTTTTTTATTTTCGCTTCCCGCTAAAAATGTACCGTGTTTATTCTGACCTTTTTAGACGCAAAGGAATCTTATCGCGCAAGTCTGTGGCCTATTTTTTTTTTGCAATGGGAGGCAAGACAATGTAATTATGGAGTCTTAGATGAAAATTAATGAGCCTGTGTTGTATTTCGTTAAGTTTTAAATATATCTTTGTTATAGTCAGTGAAGGTTACGCGACATGACGTAACTGTATTTAGTTAATTAAAAAATATTAGTTTTGCCAAGTATTTTGTTTCCATGGCGGTTAATTTTTATATTCCTTCCTAAATAGGTATGCCAAGAAGTAGTAAGTTGTGAAGTATTATTATTAAAAAATAATAGTTTTAGTAGATATTTCGTTCATAATTAGGTTTATCGAATTTTGTATCTTTGGCAGTATTCTATTATTAAATAACAATAAAAAAATTATATCGTGCAATATGATAAGTTTTGTTACCAAGGGGGAACAATTTTTTTTTCTATTGCTATTGTAATGTTAGATTTAACTTAAATTTTATTGATATTAGTTAACGGGACATAGCGCGATTTTTTAATTATGTAGTTCATATTTTATACTTCTTACTGCTTGACGTTTCGGCTAATCTTTATTTTTGTATTCGTTTTTTTAAATATTTAATAGCAGAAAGAAAAGATTTTCTGAAATGGACTCTGTCTATGGCCGTTAAACAGGAAAAAAAAAATAGTTAGAGCCTAGAGCAAAGTGTGCCGCCCGGGGCAGATTTGAATTTTGAACACTATAGAATTTCGAGAAATTCAAACACTATATAATTCATCATTATGTTACTAATTGTCAACGGTGTATTTTAGGTAAGAAAGATATGCCTTTTTAATATCTGTATAACAGTAATGGATCTTGATGTGGCAAAATGTACAAAAAGTGCTTATGTGCCCCATACTGAGTAATTCCTTTTTCTTTGACTGGACATGAGGTAGGTAAGTAAACTTGTAAATAATTACTTTAAACTACTTTCTTAATATAATAAAGCTGAAGAATTTGTTTGTTTCTTATTGTTAACGCTCTAATCTCCGGAACTGTTGGTTCGAATTGAAACATTATTTTTGCGTTGTATTGCCCTTTTATGGTATGACACTATGTGTGCGGAAACCGAAATCCACGGAGAAAAAGTCGCGGGCGGCCGCTCGTCCTATGATACATATCGTTTATAGTCTTATCATAGATATTCTTGGTTTTCACTGTATTCATTTATTAAGTATTATTTCACGATAAATCGTTACATCCGGCAGTATTCCATGTATTTATAATTTTATGAACTTCGTGTACCTACCTAGGTAAAAGTTATGAATATTTTAACATTCCTCGGTGTAGACAGCTACACTTTCGTTGTTAAATTTGCCCCAGAAAAAAGTGTTTTGCCCCGATATCTTTCTTCAAGTTTATCAAGGGTAAATGATTTGTTCCTGCGTATTAGGTATCGAAATTATAATTTCACGGGCGAGGTATTAAATGAAATGCGGTCCCTGGGGCGGAACAGTCCGTGAGCCATGTTTGTGATTGTCGCTGTTGTTTTTGTTGCTTCGGCCGTCGCTCAGGAGCACCATCAGATGAGCACGGAGTCACCACAGCACTCCGCATCACTACCCTTAATGGACCTCTTTTCCGGAGCCTCAAGCTATTACCCTGAACCTATTCGGAAGGCTTACTCAGATCCATACTCCGTGTCATGTCAAAAGCCCGATGCACTGGCGTCGTTTGCCAACGTACTAGGCAGTGCTGCGAAGATTATGTTATCAGCTGCTGTGATCGCCTTCCTGAAAATAATGGGCGGAAAGCTGCTACTTCTACCTATTTTGTTCGTGTTCATAGGTAAACTGGGATTGAAAACGTTCCTGCTTTGGCCTATGATATCCAAACTTATGACGTACTTTAAGAAGAAAAAGAAGAAAGGGCTCAAGTCTAGGATGATCACTGACTGCTCGCAGAGGATCGCATGTGTTGTCCAGAGATCTTCGAAAAGTTGGGGCAACAACTTGGGTGCGGCGATCACCTTCAGTTTAGTGGACGACGTGGATGAAGATACCTCATACACCAAAGCATTGTTGAGCGTATTGGCTGGTGATAAAGTTGCTGATTGTATGTCATTGGAATGCAATACGGGCGTTGACATTAGCTGACGCAGTTCGTTCCAAAGTGTATGGGCTATCTAGAACAATGCTTAGTCGGTTGGTTAATTTATGTGCTCAAATCAAAACTGCAAGTACGTAAATTGGTTTATGATATTAACAAATCGCCAGTGAATTTTCAGTAGTCACAATTTGGTCGTCATGCATCTGACTTGTGTTGCGTTTTTCGTACTGTGTGCTTATTTAGAATTATCAACATGTTACTCGGGGGATCCGATGGTGTATTTACCTCCTTACGAAGTAAGTCCATATTATAGAAATATAAGACAGGCAGGTTTTGCACCCAATGTTCCATACCCTGGGGCCAGATCTTCCGCCTCGCAGTGGCGGCCACCGATGCAGCTCCAGCCGATGATGCCCACGAGCCCATCACCTACACAGAGGTCCCGTTCATCATCGCGATTGGAGAGAGAGAGGTCAGGTGGCAAAAACTTCACAGTCACGGATCTCCTTAGTGCCTTGGACCGTTTGGGCGACAATGACAACCGTCAAGAGGTACCCACCATTCCAAATGAGCGAGCAGAGGTGCCGAGATCAGCATATGACATGCCGCCACCGCCACCGCCACCGCCGTACGGATATCGTCCGGCTCCCTACGGATACCAGCAGCCGAGCTACGGGTCCTACGATAATCATGATTCCGGGAACGCGCCGCCTGCTGTTCACCACCCGGATAAAAAGATATCCCTCCTGAAGCCGGACTTAGGCGACCTAGTGAAACCTGTGGCGACCAAAGTCGCCGGTAAAGTGAGCGGCTTAATCGGCTTAGTACTCGCCTTACTCACCGGTTCCGGGACGAACGACTTAGAGCTGAAAGGGTTCAAGGATATTATTATAAACGGGATAGTGAAACCTCTTTTACTTGCGAAAGGCGGATTAAAAACTCTTATTAGTAAGCTGACTATACCCCTCATAGCTATTCTGTTGATCAATCTAGAAGTGTTGGTGACCATTTGGTGGTTGTGGGAAGACTGTTCGGAGCACACTCAAGAACACCATGGTACGCCACTGCCACCGCCACCACCGCCGACATATTCTTACCCCAAACCGTCTTACGGATATTCATACCGATAAATTATAAGTTATGATTATTGAATGCTATCCCAGTTTTAAAATATAAAATAAGCTCGATCTTATTTAACAGTGTATATTGAGACTGAAACGTTGTAAAATAATTAAATTATATTTTGTATTGAAATGTGTGTTTGATTTCCAACAATGTGTTACATTTATTTTTAGGTAGGTATAGTACCTAAACAAAAAATATGTGCATATAGCACTGTTGCATAGTAAACTCAAGTCTAATTCTAATTAATTGTTCCGATTAAATTTAGTCACGGAGTTAAATAAATTTTCATATGTATACAGCCAAGTTATAATTAGTGAATTTTGTGTGAGAAGCTTTAAAAGAAGTTATTTCTTGGTTTAAAATCTATACCTAAGGTACTAATATAACAAGTTGAAGACTTTGTTGTTATTTGAACGCGTTAATCTCAGGAAATACTGGTTCGACTTGAAAAATATTTTTTCATACCAAACAGAAGTGTTTTACCTGAGCGTAACTTTGCTGTACAAAACCAAGGGTCGCGGGTTCGAATCCCACTAGGAGCAAATGTTTGTGTGATGAACATCAGCATTTATACTCTAGTCATGGATGTTGATTAAGGTACCAGCGACCGCCCGCGACTCTGTCCTATATTTCCTGGATTTCAGTTATACTATAGCCTTAAGCCTTCCTCGTCACATGGACTATCTTACACAAAAATATTTTTTCAATTCCAACCAGTAGTTCCTGAGATTAGCGCGTTCAAACAAACAATCAGACATACAAACAAACAAACTCTTCCGTTTTATTATATTGATTTAAAAGTATGTCCATGCGTTCCCTAGTTTCCATAGCACAAGTTTCAATCTTAGTTTGGAGCTAGGCAATAGGTGAGTTAGTCCAAGTAATTAATTAATTAATTTATGAGTGAGTGCGGTAAAAGGGTGTTCCTATACTTTTGCATTACCTTATTATATATTTTTACCTGAGCTAACATACTCACCTGTGTTTGCTCTCTGTGCAAATACCGAAAGAAGGCCAAGTTTCTAGATTGAACCCGGGTGTAAGCTTGCAATTAACTTTCGACGCCCTTGACGAAACTCGTGTACTCTTACGTACATACATACGTAAGTACATACTCTGAGAGTACCGGTTTAATTACTTAGCTGAGGAACATTTTATTTAAGCAATAACATTACTTGTATTATTGATTTTCCGATGACTGGCTGGCAATGTGCCTGGGAGTATAGCGCATTTGGTAGAGACCCTGCGCTATGCGTCAGGGGTCGTTCGAAACAAGGAAGAACATTCAAATAGTTAACTATGTAGTTTTTACACGCAGCTTTGCCAGCGTCACAAGTTTTGTAACTATACCAAATTTCATCAAAATCTGTTCAGTAGTTCCAGCCTGATTGAAGGACAAACATCCAAATAATCAAACATTTATAATTATAATATTAGTATAAATATGTATTAAGTATGATTATGTCCTAAAATTCTTTGAAATAAGTAATATGTAAACATATTTACATTGATCAAATATTTTTAATTAAATATTTTCTTGTTTAGCGTTGTATTGTTGATTTTACTAGCCTCAACTGGTTCCACAAAATCCATTAGCTAATCTACCACATGCAAAAGTATAAATAGACATGGATTATTATATCCATTCTGAACCAAAATCATTAACATTGCCAAATATAATGAAGGGGCGAGCCTTACAAAATAAAAGAATAATCTTTCGTAAACCTAAGATACTACAACGTTTAAGATATTATAAAATTAATACATTTTATGTTCTGAAAATCACAACTATTGGGTTATGTGATAAAACATGACCATTTCTCCACTGCTCAGGTGTTAATCAGCGATTTTTATCAACATCTTCGTAGATGCAAGTATTTTTAAGTAGGCCTTTTCTGTGTTATTTTTTGTAATAAACACCCTTTTTTGTGTTATTATATTTCAGGAGTAAAGGGTGAAGTCATGAAAATATATCACCGATTACTTTAGCCCATGTAAATTAACGATACCAGATGTATCATACAAGCAATGCGGGCCCTAAAGTGAATGCCCCAGTGGTTAAGGGGAGCAACTCGGGTAATTCCAACCCCTCTCTTAGTAGGGGGTGTTACTGACTATAACTCAATTGTGGTCATTTCTACCGCGGGCCGGATCACCCATTGTAGGGAATAGGGATAACATACCCCTCCCAGCTATATTTTATCGTTAATATTACGGTTCACCTTTAGGGACCACTGAAGTAAGCAAAGATGGGGTATATTTAGACCTTTACATGACATGGATTATGAAATCAATATCGTGTCTTAATTTTATTACATAGCGGGAAAATCTATAAAATCGACGACGACCGATATTTATGATTTTACTTTAAAACTTAAAAAGTGTTTTAAAGGAGGTTCTGTTTAAAAAAATCTGTGGTTACCTTGGATACGGAAATAAGAAATTCACGACTATTCACGACGATATTGCCCAGACTGAAAACTAACAAGATAATCAGCTACCTACATCACTTAATATTCAAACATAAAGAGCTATAAAAATTAAAATAATTTAATCAGCAACTAACCCCACATAGCTTGAGAGCAAAACTCTTGTTGGACTGTACATAATTTTTCACACATCAGAATTCAATACTAACCAGGGTACAATCGTCGCGAATGTTACGCAAGTCGAGGGTCTGGCGTCTTAGTCGCCCCCATAAAGAGGGCATGTAACGAGATTAGGCGACAGGTGTCTGCATTCGTTACAGGGGCTGCTCCCTATTACACCTAATTGGGTAGGTAAAGGACTGGGTACCATTGCCGAGGAAGATACAGTCGTATCCAATAAAGAGACTTCGTTATGCGGATTCTATCGGGTTTAAATATAAGCTGTGCGGTGCAAGTTCTCGTCTTTCTCATATAAAACAGCATCTCAAGTTCCCGCTCAAGATGATCTTAGAGTTGAGTGTGATTTATTTTTACGAGCCATCTAATAATTTCATCAGCGATTAACCCAACAATTTGAGATCCAAACTTGTGTTAGACTGTACGTAAGTACATCATTTTACACACATCAGAATTCAATACTAACCGGGGTACAAATCGCCGCGAATGTTACGCAAGTCGAGGGTCTGGCGTCTTAGTCGCGCCCATAAAGAGGGCATGTAACGAGATTAGGCGACAGGTGTCTGCATTCGTTACAGGGGCTGCTCCCTATTACACCTAATTGGGTAGGTAAAGGACTGGGTACCATTGCCGAGTAAGATACAGTCTTATCCAATAAAAGAGACTTCGTTATGCGGATTCTATCGGGTTTAAATATCAGCTGTGCGGTGCAACTTCTCGTCTTTGAACGTTCGTGGCTTATACTCGTAATTGTTAATCTTTTCGAGCGTTTCTTCTTTTTTATGAGACACTTAGCGACCCGCTCTTGGTTCATACGAAACGTATCGGTGCTCCTTTGCTATATTTTGCATGTATAAAATATATTAATATCATTATTTTCTATAAAAAATACACTGATTGTTTGTCGATGAAATTCCAATGGTTGTTTTCTAAGGACATCCTATCAACCAAAACGTTAGTTGCCTATGTGGTTACATAACGCTTCAAACGTATTTTTATGTAGTAGGTACGGCGAAAAAGTCCGTCGCAACGTATTAAATCGTCCTTATTCCAGCATTAACACAAATCCTACAGCTACAGAACTTAGATCGGTACTTAGATAACGTTTTTACTGAAACATTAGTCGGCACACATACTGCGCGAGTGTCTAGATTATCTCTAAGTTCTTTTTATCTTGTAGGACATCTAGAACGGCTTAGATGAGCCCTAGATCCGGATTACGAGTAAGAAGGGGCGACATCCGCTGCCCAGGTTGTGTTTGACACAGATGCAAATAAGACTAGTTTTATAAAAACTTCGCAGTGGCGTCTAG
Source organism: Nomophila noctuella (assembly GCA_958496325.1). Taxonomy (NCBI): domain Eukaryota; kingdom Metazoa; phylum Arthropoda; class Insecta; order Lepidoptera; family Crambidae; genus Nomophila; species Nomophila noctuella. Next base: position 5,618,410 of record OY292489.1, read on the forward strand.
ATCTTTTCTTGTTGGTTTGACTATCTTTTTATTACTTTTGTCTTGAGTTCGTCCTTTTCAAACTCGTCTATAGCGCAGTTTAACTTACTTTATTAGAAAGTCTCACACTAATATTATTTAACGGGACTAAACGTGATACATGGGGCACACTGAAAGTTTTGCACTTCTAGCTAATCGGACTTATTTGAATTTCGAATGTTATATTTTTTCAAATGGCACCTTCTTAGTAATAAAAAAACACAATTGGCGGGAAATGATTTGTCAATTGTTTTTTATCACGCATCAAAGTTCTACGTACGCAACGAAAATGGAATTAAGTCGAAAAGATTTTAGAGTGATGATTTTCTATGATTTTAAAAGTTCTCTCAGTCCGCAAGACTGTGCCATTCGTCTTCAAAATGCTTTTGGGAGAGAAGCACCATGTTTGAGCACCGTGAGACGATGGTTTACTGAATTTTAAAGAGGTCGAGTTTCTTTTAATGACGAATTTCGTGAAGGACGGCCTTCAACTGCCGTCAACGAAAATAATGTGGCTACTGTTAAGCGGCTAATCGAAGAAAACCCGCGGATTACCTATGAGACGATTCGAGGACTATTGGGGATTGGTATGAGCCAAATTCAGAAAATTTTACATCAAGAATTGAAAGTTCGGAAACTTTGCTGTCGTTGGATCCCTCATGAACTGACAACGGAGCAGAAGCGGGCTCGCGTGGAATGGTGCTCACAGATGCTACTAAAGTACGACCACGGACAATCTAATGCAGTTTATGACATTGTCACAGGAGACGAAACGTGGATTTATTGTTTTGAACCCGAAAAAAAACAGCAATCTTGTGAATGGGTGTTTGAAAATGAGAACAGGCCAACAAAAGTAAGGCGAGAAACGTAGGTTTACGTTAACGTTTTTCTCAGCTTCGGGTCCTATCTGTACAATTCCACTAGAAGATCAAAAGAGTGTTAATGCCGAGTGGTACTCTACCATTGGTTTACCCAGGGTGTTAAAAAAGTTCGCGAAAGACGACCCAGAAGCCGCGTTCTCCTACATCATGACAACGCATCTTCACACACCGCCAAAAAAACAAAGTCATTTTTAGGTACCGAAAAAGTACAACTCGTCACCCATCCCGCGCATAACCCCGACCTAGCACCCTGTGATTTTTGTGTTTTCCCCAAAATCAAAGATTTGATGAGAGGTTTTACTTTTAACAACTCCGAAGAGGCAGTGATATCGTTTAATCAGCACGTAGAAAACATGCCTCCAGATCTGTGGTCCTCCTGTTTGAAAAAATGGTTCGATCGTATGGAAAAATGCTTAAAATGTAAAGGAGAGTATTTTGAAAAGCAATAAACATAAAATTTTCGTTATAAAATGTTGTTTTTTTAAGTTACGCAAAACTTTTAGTGTGACCTACGTATCTATACTAATCTATACTAATATATAAAGCTGAAGAGCTTGTTTGTTTGAACGCGCTCATCTCAGGAACTACTGGTCCGATTTGAAAAAATCTTATTGTGTTGGATAGTCCATTTGACGAGGAAAGGAAGGCTTTAGGCTAGAGTATATACCTATATGTGCGAAAACCGGAAACCACGCTGACGGATTCGCGGGCGGCCGCTAGTTCATTATATATGTAGTTCTTACCTACCTACTGCTTCAAAAAAGGAAGGAAGTTTCTAAGTTACGCGCCTTGCATAAGCCAGTAATCGTATCGAACGTGTGCTAAGTTTTAATTATAATGCAAGATAAAGTTGTAAATGATGCATAAAATATAAACTGGTCAATCTTTTAAATAATAAATAATATCATTTGTCAGTACTTAGTTTCTACTGTTTTCATAAATATTTATGAGAATTTACCTTAGTGAATGTTAAAACAGTTAAGATCTTTTTAGATCTCGGTATTAGGCAAGGGCTTAATAAATTCTTAGAAGTAATATAAATAAGATGTTTAGGTATTCGAGGAATAGTTATTTGGCAATCAGTAGATCTTAAAGGTCGTGGGTGTAAGTTTCGCTTAGGGAATAAAGACTCAATTTGAGTCATTAGTAACCACCCACATAGAACTAATATTTCATGCCATAACATAAAATATCATATTGTTTAACTTGTGTAACGATTACACAGTTCAATTGTTAAATTAGGCCCATTTTATGACGAGCCCGTTAGTCTAGTGTTCACGAGCCCTGGGTCGCGGGTTCGAATCCCGCTCCGCTTGGGTCAAATGTTTGTGTGAAGAATATTGGCCTTGCATCCATAGAACAAGCTTTGAGCTTATTTTGGGGCTAGGCGATTGGTGTGTTAGTCAAAAGAATTTATTTTATTATCTCAGAATAGATATTGATAGGCTTACCTGCTGGCAGAGAGCATATTCCCCCGTGTATCAATATTCCTCGCATTACAAAAAGACTTCCTACGTTAAAAGTCACCTAAAGCTTTAGAGTAATACAGTTATCTGTTCACATACATACGCAATGACGACTCAATTAACGCTAAACTTGTTACTGGTTCTGACATTTCTGATTTCGCGCGGCCTGTTTTGACCTGACATCATTTGCTTTGGACCAATTTGCAGGCGTTCGCCCAGATTAACTCTATAAATGAGGCTAAGTGGCCTACATAAATACAAGCCAGTGCTGAGCTACGAGGAAATCAATATATCGAGATCGCAGACATTATTGCCCTCATCTGGGGATTTAAGGAAGGCCCTTTTTCACAGCTCGTAATTTTCTAAAAGATGTAATTAGATTCGTACGTTAATTACGGTCTTAAATAGGTATTTGCTGGGTTGAATTAACGGCGTGCTCGTAATTGGAATGTAAGTACGTTACATCTTTACCAGCAAAGTAAATGTACCTAATCGGTTGACTAAGTAGATCATATATATATGTAGAACATAAATGCTACGTTTATTATGAAACCCTGACATTTTAGATAATCTGTATGTTCATATCAGAGCTTTTACATGAAAGACAATTTTAATGATATCAGTCATTGTATGTCGAAGTCTGAATGAAAATTAATAATAATCTTCAAAGAAAAAGTATCAGCATAATTATTTATGTCCCATTTTAGTAAAAAAGGCCTTCATCCAACCAATCATGTTTTAGTTTCAAAGATGAGGTTTGGCTTAATCAGCATGCTTGCCAAATGTGGGTTGGTGTTCGCAGTCCACATTCGCATTTTGCCCGACTTGGGAATCGAACCCAGGTCCTTGAGACCAAGGCCCAGTACTAAACTAATAGACCATCGAGACGTATAAATAATCTTCAGTATTAATAAAATATGTCACATTGAAATAATCCCATCATTCATAATATGGTTAATCTTGGTGATTACAATAAGCTTTAACGATAACTGTGTTATAATTCTGATCGAGCTATCATTAGGAGACACACGTTACAAGTTAATAAGTATTACAAATAATTATAAGGAAAATAAGATAAACAGAATTCAACACAGTCTTTTCAGTGCTAGTCAAAAATAATTTTCCTCAACTCATATATTCATGAATTATTCTCCAGATTGTTATTTAAGAGTTAATACGCTTTTTTCATCATTCCGCTTCCTACGCATCTTAAAAGGTCACCTGACGGATTAAGTATTTATCGATTGACTTTGAGATAGCAGTGTGACAAAAAAATATAAGAAAATTAAAGTAATGGGTTAGACTCATGTTTGACTGATGTATGTTGTTCTTTCGTTTATAAATATCTCCTTGTGTTCTTATAAATTATATTTGAAAATTGAAAGTTTATAGTTGAAGTACACACATGTTTGATTAACACACGCAACACATATTAAAATACTAAGGTTAAACGAAAACTATGCAAAAGGAAGAAGAATTAATTGAATAAAATTTCCAAGAAAAATCAATCGTATATTTTTAATTCAATTAGCATTTCAATTCATCGTTCAGTAACATCACTATCCAAGAATATGAAAGGTACACAGAAAGCATAAACCAATCACGATTATTAACGCACGAATGATTCTTAGAACGGTTGTCAACCGCCGCATTTTTATGGGAACGACTTTATGATCGAGGGCCTTCTGCTGTTGAAAGACCTAGGTTTGCTTCGTGGGAACAATACCTAATTATTCTTTGATGTTTACGTATGTGAGATAAGAGAAAAGCGTTCTCTATGTATTCGCTCCCAGTCAAAGTCTATGCGTACCTAGTCAAAGGTATGTATTTTCGATGTGAACCTTGAATTTTCGATGTGTCCATCAACAATTCGGTGGTACAATCAATCTTTATTTAAACGATTCACAAGAGCATTTCCAAGGCCAAGGCACAGAGATGAACTTCTTTTCTATCAATGAATTCTCCGTGCGGGTGCCGTGTCCATCGCGTGGAACAGAGAGTAATGTCAGTCGGCGCCTGGGACTTTCGACCCAGCGAGCGTGTAGGTTTATCTATCTATTCATTGTGTAAAAGCTTCCTTCTTCTTTCTTACCAAAGCTATTTAAATGCTGATATCTGCTGATACTGATTCTAGATTCCAAAAGTAGGAGAACTTTGACAGTCAAACAGATAAGTCAACATCCAGAGGGCGCTGCAGGGTCCACCAAGTTTTCGGACGTAATGTACGGTAATGCATTATTGATAGGGAATCAATGGGCTCGGCTAACGCGGGCCGATCACGCTACAACCTATCTTCGCCCGAGCTAGAGAGACCATGAGGTGACACGCGTAGGGACAGAAGATTTATTGGGGCTATGCTTTCAGGATATCACGGAATTTTGAGTTTGGAGTGATTGGATTACGTTTTGACCGGTGTATCACATATTAGTCGATGTACACATGTTGTTATACGTAGGAGCCGATTACCGATGAATAGTCATAGCTTATAACCTACCTACCTATTTCAATTAAGGAAAGTAAAAATTATCACCAATCGCGGCAATATACGTACGTATAGGCACAAAAAATATTAAAAATTAAAATATATGTAACATTCCGCTGGAACATGGCTTTAAAAATCCTTATTGAAAATACTGGCTTTCATTTTTAGACGACCCGCTTAGTGTAATGGTCAAGATGTTGCCTATTACGCAAGAGGTCGCGGCTTCGATCCCCGCACAGGACAAACATTTGTGTGCATGAACATGTCTGTTTGTCCTGGTCTGGGTGTTATTTGTATCTATTTAAGTATATTTGTAATACCACTGTTGATTCTGATGTCTGTAACACAAGTGCTTAAGCTACTTAACGGGATCATATCAATGTACCTATGTGATGTTGTGAAATATTAATTTTATTTCAGTTCCTAATTGTTGTTGTTAATCTCTTTAATTTCTTTTGGAATGTCAGTTCATAATTTTCATCCGCGATGTTTGATAATACTGTGAGAAAGATGTCCAGATTAAACTCGCAACATTTATGGTATACCTACAAAATAGACATGGCCGTGCGAAGGGCGAAAGATAATGAAACTGTTCGGAAGCGGGCATTTTGGCGTCACGTCACGTACCGCCTAAGGTTTAATTAACCAGTTTTAAAAAAGAAAATTACATCATAAATGGAAATGTAATTAATTGATTAACTGTGTCCCTTTTATATTTGATTTCATCTCAATTAGAAAGTTTTTTTGTGAAATCTTTAAAGATAAGAAATAAGTGCAAAATGCAAACATAGGAAAAAAATCATCTGTTGACATTGTCTTTCTCATACTCATGGTAGAATTTCCGCATGCTAGTCCACTGACCTTCTCAAACTATAACTTCATACAATTCCTATCAAAATATCTGCACTGCTATGTTAAAGTGTTGTTTTAAACGCGTCAAACCCTACGTTTTGCCCCGGAAAGTATTCCAGCTATTCACATCAATCTCTGGAGTGCGATTTAGCACGCCGTAGAATACTGTTCGTATTAGGGAAGAAAATCGGGTTCAATCTATCAATGTTCAAGATGAAGACAAAGCGCTGGTTACATTCTTCATTTGTTTTAATTTGGAAAGGATTTAGTAGTAGTGTGTAATAACAACAAGTACCTAACTACTAAATGACGTTGATTAGACTGAGGTCCAAAGTCCGAATAATAATAATAAACATTGCTAAATCCAATTGCTCATGTATTCAAACGGTAGCACACAAGGTAAGTTCAAAATTGTTTAATTTTGCGCCTCTTTAGAAAGATAAATAAGACAGCGCGGACACCGTTCCATTTGTTTTTTGTTCTGTGTGAAACTCTATCTTTTTCACTGTTATATTTTATTTGAATTAGGTACAACACTTTACTAACTTGACTGAGTCCGGTTAAATTGATAAAGTGTATTTTAATAGTTATTTTAATGGAAAATATACCTACGTCGCCATATTCCACTGCCGACTTATTGTTGCTCGAACACATTGTATCCTCAACAAGAAACGATTTGAGCAAAATACAAAATTTCATAAAGCGAACAGACTGTCAAAGATACAAGACACGGAGAACACAATTTAGCACGTAACGTGAGGATATCGTGAAGTAAGAAAGTCATACGTGAATTGTAAAAACATAGGCGGGTGCAAAGATTCCTCTTTATTCATTACTGAAGCGCGCAGCTCGTAGCTAGCATGTATTATTCAAGTCTCGGGCCACCTCGCATGGTTGCATCCGACTCCAGAACTTGGAGAGGCACACTGACGCTGTTGTCGTCTCAATTCTGTTTTATAGACGCAGTGGTAAAGTGACAACGTTTGGGACATTTAAAGAGCATACAAGATCGTATTCTTCATTGTACCATTATAGACGCAGTGGTAAAGTGTCTACGATTGGGACATTTAAAGAGCACATAACAGCATAATCTTGCTTCATTGCGCCAAAATAAGGAACAGTCACAATTCAATACAGTTAAATTGGTAGAGCACAGACAGAATGCAAATTAATTTGTTATGCAGAGGACTCTAAACTAGTCTTAGCCTGTATCTTAGGGAGTATTCGTCAACTCGCTCGTGCGATCGAGCGAGATTAACATAAGTAAAAAATAGCAAAGCTATAAATTATAAATTAACTACAATATTTAGTGGAGAAAAATATGTCCCTTCACCTTATAGTTTCAATAAAATGGCATAACAATAGTCAAAATTATTCACAATTGTTGCGCTTTCGACTGTATCTAAACAATTTTGCTACGTTGAAAGAAACTGTTAAATTAAAGTAATTTTATTAATGTATGCTGAATTTACGTTATTTACGAGCACACCAAATACAAAAAATGTAATGTCTCCTTAATCTTTCTATATATCATTCAACAGATGGTTTTATTTAAATTTTAATTTCTGCTTACAAAAATGTACTCGAATTTTATTTTTTTCCTTAAAATAATTTGTATCATGTGCTTTAATTTTTTAAATTATCTATGCAAAGAGACACATAAATCTTTTTAGGCAAAGTCCACAGGCAAAAAAAGGTTTGGAGCAGTAATTTCTCTGCGGGTTAAATAATAAAAATGTTCAATGTAAAGTTTTATTTATCGTCTAATTGGTTAATTACAGAGACTTTGCTAAGCGCTAGGAGTCGTGCGTCTTACAAACTCACTTTGGAGAAATGTTTGCGTAAAGAAAATATTTTTTTTTATTAATGACCGGTTTTGTTTATGTTATGTGTAATTATATGAGTTGAAAAGAACAAGAAGACGCCTGTTCGATCCCCGCACACGACATAAAATGGTGTGACTGGTTATTATATATAACTAGCGGCCGCTTGCGACTCCGTCCGCGCGGATTTCGGTTTCTACCAACATAGTGAACAGTGTGACTGGGTGATTATATATAACTAGCGGCCGCCTGCGACTCCGTCTGCGTGGATTTCGGTTTCTGCGAACATAGCAAACAAACAAATTCTTCAGCTTTATTACTTTAGTAGGTATAGATGTAAAATTGTAATGCTACTGTTGATTCTGTTATATGAAACACAAGTGTTTAATCTTCTTATCACGGAGATGTGTGTGGTGTTGTTTAGAGATATTTATTCTTTATATCGGTGCGAGTCTTTCTGAAATAAGTACTTGACTTGTTACAGGTTTCCATCAATAAAGCCATCGTCGGATATTACTCTTGCCACAGGGTCCAATCATGGAACTTAAGTATCGACGGATAATTACCACACTTGCCAAACTATAGCTAGGTGTTCATTAACCAAAGTTACGAGAACATTTTAGTAACTTGGTAATCGAACCCTAAACTCATTCAATTACTTAAAACGCCCAGTCTGTTTTAAAACGATTTTACTTTTGTACCAGTTCTATGTACATTATTGTACATACATACTAGCAGCCGACCGCGACTCCGTCCGTTTGGATTTCGGTTTCCGCACACATAGTTTTATCCTATAGCTTAAAGTCTTCCTTTCACAAAATTCAATTTTCAATTGGAACCAGTAGTTTCTGAGGTTAGCGCGTTCAAACAAACATACAAACAAACACAATCTCCAGCTTTGTTATATTACTATAAATATAAGATTAGTATAGATTTATGAGTGAAATGTGATGTCTGCAGTATTTTTTACTCTTTGATACCTAAAGGCAAAGTAGATGAAGTCAGAAAGGCACGCACGATGTGCACGACATCCCATCGCCGAAATTGGGTTCTTTTGTTTTGTAAGCAAAATGTTCCCAGCACTCCACTACTGTCTCGGAAATCTACTTTGGCAACAGTAAGAAATTGTTTGGGGTTTTAGTTTTTCCTAGAATAAAATTCAAGCGTGAACTATGTGACTAGATTTTT